>JACRUU010000012.1:10749809-10872309 GCA_030449085.1 Kryptopterus vitreolus | reverse complement strand
GGCTTGTTCTCTTTCACCTGTACTATGAGGATGCTTCTGTTACACTGCTTCTGTTCCATCTCCATTTTCTTATTTGTATTTGGTAGGCGTTCCTTTGCTTTGGCCTACACATTTAATCACATTTTTCCCTGCGGAAAATAAACATGGTATATTGTTATAGCATTTCACACGATGCCCTAGCAGGCATATTTACAGGTTCACATTCGTTATGAGTTTAGTCAGATGACGAGATGATGGGTTTGAAATGTGTGTGAAATAGGAAAGAATGCTAAGATTCCTTATAAAGGTGTCATCCGTCACAGAACAGTGCAAAATGTAACAGTTGCCTTACGAGTCCTTATCAACTTTATTAAATCAGCAAATCTCAAATGTGTCGAGTCGTACAGATCTTAACCAGATAGTGTGGCCATCCTCAAATTACATGCATTGTGGATGGACAGCATGGAGATATATTTTGTATTTCAGGTGCAAATATGACTTCTGTTGGAGTCATTTTTTGTTGTTGTTGTTGTTGTTTGTTATTTGTATAATGTCACACAGCAGTTTTTCAGTATTATCTCAATTTCAATATATTTCAATTTCATATATTTAAAATGTGCGCAATAAACATTGATCATCTAATGGGAAAGTCGACTCCTAAAGAAACCCAGACCAATCCTGCAGAATGCTTGTTCTTATTTTAATTGTATGAATTTCCCTTGTTACATTTAATTCCCCAAACAACAACTATAACAAACATTATAAGATGAAAAAAAAAATAATGATGATGATTGACTCTCTACAGTGTACACTCACCATGTACACACATATTTGTTTAATATAGCTTGCTTGTTGTTCCATGTCACACAGCATTCAATATTAAGTGTAAATATAAAGAGTTACATATCATATATATAAATAAACCCATGTTTTATTTACAATAAAATATGGAAACTATATAAAATGTTTAAAATAAGGTAGAATAAGGTAATTCTGTTTTCTCAGTTTAAACGTGACTTGTTTACTGTTCTACTGTGAATGAAATATGTTTGAGATTTGCAAATCGCAAGTCCACTGAATATTATAATACAAAATATCTGTCTGTTTGTCTGTTTTTAGTTTGCATGGTGTCCTAAATTTTAGAAAGTCGACCTTGTACATTCTTAAATGATATAATAACGATTTACATCCAGTCATGAATTTTATTGTGAAAAATAAGCATGAAACACTTGCATTAATGTGTGATTGTGGTGCTTATATTTACAGTTTAGATCCTGGGCACTAACAAATAAATCCACAATTTGTCATTTTAGCAATGTCCATTGTTAAAGGCACCATACAAAGAAAACCTGAAGTGAATGGAATGGCCTGCTAACTGGACCCTTCTCAAATGTTCTATCTGGTTGATGGACGTCACAATGGTTTACACAGCGTAGTGATTTAGAGGAAACATGTATCACATTGTACTGTTAATTTTTTTTTTTTTTTTTTTTTTTTTTTTTTTACAGCGCTTTGTGTGTTGAAAGATTGAGACCACACTATTGTGTGTAGACCTTCCTCATGTTCATGGTTCATGGTTTTTGACAAAACGGAAAAAAGGTTATGCAAGACAAACAAACAGTCTCTTGTGTAGTTTTCAGATCAGTTCATGGCATTGCTATTACTTCCTATACATTTTCACACGGTCATTATCTGTTTTTATTTGTTGTTGTTGGACATGAATTGTTGGATATATCAGAAGCCATGGTGTGGTCACTGTATGAGGGAGATCGGGCTTTTCCTGCTTTCAGCCCCACATGGACCCGTACCTCAGTCGTTTTCGATTGGGTCATTGGTCGCAACCTGACATGGTTGCCAGATTGAGCAGCAATTAGGTGATTCTTTCACTTTAGTGAAAATGAGGAGTTTGGTAGGTTGATTCTGTTCATCATTTCCCATTTATTTGTAAATAACAATAACAGCTGTAACATTCTTTTGGTGGTTCTTTTTGGTTTTTGTTGGTTGCTGCTAGCAATGTACTTGTGCTGACTTCTGTGTTAAAGATTCTCAATCTGTAATAAAAATGGATGATTTGAGTGTTCAGGTCTGCCATGTCTGGAGGAAAATAATTGTGTAGAACTGAACTGCTCTCTTGTTTTTCTCTTTTTTAATGGTTTTTTTTATGACCACACTCGTTATTCAATTCAATTCTATTTGTAGAGCGCTTTTTACAATTTTACAATCGTCTCAAAGCGGCTTTACATAATACTTAAAAATTAAAATCAGTTTGGCCCGAACTGAAAAACTCCCTGACAACAGGAAGAAACCTTGAGTGGAACCAGACTCAACAGAGAACCTCATCCTCATTTGGGTTGTTAGTTTTGTTTTGGTTTTTGTTGGTTGCTGCTAGAAATGTACTTGTGCTGACTCCTGTGTTATAATGTTGTTTACTTATTTTCTCAGCTAAAATGCAACATATTACAGTTAACCCATTGCAAAACATAATAGCACACACACACATTACCAAAGACAATATGGAACTGCCAGTCAGCATACAACACAAGTCTTTGAACTTTGGAACCTGAGGAGGAAAACACAGGAATCAGGAAAATAATCTGAAGCACAGAGAGATACATACATACACCATGTGGGTGGGATTGCAATCCCCAAATCTAGGTGGTATAGGTGTGAGGTAAAATTGTTTACCGTTAAGCCACCATGTTTACATCCTAACAGCAACAATAACAACAATGAAGACGCTGTTGACAAAACACCACTAGGAAGGAGTTATAACCACTTTTACATCAAATGATTAGTTTTTTGATGAATTATTATTAGATTTATTTGATCCCAGATGCGTTTCTGTCTCTGAATGGAATTCATCTGATTGATCTAATTTGGCATTTTAGACGTCTGTTTTTCAAGCTACACGTTGGTGTTGGATTTTACACAAACCTGGCAACCTTAAAAGGCTGCGTGCTGGAGCTGGGAGAACTCGCTGCTCTGGTGCCTGGGAAGGGAAGGGAGGGTGTGCGTGTTAGTGTAATCCACCTGGATGACATCGGCTCTCGGGTTGTACATTTATTCCTTTCGTTTCCCAAAAGAACACGAGATTTGTGTTGGAGGGAGAAGAGTGTATAAATGAGAGCTGCGTGTCAGAGCGGCTGCAGTTGATGCTGCGGTTCTGTGGGAATGTTAAAGTCACACTCGGAGTTTCGGACTTGGAGACGCGTTTGTTCATTTCCTGTTGCTGAACGCGGGGAACAACACACTCTTCCTCCTCCTCCTCCTCCCTGAAAGTTCAGTTTGGGTGAGTATTTAAAGAAATGTGGCCTGGGACTGAATTATAATGGCACTTTGGACACGTCATCAGAATGAAGGACGAGCAGGAGGAAACTGATCCATTTCTTTCGAGAAAGCTAAGTTTCGCTAGCCGTGTGTGGCGAGCCGCCCTTTAGACCTCACTTTATTTCCCATTAAACACACATGAAATGTAATTCCCTTTTTCTAATGTCACTTGTGCTCGTTTAGTAATAAAAGAACAGCCTCGGAGGACTTCCTGTGGATTCAGAGCCGATAATCAAATAGCAAAGCAGGATGTTCTCACAGCTACGCGCACGCACGCACGCGCAGGGGACAAATTCAGCGTCGTTCTAAACCTTATCATGCAACAAGCACTAAATAGTGTCGAGTGACGTCACCAGCGGTTTCCACCTGTGCCCGAGTGAGAGTTTATAAGAAGTGCGGTTTAGGACACAGCCCATGACCACAGTAGGTCAGCGGGTATGAAAGTGACTGCTGATTAAAAATCGAAGGTTATACGTAATGTTTTTTTTTCCCTCCGGTTATTATGGATTATATGTAGGTTCGTTAAGAAACTAAATATTAAGTTAGAGTTAAACCAAGTTCAGCAGCTGGAAAATGCTTATGAGTATCCTCTGCTTATTTATTTACTCATGTTTATATTACCTTCAGGGATTAAGTGGTCCTGTCTGTTTATCTTGTACAGGGGAATCATAAACATTTTAATAAGGAAGAAATGCAGAGCACTAATTGAATAAGGGCTGGTAGTGAGGGAGTGAGTTACCACTGGTGACCCGCTGTAGGAGGGTCAAGTGACTTTATTCAAATTTACGGTGATCTGTTACAGCAGCTACTGACAGGAGTGACGATTGTAGTGCGGACCACTGATACATTTTACTATGGGAACACATCTGTACATGTCATATGGACATGACCAGCATAGGTGTCAAGTAAAGAAGTACAAATAATTCGCTTCCTTATTTAAGTAGAAATTTTGGGTATCTATACTTTAATGGAGTAATTATTTTTCAGCCGACTTTTTTAAACTACTCCTTACATTTTCACTCAACTATCTGTACTTTCTACGCCGTACATTTAAAAATAGTCTCGTTACTCCTATTTCATTTTGGCTTGTTTTCATTCTGGGTTGTCGTTGTTCCAAAATTAATTAATTAATTAATTAATCAGATAAATCGCTCCATCTGGATAGAGTGAATTTGATTGGATGATTGGTGGTTGGATGAGAAATACATACATATACCGCTCGGATACTCTATTGGTTTGTACGAGATCCATCGCACCTGGACATGTTGGGTTTGTTACTCAAAAAAAGATTCTTTCTGAAAAGTTATTATTTCTCCCCTACTGGCTCATTTATAAAGCGCATGTTTTCTCTTCGTCCTCTGCAAATGAAGCTACAGTAGGGAGTTCGCTAGAGAGACATTTGAATAAATTAACGATTGCGATTTGCTTTTGTCCTTAAAACGCTTTTGTCCTTAATGGCATTTTTTAAATTTATTATTATTATTATTTTTTAAAACCCTTACGTTACTTTTATACTTTTATCTATCTTATATTTTAAGTAGTTTTGAAACCAGTACTTTTACACTTCAGTTAAAAGCCTGAGTTCATAATTAATCTTTTGCAGAATTCATTTTAAACCCTGGTATCTATACGTCAACCTGAGTAATGAACTTGAATACTTTTAACACCAGTGATGACCGGCTGTAATCAAGTGGACACACGAACATCAGTTCAATTCTGTTTCATTTGTGGAGCTCTTTTAACAGTGGCTATTGTCCCAGAACAACTTTACAGAGGCAAAGAGGTTATTGCCAAAAAAGCAACTATAAATTCCCTGAGATCCTTAGAGGAAGAAACCGTGAGAGGAACTAAACACAAATGGGAACAGATCCTCTTCTGTGTGGCACCAAATGTCCATTCATTACAGTTGCAGAATTGTTAGGTCTAGTGTTCAGTAATGAGTTCTTAAATGCAGAACTGTTCATACAAACCGAGGTCCTAAACCTCAGACTGCTGATATTGATCAAGTTTAAAAAGTCATTAAAAAGTTTCATTGCGATGAAATCACTCAAACATTCGTTGAATAATGAAGCTGGAAAATGACCTGCCTCAGTATGATTGGTCTGTGCTTCCAATGAAGTCATATAAACTTCATTGATATTATCCTCAATTGAGTGGATTGACTTTTACAGAGATTGAACATAAAATTCTATGACTAAACGACTTCTTGTGGTATTTGAAACATTTGTTTGTTAATTGTTAAAAGGGATTAGTTTTTAGTTCAAATAAAGTGTTTGTTTGTTGGATTGTCTTCTCTGACAATTTGCCTTTGCTGTGTAGGATGCCCTGTAGCATTTGATTCAGCGTGTGAAGATGAGTGTGACCTCATGGTTTCTGGTGAGCAGCTCAGGGACTCGCCACCGTTTGCCACGAGAGATGATCTTTGTTGGCCGGGAGGACTGTGAGCTGATGCTGCAGGTAAGACACACACAAACACACAAACTTTGTACTGGTGTGTTGTTAGAGTGCATACTGGCTGTGTAATGGCAAAGATCTGGTGATACAGGTGTTTCCATAAGTTATTTTGTGATGCTGAAAGTAAATAATGTGTTATTTCAATTTTATGAAATCTGTCATTAAGAACACACAATCATATGCAAACAAAATATTCAGCCAGAACACTGAGATGTGCCTTTTCTGTAAGTACATTTAAGATTACACTGCTAGCCTTGATTCCTTGAAAACCTTGAAACCTGTTCCAGCCGCACCCACATCATACGTCTGTGGATTGCAATTAATGAACACAATAAGTATCATTATACCTTAAAAAAGGTAATTTCTTTGTTGTATTTATTTGTTTAACATATGTACATGGTCAATAAAGACACCTGAAGTGAGATTTATGATAAACATTGCATTTTATCCCTGTGTTATGCCAGTAGTAGAAGCTGGATCTGAGCCATAACCAGTGTTTTACATCTAATATTATATACCAGATCGGTCTAATACTTAAAAAGTTAATAAGTCAAATTTTTGTGTTTTTTGTGTATTTTCTTGTGTTAAGGTACTTTGAAAAGTGTTTTGTTTGCTTTGTTATAAGGTTGGTCTGTTATAAGGTTTGTCTTGGATAGAAAGCCCACATCCCAGGTTGTGGTTGTGCTTCAGTATTCTTAGAGAACTTCCATCATGTCAGCATTTTTACTGTATGGGCCTGATAGCAGTGAAAGTTCAACTCTGTCACTCACTCATTTACACTCTCATTCTATCTATCCCTTCCCTCCCCCAACCTCTCTTTTTTTCCTTCATGTCTATGTAGACCACTGGAAACTGTTCTGGCTTTAAAGCTGTTTATTCATTTCACTTTCTTTCTGTGGTTAGTTTATAATGCTTTCCTCACCACATAGGTTTAGCTGAATAAAACAAAAATAAATCTCATTATGTCTGGAATGATGCTCTAATGCCAAATTTGCATAAATGCTCAATCGCTGGTGTGTTCTTTGCATGCCTCCTGGCCATACGCTTTATATTGTATTAAACACTGTCAACACATGAAACAATGCATCCGAATCTCTAATAGCAACTGTGGTTTAGAAAACTGAAACATGAAGCTCCTGTTTGTTTGTGACTGGTTTGGAACGTCTCGAATGAGGATTATTTAGGCTAAGTTGCTGTACTTCTTGAGATATGCAGGCATATCAGCTTACCTGGTTGCATGAGTATGCATGTTTTATCAGTAGGCATTCATTTTTTATAGTTTCTATTTTTTGTATCACTGGCATCTAACCCTCATTGTCAACAAATATCTTTCAGTAAAGAGGTACAAAACCATTTCCAAAACGCATCTTTCAAACACAATGATATTTTCTACAACAAGATATGAAACAAACAAAAATGAGTACAAAATCTTCTCTGGGCAGCTGCTATGAGACCTTACAGCAACACTAAAGAAACTAATGTACTATCTTGCAAGATCTGATCATTAGTGCATATAACAGCAATTCTTAACAGACCAGGGGTAGGATGTACCCCAGAACATTGTGTGTTATGTATTGTGATATGATAAGAACAAGGCAGAACTTTCAGGATATCATTTAAAAAGATGTGTATGGTAAAACACTAAAACAAGACCAGCTATTTTCCAAAGACCACTGTAACCATAGCGAAGCAGGATGGAGGGTGAGTTATGATATGAAGTAGTAGCCAGGACTCGTGTTTTTTTTTAATAAAAAAAACCTCTTAATGCCAATGCATATACAAGCAAAAGGGTCTTTAAAAACAAAGTTATAGACTGTACACAAGTGCAGGTTATTGTATTTCCTTGCTTATTTTTTTTTCTTCTTGTTTTTTTGTAGATCAATTCGGTTTATTTTTTATCCAATCCATCCTCATCTGGGTGACACCGAATATCCATTTATTACAATTAAATCGTGTTGAGGTTTGCAGTGATGGTAATCAAATGTGATGTAAACTGTAGCCTTGGGTCAGTGGAGTAAAGTGAGGAATTAGCAGAACAGATTACGGGTTATGAATCACAGATCGGATCAATTTTTCGGATCAGCTTCAAAGGGGGACGAGAAAAATAATTTTCCTTCCATTTATAAGAAGAAAATTATTGTTATTATTTTTTAAATAAGCGCCGGGTCACATGCGTGCCTGAGTTATAATCAGTACGGATCAGGGAGCAACATTTTAAGAGAAGTATTTCTTATACGATTACTCAATTAATCAATGGAATAATCTTTAGAATACCCTATTAATAATAATAAAATTATCGATAGCAACAGACCTATTTACTGCTTTAATCTGTGTCTGTGCTATGTTGATGTCTAAAGCCTGACTTTTCTGAAACGCTATTCCTAAGTAGTTGTGAATGTAACTGCTGTTCTACGTCCTTTTCTAGAATATCAGAGATAAAGGGGAGGTTTGATGTTGGCCTGTAGCTGGAGATATAATGTTCAGTAACTTTTTTGATGAGATGTGCAGGCTGTGCATTCACTCCTATTTAATTTAATAAAGTAAATAGTTTCTTCTTTTTGAATTTTTGCTCGGGAAATAATCTCAATTTGCAGAATCCTGAGTGACGATTCCATGCAGCTAGCAGACGGACTGTTTTCCTGTTTGTCTGCTCCCTGGTTTTGGCTCTGTTTAGCCACTATTTAACTAGCGCTGTTCTGAGACTATGACCTATTCTACAAGAAATGAGAGCAACACCTTCCTGAGTGGGATGCATACTATCCCTTCCAGCTTTGCCATCAAAATTGCTGTAATTATCTACAAAGCCCACATTGTCATCAGAGCACCACTTGCACATGCATTGGTTGAGTGACCTGCTGTAATGTACATTCCCACGCCACACCGGGATGGGGCCAGAGCATATTACTGCATCCCGCATTGCAATTTATTCACCTCTTTAATGTTACTCTTAGTAACCTCTGATTGTCAAAACCTGGGATGTCATTAGCTCCTATGTGAAAAATTTCACTTCTTCACTGCGGAGAGCAAACTTGTTGGACAGGTGAAGTGGAGTCTTTGCGTTAACTTTGGCTTTGCCGAGTATGCCACCGAGTTGTCACCTACTCTCCCCTCTGCGAGGGCTCTAATGCCCCTGCAAAACCTTGACTGCTTTCTCACGCACTAATTCGTCCTCAAAGGGTCAGTTGTAGCTATAAGACAACCATACAGGTTTTAAGCATTTGCGGTCAACATAAAATGGTGGCGGGCCACATTCGGCCCGCAGGGCTTGAGTTGGACACGTGCTATAGATTCTGATCTGAATGCAGGGAAATAAGGCTGGTTTTTACTTCTGTGTTGAGTGAACACTGGCCTATGCATGTAGCCAATGCGTCGTGAGAATTTATACTTCTGCGTCGCTCTGCAGCTATTCCGAAACACTATTTAGCGGCGGTGCAGTGTTTGAGTTTCTTCGTTGGTGTTTTGGGTTTCTGGGACTTTAAAAATGTGGTACAGAGGAATACACCAGAATTCATACAATGCTACACCGGAAATACGCCGAGCCACCAGTAACACACCTTACGTTCTGTGTCGACGTAACGCGTATTTACTTTTTTGGAGATATAGGGGACGTAGACGTACGGTAGGTGTCGACATGTAGACTATACCGTAGCCTCGACACATAAGTAAAAGCCAGCCTAATCCTCTGAAGTGAATCGCTGTCATTTAGAAATGAGATCGCATACCCTTGATTAACCCTTGCCTTACATCTGTAGACACTGGAATGGTATATACAAATTTTTATAAAGGATGCATAATTGTATGAACGATATACAAACATGACTGTGAAAGCACTTAAATCAAACAGTTCTTCCAGATTGACCCTTTTGACCGCCACCACAATCTATGGACAGATAAGAGCAAAATAAACACTCGTCTATAAACATTCTGTTTTTATTGTCAACCTTTTTTGGCTTGAAGTAATCACGCCTTGTTGCCACTTGGCCAATAAATCAAGACAGTGTGTATATAATGAAAACTCTCCTTTCCTAATTTATGTAACTAACTCTATAGCTTGTTTCTAGTCTGATAATAACATATATGAGAGGACATGAATAAATTGGACAGAGGGTCTGCTACAGAAGTGGTGTTGGTAGATGTTTAGAAAGCTTCAGCTGCTGAAATTCCTTGCACAATTTGTTTGCACTGTTTTGTGTTTAAAGATAAGAAACCCCAACCGACCCCCACCCATCATTGATTTCTACAAAATGTTTCGTTGCTTTGTTCTACTCTGCCTTTGCTGTGTTAATGGTTATCTATGAGTGTATTTGGGTGCTAGTCTAGTTCTGCACTTTGCATTTCTATCTATACTTATATCTATAGCTGCTAACAGCTCTTGTTTTTAAATTATTATTGGCTCTACTACACCTTGTTGTTTTTCATCAATTTGTTAGCATAAATTTAGCAATGCACACTTTTCTAGCATGTTGTTAAATGCTTTAAGGTTTAATCAATCTCACGGTGTGCCGAGGTTGGAGTTAAATGTCTCTTAAAGATTCCTGACCTCAACTTTAGTTCAAGCTTTGGGAACAATGGCCTTCTTGTGCAATATTAGTGCTTGACCTCAATAATAATCTTATGGCTAAATGAGCACAAAACTTCCCAGATGAATGTAGGTTAGAGTAACTACAAGGGGTACACAAAATTACTACAGTAGGGTTTTTTATTTGATGCAGTTTATTATTATTAATAGTGATCATTTGTCCAGCAATTTTAAAAACCGTTTAAATTGGTTAAATAGTGTACAAAATCATACTTAATAATATTTTATACACATAGAATAAATTAAATGAATACAATACACTTTAGGTTGCTCCCATTAGAGGTTGCCATAGAGGATCATCATTCGCCATAACACCCTGTCCTACATCTGCTTCTTTCACCCCATACCTGCATGTCTTCCCTCACCACATCCATAAACCTCTTCCTTGGGCTGCTTCTTTTCCTCTTACCAGGCACCTCCATCCTCAGCATTCTTCTCCCTTCACCCCTTCTCCCATGTCCCTCCTCAGTACGTGTCCAAACCATCTCAATCTATCCTCCCTCACAAAACATCCTACATGCGCCGTCCCTGTAATAAACTCATTTCACAATGATCATTCATTGTATTCACTGCAGGTCTGCACATCTTCCGTATTCTTGTTAAGTCTGGTTAAACAAGCTAGTTAAAAACTCCACTGCCATCTCTCCTAAACATCTCCATGCTTCTACTGATGTCATCTGGTCCAACCGACTTTCCACTCTCTCTCTCTCTCTCTCTCTCTCTCTCTTTCATGTTCCCCATTCAACAGCTTCTAAACGTGATCCTACCACCTTCTCAACTCTTCACGTGTCAACACATTTCCATCTGCGTCCTTTATTGCTCTAACTTTCACCACAACCTTCCCAGATCAACCTCCAGTCTCTTCTCTGTACAATCTTATGTACACTGTATACTCCTGTATGCTTTTCTCATCTCTCTGCCGATCCCAGTACTGTTTCTCCAACCTCTTTCACCTTGTGCTTTGGACCCATCACCAGTCTTTCATTCCTAGCTACACTCTCCTCCACTGCATCTGACTCACTCCAATATCTTTCCTTTTCCTCCATCTCACAACCTACTTGTATTTATCATCACGCCGTCAACTTCCAGCTTCACGATCATAACCCTATCAGAAACTCTCTGTCGTATCTATCCCAAACCTCAACAGTTCCAGTATGGATATTTGGTTTGGCTCATGTTTTACGCTGGATGCCCTTTCTAACACAACTTTCCTCATTTATCTTGGCTTGGGACTGACATTAAGGGTTGTCCAAATCTAATTGCTCGCTTGGAATACACTTTTTAATAATAGTGATTAAATTAGCACAAATTAAACTGATTAAAAAATAAATTAAAGAGGCGCGGTGGCTTAGTGGTTAGTATGTTCGCCTTGCACATTCGCACCTCCACGGTCAGGGTTTGATTCCCGTCTCCAGTTTTCATGTTCTCCCTGTGGGGTTTTTGTCTGGGTTCTCCGGTTTCCCCCGGTCCAAAAACATGCACAGTAGGTTGACTGGCACCTTGGAAAATTGTCCCTAGTGTATGAATCTGTGTGTGAGTGTGTGTGTGTGTGTTGGCACCCCATACAGGGTGTATCCTGCCTTGATACCCCAAGATACCTGAGATAGGCACAGGCTCCCTGTGACCTGAGGGAAGATTGGATAAAGCGGTAGAAGATGAATGAATGAAAAATAAATTAGTCCCCATTTGGGTAATGAGGTTCATGTAAGGCTGCACTGACTTTTTTTGGAAAAAGAACAAAAATTTCACTTCACTTAGAAAACCTTTTTTTTTTTATCAACTCTATGGTCATATTTTGCATGAATTAGAACTTTTACTGTACGCTAAGTCACACACTACATTAGTAACTAAAGTACCTGAATGAAACACAAAAAACACAATCTCAGGTGTTTCCAGAATAGTGGAGCTTATAAAGACAAGAAAGGACCAAATGTGGAGAGGTACAAAAATCACATTCATATCCTATGATCAGGTGTTCCTCATGCTTGTATAGTCTGTATGGTGAATATATATTGTCTTTTCCTACTTGTTTTCAAGTTAATAAGCTTTGTCTGCCATTTCTCGCTTTCTAGTCTCGTAGTGTGGACAAACAGCATGCTGTGATCAACTACGACCCAACCACAGACGAGCACCTTGTTAAAGACCTGGGCAGTCTTAATGGGGTGAGTTTGCAGTGGATTGGCATTTAAATCACTTAAATGTCGAGTGTTTCATATTCTTTCTATTCTTCTGCTCCTTCATATTCTACGTCTTATTCTTCTACGTGCAGTGTAAATCATGAATTGAACTCCAGTGTGTAAATGAGCTGAACCCATTCCACTTAATGTATTTGAATAATAATATTAGAACTGTCTATGTTTTTTTTGTTTTTCTTTTCCATTTTTGAAACTGCACATTACCTTCAGATTTTAGACCAGCTTTGTAAAGCCGTATCAGGTTTTGTTATTGTCTGCCCAGTATTATTCCTGCTTTAATTAATCTGTCAAGGAATAATGGTTTGATTGACAGTCAGTTGGTGAGATTAATAACGAGGCATCATCAACGTACATCACACCACCATGTGATTACATCAACACCACATTACATTTATACCCGAATTCAAAATTCACTAATAAGTAGGGTTTTTAAAATTGTATGTGGATGTTGAACCTGCATGACCCCAGTGCAGCTAAAAAGAAACCCAGGCATGCAATGTGTTTGTTGGCATGTTAATGATTTTTCACCAGTGTTACTTCAGAAATGCTGTATGCAGTATTTTATCAATGTGGCTGAAGTAGCTCATGATTGATTAGTGATGAGTGATAAGATATGTGGTAAAAGTAAAGTTGATGATTGAAATGTCTTTTAGCACTTGCAGTAATCAGTGTGCACTACACCAGGCAGTTGCATATCTGAAATTTTTCTATTTTTATGTATACGAAATACTATATGGATGAAGGTTTGTGGATGCCTGGCAATAATATTCGTATTTGCTTTTGTAACAATTTTATATTTAGTCCTTACTCTTCTTGGTATATTCCACTAGATTTGATTTATACCCGAGTAAAGTCGTGTATTGATGTAGGGTAAGGATGCATGGGGTGCAGCTCTATAGAAGGCAACTCAAGATCTTCCACTCCAATCCACATAAACTATATCTACATGCGAGTCGCTTTGTTTACAGAGGGAGTTGTTGTGTTGGAGAAGATTTGGCTTTTCTTAGTTAAATTGAAGAGAAACTTTCATGCTAATGCATCCTAGACAATTGGTTGCATCCAACTTTGTAGTATCAGCATGGGGAGAAAACACATATTCTGAGATTAATCCTGTTATGTCCCAATTATTATGGCCATTTATTTCGAATAAACTTTCCCTTACGCTTTTGCAGATACCCTTCTATCCCCAGGTACTTCTCCAGACTCTTCTCAACCTGCTCTCACCACAAATCATGATATCATCCGCAAATTTCATAGTCCTTCTCCGTCAACCTGTCCATCACCACTGCAAATTGCAAAGGGTTCCGAGCCAATCCCTGATGTAAACCAAACACACCCATGGTTTATTTGTGATTGATTGTGTTTTCTTCCCTTTCCTGTTCTGCAGACATTTGTGAACGATCTTCGCATCCCTGACCAAACCTACATCACCCTGAAGCTCTCAGATGTTGTTCGCTTTGGATATGATATCTTTTTGCAGGTGTTCTCATCCAGGATAATGGCATTTATCTTCTCTTTTATTTTCTTTTAATGCTAAGATAAGAAAATTCTTTATGTGGTTGTATGCTAGCTGGGGAGCTTTCTTGTTTATAAGGCAGAGTTGTGCTCGGTCTGCTAAGCAGTTTGGGACAAAATTATATAATTCACAGTTTAAAATCATGATCAAGACAAGGTCATATAAAAATGCTTGTTTTGCCTTTTATGAGTGCTGTGTTTTGCTTACTTCATATGACCAAGGGATATCTTAACTCTCCACACATTCTCATGTTTATATAATGGAGCGAAGTCAACACAAAGTCCCAGAGGAAGCTCTTCAGGTACGTGAATGCATGGTGTACCAATATGTTTGCGTCATTGTAAAAGTTACTAGTTGTCAATCCAGTTTATTTCACTTCCTTCATTTCTAGTTCATGTTCAGGAAGGAGTGCCTATGTGTGTTTGTAATTTCATACGAAGCACAATGCCATGTGCTTAATTGAGCTGTTTTTGTGTTTGCTTGGTGTCAGCATGAGAAGTACACGAGTCAGCTGCAGGTGGGCGTAAATCCTCTGGAGCTCGGGAAGGCTGAGCAGTCAGATGAGAAGACCAGCGCTGCAGACTTGCGGCATTCCAGACACGAAAAGACAGAGCGCAAACCCAATAGCGGTAACATCCATGGATATTATAATATCATGGTTTGGCATTTCTCAACTTTTAATACAATGGTATGAATATATAGCAAACAAGTCAACTGTTTCTATCCTGAAAAAAGCACAAACACATTGAATATGCCCACTGAAATATTTGTGATTTGCTTGGTGAAATGATGGAATTTGTCCATAGTGGTGATGTTTAAATACCTGTGAAAGTTTCTGTTTCTTGAACCTTGTGTTCAGTTATTTCGGTATACAGTGTGTAACACTCTATATGCCAATATAGTAAAATATTTTGTAATATACTGAGGAGAACAACTGGAATGTTTACATGGTTTGGAAGGGAAGATATATTGAACATCTTTGAGATGAATTGGAGCACTGATGCCATCCTAGGCGTCTTTATATCAATGCTATTACATTACTGACAACTTTCAAAATATAGTGGAACATCTACCCAGAACTCAAGCTTATATAACATCAAATGGGGCCAAATTGTGTAGCATGTTTTTTTTCCATGTAGTGTGAAGGGACTGATAACTTTGTTCATTGTTCTGAATGCACCGTGTGTAATGTTCCAACTGTAATTCTGTAATGTTCCAACATTATCTTGGAATCCAGACAAAACAAGTAACACAAGGCTACAGTTCAGAATGTAATGATGCTCATTTGTTTTAGTTGAGACATTGTTTGTTTCTTTATGATCTCCGTTAACATTGGACAAGAAGAAAAACACTAAAATCGGTTGTCTTTAAGCGAGAATGTTTCTGTCAACAGTATGTAATGAGCATAGCTTATGAACACAGTGATTGTAGTTGTTTCCCCATGCCATGTCTCAGAGTCTTGAAAACGATATGTTGTGGTCTTGTAGGCTTGTAGTTAATCCAATGTTTTACAGGAGTTTGGCTGGAATATCTTTCACTGACTCAGGCTTGGGTGTTGCCCAGCCCTGCCCAACAAAGCTGGTAGATTGCATGCATACCCTGATTCACTTATGAATGACATGCATAAGTTCAGTTCTTAGTAAGAAAAAAAGTACTCCATAGAATTCACTTACAGTAAATGTGAAATATTAGGTAAACTGGTGATATTTTAAGTAGTGGTCACTTGAATATTGTTGTCATAAACAGTGCCAGTATGTGTTATACTGTTTGCTCTGCATGGCACATCAGCTGTGATGGAAAACTGGCCATGCCTTTTGTGTAGACAGAGAGAATTCCACAGAATAAAAGCAGCACCATGTCATTATTCTGCTTTTAACTTAACTGACTAACTGCTTTTAAATCGGGTGCCGTGTGTGTGTCTATAACTGAAACTTATAGCTGTAGCTATCTTATGAATTTGTTTAAGTTTTTTATTATTATCATTGTGAGACCCACAATTTATAGGTGCTACACCTAGAACTTTAATGCTACATGCAGGCTACACCTCAGGCCTAAAGTAATGTTCTATTACTGATTGGAATTTTCCAGTGGAAAGTTTTTAATAAGTCAAGTCTTTTAAGCTACTTTTTTGTAGCGTTGGTATTTTTTTTCCTATATAGAATTCCAAAAACTTTACCGTTCATTTGCATGAAGGTAATGTTCACATCCAGTCTTGAAAAATGCAAAACATAGTCACATGCTTTCTCAAGTCCTGAAGCACCTGTACTTGCAACACACACTCTTACTTCCTCTTTGTCTGTATCAATGCTAAACGCTCCCTCTATTAGTCTACTAGGTAGTGTGGATGTACACACACACACACACACACACAGTGATGTGGTGTTGCTGCTGCATTCTGGACTAACTGAAGCATCCATGTCTAATGTCCTTTACACATTCCTCAACATTAAGTTGATCTCTCCCATCTGGTTTTATTGCAAAATACAACTATGTGTCATCAGCATAGCAATGGAGGCTAATACCATGTTTACGTCTAATTTCACCAAGAGGCAGCATATATAAAGACAAAAGCAGAGGGCCTAAGACAGTTCCTTGTGTAACACCAAACTTGGACTCACCATTTGCATCTACAAACTGATAACGATCAGCCAGAGAGCTGTTCAACATTTTCTAGTCTAACAAGTAGGATATTGTGATCAATGGTGTGTTAAGCTATACTAAAATCAAAAGCAGCACTAGCCAGTAAACACATACCTGATCAGAGACCAATAACAATTTACCACTATATACTATTATATAGTGGTAGGTTTTAATCTCCTAATTTTCATGAAGGAAATAAATATAATGTAACAGTATGCAAATATACAATTTTACACCTCCGGTGTTGTGGTAAAAATTTGTGGATGGATTAAATATCACTGGTCCAGTGTCCAAATTGTATAGTTCAGATAGTGAAGATGTTCGTGCTATCTTACACAAACTATATGCTTTTGTAAATGAATCAATTAATTTATTTTTGGTAAATAAACTTTTATGTTGACGTGTGTGTGTGTGTGTGTGTGTGTGTGTGTATACATATATATATATATATATATATATATATATCTCGATAGATAGATAGATAGATAGATAGATAGATAGATATCTATCTATGTATCTATCTCCCTGACACTTCACTTTTTTTCTTTCACTCACAGAGCCACCAGTCTTCAAGCCCACTCCTTTGTACGGCCAGCCCTCATGGTGGGGTGACGTTGATGAAGATCACAAGGGTGAACCCCGTGAATCGAGCAGCAACCAGGGTAGTGCAGGTCTGTAACTTTTTAACTATACAGCAAAGTGTTCACATTGTAATAGCATTGCTGCACTTAACTACCCTGTAGAAAAACCACTGGGGTGAAAAGAAAGGCTTATTGAATAAGGGCCGTTCTGTTAACAGCAAAGCCCCAGTCTTGTGATGGATTAGCAGCCATCTAAGCTGCAGCTGAATGAGAGGGGGATTGTTTCTTCCTTCTCCGGGAGCAAATCAAACTCTGAGATGAATATGAGACAAACCTTGAGAGTAACCAGACTCAACTGGGTGACACAGAATGTCTATTTATTATAGATAAATGATGTTGAGGTGTACAGTGATGATGCATTGACATATGCAGTGTAAACTGTAGGTTGTATTAGTGGAGCAGTGGAGTCCCAATCCATCCTCTGAGTTCCTGCTTAGCTCCAGTATTTCCCAAGCTATAGATGAGAAACATCCCCATTAGGCCTTCAGTTGAAGAGAACACACTGGTCCCACATTGATCAATTCATTCAGGTCCATCACAGTCAAAAAGTTTGTTTGACCTTCTTCTGCCTACACTCTCAGGGTTAATGCGCAAGCATAAATACATTATGCACCCTCTGGTGGCATGGAAGAAAATTACAATTGGCTCCTAACAGCAGCATAACTAAAAAGGAGAGCCAGAAGGTAACACACCACTATGAGATTTAGTATAGTTGAGGTATCAACAAATAGGCTGCACCTTTTGATCTAAGTTCAATTCAATTCAATTCAGTTTTATTTATAAAGCGCTTTTTACAATGTGTCATCGTCTCAAAGCAGCTGTACAAGATACTCATGTTTGAAAAGTGAAAATCAGTTTGGCACTAATTGTTTCTTGTTGAGCAAGCCGAAGCGACGGTGGAAAGGAAAAACTCCCTGGGAACAGGAAGAAACCTTGAGAGGAACCAGACTCAACAGAGAACCCATCCTCATTTGGGTTGTTAGTGTTGTGTGTGTGGTTGAGGATGTTTATTGTGTTGTATGGAGTGTATTCATGAGTTTGAAGCATCATCAACCAGGGGGCGGAGTCACCAGGAGGTTCTGACAGGAACAGAGTGCAGATGGGGTCTGGGTCACTGACAGCTCAGCAGTGGGACATGTAACTCAACGGGGAGAGAGAGAGAGAGAGAGAGAGAGAGAGAAAGAAGGAGAGAAATGCGTGGTTAGTCAAGAGAAATGCGTGGTTAGTCAGTAAGTAGGTGTAGGGGATTCATAATGGTACAGAATTTCACTCAGATAGTGGGACCATTTACTGATTTATATGTTAGTAGTAGTATTTTATAATCAATGTAAGATTTAAATGGGAAGTCAGTGTAGAATGGTTATACAGGGGTAATGTGGTCACATTTTCTAGATCTGGTAAAGACTCTTGCTGCTACATTCTGGACGACGACTACTTCTTCTGGACGGGTCATCACAGCAGATTATCTTTCTCCATACCACCCTGTCCTCTACATTCTGCCACTTTCACTCCAACTTCTTGCATGTCTTCCTTCACCACATCCATAAACCTCATCCTTAGGCTTCCTCTTTTCCTCCTGGCACCTTCCTCATCTATCCTCCCTCACATTTTCTCCAAAACATACTAAGTGTGCTGCCCCTCTAATAAACTCATTTCCAATTCTGTCCATCCTCATCACTCCCAATGAAAATTTCAACATCTACCACTCCTCCAACTCCAGCTCTGCCTCCTGACTTTTAGACCACGCCCCTGTCTCTAAACATTTACATTTACATTTGCAGTATTTAGCAGACGCCCATATCCAGGGCGACGTACAAGAAGTGCTAAACCATACAACATCGCAGGTCTCAGCAAAGTCTTATAAACTTTCTCTTTCACTCTTGAAGATACTCCTCTATTACAAATCACTCCTGGAAATCGTTCATTCCCTCCTCTCCAGTGCGTATCGCCACCTCTCCAAAAGCTCTCTACTCTCACTACAAATCACAGTATCCAGCATCCGCGAATATCCGAGTCCACGGAGACTCCTGTCTGTCCTCATGTCAATCTGTTCATCACCACCACAAACAGCAAAGGGCTCAGAGCCAATCCCTGACTCAATCCTACCTCTACCATCAACCAGTCTGTCGTTCCTACTGCACACTGCTGTCGCACAGTCCTCATACATGTCCTGCACCACACTCTCATAATTCTCTGCTACACCTGACGTTCTCATACAATACCACAATATCTCTGTTAGTTGTCCACTGGCAGATGCATCCAGATGCAATAAATTTGTATCAGTCACGTCAAGGTCAGTAGAGCCGTTTTGGTGCTATGGTGTCACGGGTTTCTACCACATTAGTTTTGGCATTGTTGCTACGGTCAGATGTGCAGGTGCGCGTGCAGTACATAGCAGAGAGAGATGTGGCAATTAAATTAAACTTTCAGTGAGTGGAAAAGCAATGGCATTCTCAGAAATAAGGGAAGTTAATGGTAAAAACCCAGTTTTTCAAGACGAATGGGTAGGTAATACACATAAATTTTTCCTGCATCGAGCTGTACAAGGCCAGCGTGCCTCATTTTCTTAGAGTCTGTTGTGGTTGTCACAAGTGGAAATACGAAACTAACGAAACATACTCATAGTTCTGGAGTTGCTTTGTAACTAAGCAACAGATTGGTATCCAATTGAAGAGAACCCCATCTGTGATATAGGATAAATGCCTGCGATAAACCATATAGACCAATAGGAGGGGACTGGAGCACTAGTCACTGGTGTCTCCTGAGCATTTTTTTTTAACTGGAGAGATAAAGAGAGAGAGAGAGAGAGAGAGAGACACATTGTGGGAGGGGAGTATTCTTATTTTGGCCATTCCTGTCTAATCTCAGAACTGTGTAAATATAAATGAAGACCTTTTATAATCTATCAGGGCCAGATTATATCATTAAGTATACTTGGTCAGTGAGTGATCTTTGTGTCTTTTCACAGAGAAACCGACAGAAGAGTTCAGACAAGAGGCTAATGGACCCCCCTCTGAACAACATGGAAAGACCATTTACTCTAATCGAAGGGATGCAAGCTACTTTGAAATTACCGCCAAGGAACTGCAGTCAAGGCCAAAACCTACAGAGCCGGAGGACCAGGTGATCCCAACGAAAGACACAGTGAATAATAAAGTGCCATCAACGCCCCCTGTAGTGCAAAGCCATGCGTCCTTCACCATTGAGTTTGACGATTGCACCCCTGGAAAGATAAAAATCAAAGACCACGTCACAAAATTCTCATTCCGCCAACGCAAGAACCCCAGCAAGGAGGCGCTTGTTACTCCAACAGAGGTGATGTCATCAGAGAGCAAGGTGGCTGATTGGCTGGTGCAGACTGACACAAGCATGATAAGTGGAAATTCCCGGTCAGAGGATCTTTACGGCACCAAGAGTGACCTTTCCATGAACCAAAGAACTCTGAAAGGTAAGTTTCGTTATCGTTGAAAATAAAACGATTGTCAGTTATATAAATGTGCTTTCTCTAATTGTGGCAGTGGATTTATTGAGTCTTAGTTTTTTAACAAATATCAACCATCGAGTATTTAGGGCTACAGTGAAGGAGATGCCACTCTGAAAAGAAAAACATTTAAAAAAATTTTTTTTAAAAAGCATCATCAGCAATTTACAGTATATCATTGTAAATAAGAAGGAGATGCTTTGGCTGTCCACAGTGATGCTGCAAGCCCTAGTTTGTGAAACATGGTATAAATGTATTTTTATTAAATTCACCCAAAAAAAAACAGTTTCAATCTCAAAAGCGGGGGGGGGGGGGTTACTAAAAACATCCCAGCAAAAATTCACTTTTTAACATTTAAACATGCTGTTAAGGTTTGTGTAAAACCTTTGTTCTGTTCGACAGAAAAGAGACTGGAACATGTGTTTATCCTTTCATATTTATACACATGCATACATACACACACACACACACACACACACACACATATATGTATATGCACACACATTTGTTGACAAAGTCATACTTGGTTTTAGGGATGTACTTGGGATTTGGTTCATACTTAGTTGGCAAACCCCAATGAATCATGCTAATGCAATTGTCTCTGCTAGATGGACACTATCATGAGGATGGAACAAACAAATACGAAGATCCTGTCTCAAATACTCAGGACGTCTCAAAAGAGCTGCCTCTTCAACATCTTTTCACACCTCCAGAGAAAGAGGAAACCCCCATGACCTCCACACCACGTTATCAAACTCAGCCTAAAAAAGACCCTCAGCAAGCTTTTGTCATCAGTTTCCGTGATGACGACGATGATGATGATGATGATGTTCCCAGGGCTCGATCACACTCGTTTACCAATAACATGTCTCCAGCTGAATCCAGAAGAAGGCCGCCGAAGACAATGGGAGCTACCCAATCTGGAGAGAGTCAGAGCTCCTTAGCTGTACCGAACACACCCACTCAGCGCTTTACTGTACCTCTAAAAAGTTCTGACGGTTCACAGAAGGGTGGAATGCTGAGAAGAGAGAAGAGCGATATTTTTGGAGGCACTTCAAACTTTTCTTCTCGCTCAGCTTCCTCAAAGCCATTTGCAAGTGTGGGGCGTAAGTCCAGACTGGCTTTAGATTTTATGAGCGAGTTTCTCAAAGTGTCGAAATCCAGTTCCACTGCGAAGTCTGTAAAATCTTCATCCTCTACACACTCAAAGAGTTCCAACATGGTTTCAGTGAGAGCAGATCAATCTACCCAGTCTCAATCCTCAGCCATGGATCAGACTTATGTCTTATCATCCCAACACCTAGAACCTTTACTTTCACCTACGTCTACAAATTGCACAGACGGAACGACCCCTAAGGATTCCAGACAAGCCGAGGAGGACACATTGAGTGATGCTGGTACCTACACTGTTGACACAGAGGGACCTGATAAAGAGGTAGAGGAGGCACGTAACATGATTGATCAGGTATGTTCTTTCGCAAATCTTTTACTCTCCCCAAAAGTATTCCTTTTGCTCTGATTTGAGAATGCATGTATACTCTTGTATATACCCTTTTTGTTTGTGGAATTGCTTTAGTCAAATCAATGCTTGTTTGTTTATCTTGCATTTTCTTCTTCTTGCGCTCAGATTTTCTATTGCAGTAAATTTATTTAATGGTTTCTTAACATGTTTTGTATATTTTACAGAGATGAATATAGAAATTCAAGATTACCACATTTATCAATTACATGTATGTAAAAATGATGGACAATGACATAGCAGCTTAGGATATAAATTACGATCTGAAATAAGCATCTTTTTGAAATTGCATGAAACCTTGAGAGGATCCAGACACAAAAGGGATCCAGACACACTCTTCCTCAAGCAATGCATTGCAATAATGTTCAATGCAAGCATGTGGAGGATTTTTGAAAATGACTTATGCTATGGTCCAGCTTGAATATTTCAATATTTTGTCAAATATAATTCCTTTTGGAATTTCTTTCATTGGTCATTGTGGCTTTTAAGGTTTATTAAAAACCCATAAATCTACAATCAATTAAAATGTTTTTTTTTTTTTAAGCTATGTATTTTTTAAACAATTCTAGTTCTAATGCAAATCTGATCTGCAATGTAACCTGTTTAAACCAAAAGGAAGTTATCAACCTTCAGTTTGTTCTGTTCATCAAGCCAGTGGAAACTCATACATCCTTTGCTCCTGACAGGTGTTTGGTGTTCTTGAGTGCCCTGAGCCATCAGCAGAAACAGTGTATAGGTCTGTAGAGGGTGACAGGGAGGCCCAGGATAGCCTTCCACTTAGTGAGAATAGTCCTGGCCCAAATCTGGGTCATAATCCAGGCAGTAGTGACCCAGCCTTGAGTCCAGAACAGGTAACATTATACCTGGGCTCTAAATATTAATTATAACTACGGGGCCGTCTGTCAAATACCCAATCAAAAATTGCCGTTTCACTGTTTTTCCATGTTTCAAAGGGGCCAAGCATCTTCCAAGTTCATATTTTCATATTCATATTTTTATCAAGTTGAAGTTTCAAGTGTAATTCTATCTAATTCTATCATCTGCACTTGAGTGTTTTGCTGAGTCTGCACTTCTAGGGAGTTAACCCATGAAAACACTAAAGGCATGCAAAAATGCAGATGATTTATTGTGCGGTGTTTTCCCTTTGTGGAGAAACAAGGTTCTGCGTGTTGTTTTCTCTTAATGGGAGGGAAGTGACAGTTTCAGCAGTTGTTATTATCAGTGTTGATAATAGAACAAAACATGATTATTTGCTGGTGCTTGGCCTCTGTTATTTCATTTTGAAACTGCATTTGCTTGAATTTCTCCTTTGGGATCCTTTCAAAGAGCACATTTTTTGAGATTTTCTAGTAGTCTTCACTTCTTTTCTTTACACGGGTGATGGGTGCCACAAATCATATGGCAAAGACTTTCAGGCTTGTGTTTTTATATTGACTAGTGTCTAGTGACCATGATTAGTACTACTTAAGTATTTAGTTTTGATTTTACTAATTCAGACTGCCTAATGTTGTTGGTAAATATTAACATGCATCTAGGTGCCATCTTTTGTAGTCATTTTCCTCATTTCACAGGAAAGGTCAATGATATTGACTACTGGGGACAGTAAATGGGTTTCACGTTGGGCGAGTTTGGCTGACACCTATTCCAGCTCAGGTCAAAATTCAGGACAAGTCGACATTTCTGCACAGATGGAACTTTCAGGTAACAGCAAGACATCAGTGTCCTTATTTTTAAGTCTGCATACAGTATTCAAAGCAATCATTTAAATATATTTTTAACCGCATATTCAGGTGTTGTTCCTCGATCTGTGCCTACACGAGCCAATGAGAGCACAGGGGCAGACGACAACCAGACGTTCAGAGCACGGCGAATTCTACCTCAGTTGCCCCCAAGAGAGGAGGGGCAAGTGCAACCTCCTAGTATTCATGTACACTCAGCGTCTTACCTGACATATGATGATGTGGAGCGGAACCTACAAAGTTCATTGCAAAAAGATCCTCGGAATCTGCTCGTCACAAATGATCTTGATCCAGACAGTCTGAGTGATGCTAGCAATTCAGATGATGGCTCCATCGTAGAACAGGGTAGAAAAAGTGCCACTGGAAAAGCAGAAAAGAATCGGTCAGTGGTTAAGCCTGACACATCTAAACAAGATGTAGGTTCAAAGCAAATGGTGAAGGATCAAGATACCACCACTAAGTTCTCTACAGCTACCATAACTAGACAGTATGGCAGTCGCAAGTCTGGCGAATCCAGTGTTTCCCTGTCCGCCAAGGATGATACTTCAAGCATGGAAAATGCTGTGCCCCTCTTCAGACAAGAGAGTTTTACCAAGCATCGGTCCAGCGATGACGTTCACTTCATGAAATTGCCCCATATCGCAAGTCCTGAATGTATCAATGATACGAACGTATTGAAAAGTGTTTGCAGCCAAGACACTCAGTCTTACCTTAAAGACACAGAGAATGCACTTGCTGTTTTAGAAACCAGAATTCAAATGCAGAAGCACAACCGCCCCCCCTGCCCTCTGGAGGACTCGTTGTCCGGGGAATCGGACGTAGACACGTCTAGTACAGTCAGCCAGCCTAGTGGTCAGAATTCTGCCCTACCTGCCGCTAAAAAGCCAGTGATTGTCAGTGATCTGTTGAAAGGGAGAAAGCCTTCTATTCGGCGTGCTCAAGAGCAGAACTCGTCCGGTGATCCTCAGTCTCTGAAGTGCAGAATCAATTCAAGAGATTCAGGTAAGACCTCTCAGAGCTCCACTATACATCAGGGGTCTGATGCAGTTTCAGACCAGGAGTCGAGTTCTCAACCAGTTCCTAGAAAGTACACAATTCCACTTCAGACTGAAAGCTCTAGGAGATCCCTCAAAGGGACAGTGAGCCAAGCGCTCGCTCGCTCTGGCAGTATTTCTGCACCGAAGCCTACAAGGACGTCCATGCTGCGCCGTTCCCGCCTAGGTGACAGCTCTGACAAAGATAGTACCGAGGCTGACCGCACCTCTCAGAACTCTGATGCCACTTCTTCTTCCACTAGAAGTCAGGAGAGCAAGAGGCTTTCTCGGCTAGACATATTGGCTATGCCGAGAAGGAGAACCAGCTCTTTTACTACACCTAGCGACACAGAATCCTCATCTGGTAGAACTGGCTTTTCCAACCGTTCGGAGGCCGAACCTGCTTGCTCGGCACGCAAGGCTTCAGTACCCGACATCAAGGCCAGCATGCAGAGGGCTTCCGGGACTACAGCCAGGCAACCAATCATCCGGGGGCGGTCCAGCAGTGCAAAATATGCCAGCAGTACAGCCAGTGAGTGTAAACCTCCCCCCCCCCCCCCCCCCCCCCCCCTCCCCCCCCATTCCTTTTGTACTTTTTAAATATTAAAAAAACTACTTTCATACTACATTTATATTTTATCTACATTCATTTTACATTCAAGGTATTTTTGGACCGTGTTGTTTCCTTTTTGGAGATGGAATTGTAAACAGTGTATTTTGAGGAACACAAAAGGGGAATGTGTATATTGTTATTTCATACATAACACTTTAATTTGGGGTTAGATGTAATGGTCTGGGGCGCACAAACTTTCAGTCTAATACTAATAGAGGGAGGTGGTAGCTTAGTGGGTAAGGTGTTGGCCTCTGAACTGGAAGATCATGGGTTCAAACCCCACCACCATCAAGCTACCACTAGTGGGCCCTTGAGCAAGGCCCTTAACCCTCAATTGCTCAGTTGTAAGTCGCTCTGGATAAGAGCGTCTGCCAAATGCTACAAATGTAAATGTAATTTTTTTATAAATACTAGCATTAATACAAAACGGTATATTCAAGACTTGTTATCCAAACTATTGAGATATGGTATTCATTTATATACTAGAATCTTTGCACTAGAATTATATACACTAATTCTAGATAGCAGGTATTAAATGACTACACATTTTGTCTTCATCGTCATGAATTTGCACTCTATATAAAAGGAGAAAGTTCATCCTCTGGCTCACTAAGTGAGGGATTGTTTAAGTCCTAAGCAGTTTTAAGTCAATTTAGCGGCCATATTTTACATTACATATGAATATATGTTCATAATCAATAGGTGGTATAACAAGTATTTAATAGAGTTTAATAGTGTTCATTTATGTCTCTTTATTACTGTAATTATTAAACAATTCCACAAATGAGATTTCCAGATATGCATTTACATTTACAGCATTTGGCAGATGCCCTTATCCAGAGCGACTTACAATTGAGCAATTGAAGGTTAAGGGCCTTGGTCAAGGGCCCACTAGTCAACATCTTAACCACTAGGCTACCACCTCCCTATATGCAATTGTGTATATATAACAAAAAACCTTAAAACTCCCCTTATGTTCCTTAAAATAGTTTGCAAGTTTATTTTATATTTTTTTGTTATTCCTTATACTACCGGCGGATTAATGCCTTCTTTTTCCGTGACCTAGTAATTCTGTGTAAGTTGATGTTTTGCACAGCTAGGTCAGTAACTAACAGTTTGGTCCAAATTATTAATTGGAGGGGTCTCAAAACGTAATATTCATACAGTTTGAATATAAGTTTGATATTCCCACTGTATTACTTCTAGTGGACACTGATCTTAAAACATTTGACTGTGTGAGCACTTAACATGGTATTCTTACATTGGGTTTTTTCCTCATATATTTGGTTTCTTTCTTGTCCTTCTTTATCTGTACCTTTCTTTACTACTTGTCTTGGTGTTCCTCTCTTTCTCTATCCCTCACTCTCTCTCTCTCCCTAATGAAATTTCTTGGGGCAAGGCTCCAGGAGACGTCAGAAGGGCTCAGACTACGCCTCCACTTCAGAGGAAGAGTATGAATCAAACCATAGCATTGCTAAAAATAAACGCTCCCACCATTCAGGAGCCTCGCACAACTCTCGAACACAGACTCCTAACCAGGTTCGGCCACCATCAAGAAGCAGGGAATCTGAAGGAGAGGGACATGAGAGTGATAACTTCCAGAACTGGACAACTCATAGTGCAGAGATTGCGAGGTAACAAAAGCTGGTCAAAATGTTTTCTCATATTGTTGGGATTTGAGGAGACAATTTGCATTGTAAGATTCAAAATTCAATACTTTTCAAACATTCAAACATGATCAATGCATTAGCCAATATTTAAATGAATTAATTAAATTATCATTAACAATATAAAATAGTGTGTGTATGTATAGTATACTCGTATACATCTCATTCATATGAGAATGTTTAATTGTGGCAGTTTTTAACCAAAATAAAAAGTATTTAATCACAACCAATGTAATAGCGATGATCTGATAACTGAATGGCCTTATTATAATTTTTATATATATGTATATATGTATGTATATATATATATATATATATATATATATATATATATATATATATATATATATATATATATATATCTATATATATATATATATATATATATATATATATACAAACCGGATTCCAAAAAAGTTGGGACACTATACAAATCGTGAATAAAAACTGAATGCAATGATGTGTAGGTGCCAACTTCTAATATTTTATTCAGAATAGAACATAACACACGAAACAAAAGTTTAAACTGAGAAAATGTACCATTTTAAGGGAAAAATATGTTGATTCAGAATTTCATGGTGTCAACAAATCCCAAAAAAGTTGGGACAAGGACATTTTCACCACTGTGTGGCATCTCCCCTTCTTTTTACAACACTCAACAGACGTCTGGGGACAGAGGAGACCAGTTTCTCCAGTTTAGAAATAGGAATGCTCTCCCATTCTTGTCTAATACAGGCCTCTAACTGTTCAATCGTCTTGGGCCTTCTTTGTCGCACCTTCCTCTTTATGATGCGCCAAATGTTCTCTATAGGTGAAAGATCTGGACTGCAGACTGGCCATTTCAGTACCCGGATCCTTCTCCTACGCAGCCATGATGCTGTGATTGATGCAGAATGTGGTCTGGCATTATCTTGTTGGAAAATGCAGGGTCTTCCCTGAAAAAGATGACGTCTGGATGGGAGCATATGTTGTTCTAGAACCTGAATATATTTTTCTGCATTGATGGTGCCTTTCCAGACATGCAAGCTGCCCATGCCACACGCACTCATGCAACCCCATACCATCAGAGATGCAGGCTTCTGAACCGAGCGTTGATAACAACTTGGGTTGTCCTTGTCCTCTTTGGTCCGGATGACATGGCGTCCCAGATTTCCAAAAAGAACTTCGAATCGTGACTCGTCTGACCACAGAACAGTCTTCCATTTCGCCACACTCCATTTTAAATGATCCCTGGCCCAGTGTAAACGCCTGAGCTTGTGGATCTTGCTTAGAAATGGCTTCTTCTTTGCACTGTAGAGTTTCAGCTGGCAACGGCGGATGGCACGGTGGATTGTGTTCACTGACAATGGTTTCTGGAAGTATTCCTGAGCCCATTCTGTGATTTCCTTTACAGTAGCATTCCTGTTTGTGGTGCAGTGTCGTTTAAGGGCCCGGAGATCACGGGCATCCAGTATGGTTTTACGGCCTTGACCCTTTCTCACAGAGATTGTTCCAGATTCTCTGAATCTTTGGATGATGTTATGCACAGTTGATGATGATAGATGCAAAGTCTTTGCAATTTTTCGCTGGGTAACACCTTTCTGATATTGCTCCACTATCTTGTCTGCGCAACATTGTGGGAATTGGTGATCCTCTACCCATCTTGGCTTCTGAGAGACACTGCCACTCTGAGAAGCTCTTTTTTATACCCAATCATGTTGCCAATTGACCTAATTTGTGTTAATTGGTCTTCCAGCTCCTCGTTATGCTTAAATTTAAATTTACTTTTTCCAGCCTCTTACTGCTACTTGTCCCAACTTTTTTGGGATTTGTTGACACCATGAAATTCTGAATCAACATATTTTTCCCTTAAAATGGTACATTTTCTCAGTTTAAACTTTTGTTTCGTGTGTTATGTTCTATTCTGAATAAAATATTAGAAGTTGGCACCTACACATCATTGCATTCAGTTTTTATTCACGATTTGTATAGTGTCCCAACTTTTTTGGAATCCGGTTTGTGTATATATATATATATATATATATATATATATATATATATATATATATATATATATATATATATATATATATATATATAATATGTGTACGTATGTGTGTATGTATGTGTGTGTGTATACATACATGCATGCATGCATACATACATACATACATACATACATACATACATACATACATACATACATACATACATACATACATACATACAACATGTATGTATGTATGTATGTATGGTTCTGTCCATTAAGATATTTAATCGTATGATTGCCATGAGTTAACACACTGTTTTCTGTAAGGTTTTTAACATTGTCCATTTTGAAAGGTTCTATATAAAGGAACTTGAACACATTATGGGGATTCTCTTTATCTAAACAAATAATGCTGCTATTTATTTCATTTGTGTTGAAGACTGAGTCAGGACCTGGCTAAAGACTTGGCCATTCTGGCACAGGAAATTCATAATGTTGCTGGTGATGGTGAAACTCAGAATACTGGATCTGCTGCTGCTATGGAGCCTGTTTCGGGTAGCAAGGAGGTAAGCTCTAGTTTTTCTGTACTTTCATACACCGCCAAATATTTTTTTTCCTTAACATTGTCTGGTTAAAAGCCAGAATGGAGGCTCTGTCTGGTCATATGGTCTACCACGCGTGTCTTTTTAAAAAATGACCACACACAGGGGTATTATAAACTTTAGTTTAAATGTCTTGCAGTCACGGCAGCAGGTTCCTGAGACCTGCTCTAAAGTTCTACAAAGTCTGTCTGTGGTCAGGAATCCTGACAAGACTGATCATGATCAAGGGCTCAAACAGAGAAGCTCGTATCAAGAACAGGTATTTTTAACTTCCCCATGTTAATCTCTTTTTGTCCTTCGATCAGCGTTCTCTTTTTATAGTCATGCACGCCATTCCTTCCTTTCTGTTACAGGTTGCTTTGGATAATTCGATGCTGAATCCTGTCTCACAACTTTCTATGGCTATTCGAGAAAACACCGAACAGCTGACTGAGAAGCTCAAGTATGTTCTGAAAGTTTGGGTGCACATCTGATGAGCACAAATACATTTTGAACTTTTTACAGCATAGAACAAATCCAACACTTTGCTGTTCACTGTGGCCTTGGAGTTTAATTACAGTGTTTTCCATTACCAAATATGAGTCTCCCATAATTCTGATCAATCAATTATTTATTTGCCCTATACGACAGGACAGGGATCTATGCTTCAATATTACACTGCAAAATTTGAGTTCAGTCAATAATAATATAATATCAGTGGTAGTGTGCACTGCATCACTGCTGCTGTGGCTTCAAACTAGATTTTCCACCATTTTTGTCCACTAAGGTCACTTTTAATATCCCCTCCTCATAGATATTTGAGAATTTTTTAAAGGCGTGTGAGTGTGTGACAAAACATATGCTGTAGAATGTGTCTGATGTTTGTTATAGGCTTTTATAGGTTTAAATCATTCTCATTCTGTATTCAGGCTTCTGTTCTATAATAAGGCAGAGGTGTGGGAAGAAATTGAGACCATGATCGATGCCGCTGATGATTCTCCACCTTTGGAAACTCCAAACAAGGTTTGTTTATGTTTTGTGTCTGTTTGATTTAGGGCTATGTGTGTTCCTTAAACTTTTTAACACACTACTTCTCTTTTTAGGAAATCATGTCTATTATCCGGGATCTTAAAGGAATCCAGAAACGGCTAGAAGGTCAGTGATTCAATACCAATGTGTCATTTCTTATGTGGGTTTAAAGCATGACTCGGATGCTCTGTTAAGTAGCATATGAGAAGGGCAAAAATAATGGGGCATGTTGTCAGGCAGAGTGGTGTGATCACAGGATTATCATCACCCCAAAGTTAATTTACAGCATGTCCTAAAGTACTTTTTTCCACTTGTGCAACAGCAGTGTCAAAATTGCTAATATTTATTTACTAACTATATCATTGTCATACTTTGATCTATTCATAAATGCATTCAATGGTGTGCAGTGTCCACAAGACAAGTTAGTTCCTGTTGTCGCTTATTACAGCTTTAAACATTCTGCATTTCTCCAGCTTCCCTATTTTCCCCTGATTTTGAAGGGGGGATACATTGTTTTTAAAAATGCATTTTTTTAATGTGGTGACAAAAAAAAGTTTCATAGTTTTAACCACAGTCCGATAGTTGTTACAGTTATAATAAAGTGTGTTAGCACTTCAGTGTAAACCTGTGACTGGAATTTGTATCAGGGATATGTTGCTATAGAAACCTAACCCCTCCTGACCTGTTTAAGTTTCTATCACACTTTTGACGAATTTCATTTTTTAGAAAGCATTGTTTACTCAAATAATTTATCAATGTGAAATTGTTTCTTCTCATATCCCAGCTATTTTGGAAGCTGGCGTTCAGAGTGCAAGGTCAGCCATAATGCAGTGCCCCCTGAAGCACAGAGGGTTAAGGGCCTTACTTGAACCCTGAACCTTCTGAACAGTTCAAAGCAAAATCTTGTGAAACATTAGTTACTAAGTATACACTTAAGTTTAGAGATGTCAGAGAGTTTACACACATGACATAGAGAGGGGGTGGCTCAGTGGTTTAAGGCGCTGGGCTGCTGATCGGAAGATCGGGGTTCGAGCCCTGGTATGGCCAAGCTACCGCCCTTGGGTCCTTGAGCAAGACCCTTAACCCTCTGTGCTCCTCTGTGCGCCGTATCATTGCTGACCCTGCACTCTGACCCCAGCTACCAACAACAAGCTGGGATATGTGAAGGAGAATTTCACTGTGCTGTAATGTATATGTGACAAATAAAGGTTATTCTATTCTTCTTCATTCTAATGATCAGTCAAATAAGTCTTGAGTTAAGAGAAGGCTTCACGTCAAGAGAATATTGAATGTTTAATGTCAAAAGTTCATCACTGATATCAAGCAACACCCCAAGTAGTACGTCATTTTTCCCTTACTAGTATATAAGTACAAGCATAAATTCTGTCCATATTTTTTTTTTGTGCTTGATAATTGCTACGACGGAACAAATGATTTCTATTTAAATCAAACCTACATTATTATCATATAAATCACCATGTGTTTCCATTGCAGTCATCAACACAGTCATCGAGCCCAGTGGAAATGTAAATCTGATTAAGCCTTCGCCTGTATTAAGCCACTCTTCAGCAGGTATAAGCAGCTTCAGAGCTTCTCCCCGAGAATGGAGAGCCACTACGTCTCAGCGGGCCACTGGACCCTCAGCTCCTCCTCGACATTATGGTCGGGGGAATGATGGTAGGGTGCTGTAGTACGGGACTGGAGAAGCCCTGCTTTCTCCTACTTTCCTCTACACCATGTCTATAAAAGCTGCTCATTTGTACACTATGGTAACCAATGATATGAGAATCTATTATCAACAGCCTTAAAACTGATAACTGGTATTAAAGTGTGCCCATGTGTGCATATACAGTATGTGTGTATAAAAGTGCATCTCTAGCAATAAAAGGCTGAAAAATGTAAAGGTTATTGGGAGTACTGGGTACTGGCACTTCTTTGGGTGTCAAACTTGTAAATGTATAATATTTATAATGACACTTGTCTGACTTGTCATTTTGTTATTTGCCCTTGAATGTTTTATTAGGTGGTATAATCATGAAATAAAGTATTAAAAAATTTTTTTCTGGTGTTTTACGGGATAGGATTGTAAAAGAATGTATTACGGGGTTGTATTTGTTTATCTTTATTTCATTGCCATGAATAAAGAAGTATGCACTTTGATTCCTTTAAACTTTCCGTTGTCGAATAGTAGAAGGCCAGTTTGTTTTTGTACACTACACCAAATGAATAGTTATTATACCACTCTTTTCTTGTCTGTAATGTTGGTAGCCTTTAAAAGTTACATAGTAATGGACTTTCTTTGTTCTTTCATTCACATGTGTCTGGGGATTTCTTTCAATATGAAAATATTAATATATTAAATTGAGATTCTGTTTAATAAAGCGGAAGTGTTTATGTAGAATGGCAACATGTTTCCCGATGTCCCGAACACCCTCCCCAACTGCCCCCCCCCCTGTTAGAGTGCAAGTTCTTTCAGTTTCATTTTATCAAGAAGTGAGACATTCGGTGGGGAAAAGGAAACAAATGTCCATATCAAGCCAGTAAGAAAACCATATGCTACAGTTATTTCTCGAACCGCTTCTTGCAGTCATTACTGATGGCAGCTAATGATTGTTATTGCGATTAAGAGAAGTGTGTAACAGCTCGCCGACCTTCAGTGTGAGGTATTTCAGATCTAAACAATAAGTTTTGTTTGTTTGCACTGTTATTGCACATGTCTTGTGTTCCTTGGACCTGCTCTAAGATTAGACTAATTTCACTTCCTTTTTATAGTGAAAAGATGATGCTTGATTTGATGAATGTATTACAATTCTACACACTGTTATAAGATGAGTGAATATGAGAGGAAAAAATGTTGTTTTGAATTTAACCTGAACCCAGCAGAAATTCACAAGTGCTTTAAATAGAAGTTGTTGGACAGATGGATACTCTGATTTAAGGGATTATGGTTAATTTTATGTTGTGATACTGAAACTGCCTCTCTCTCTCTCTCTCTCTCTGTCTCTTCTCTCTCTCTCTCTCTCTCTCTCTCTCTCTCTCTCTCTCTCTCTCTCTCTCTCTCTCTCTCTCTCTATATATATATATATATATATATATATATATATATATATATATATATATATTGAAAAAGTATGCAACAGTTGGATGTTGAAGCCCTTCTGAGACATTGCTGTAAAAATGTGACTCTGAGCTTCCTTTTGTTTGTTTGTTTTTTTCAAAATTATTATCATTTTTTTATATAATGTAAAACTGCATATTTGTTTTTTCAAAAATTAAACTGAAATTAATATAGTTTTTGCTTGAACATTTTCTATCTGATTACTGCGTTACTGAATTGTCACTTTGTCTGATTTGCAAGTATTTTTTTAGGGACTTTTTGTGTACTTTTGTTTTTTTATTTCAATAGAGAACTCATGATTAACTCTCTACACATTTTTTGTGTGGTGTCTGGAAAGCACAGTACATTTAGAGGAATTTCCCCCGAGATTAAACACAAAGGCATCCCATAGAAAAATCAGTGTCTATGTGCTGAAAGTGTACTATTCAGTTGTTGATATTTCAGATCTACACAATTGGTCCTTGAATGTCCTTGAAGACATGATATCAAAATATGTAAATAGATCTTAAATAGGAACAAAATAGGCAGATGTATTTACCCCAAGTGTATTACAAGCGCTTCAGATTTTTGACATCTATTAAAAGCAGAACTGAAACAAGGAAGAATAACTAAAGGCTCTGATGACTGTAAATTTTTACAGTCATTATTACTGATTCACAGAAGAGGACAGCTGCTACTGCCATGTACTCGTAAGTTTTTCTCTTTGTTCTTTCTACTTTGGAGAAAAGGGAAAATGATTATGCTAATTAGGATCATTTTCTATCATTTCTACAGATCGTTTTCCTCTACATTTCAAGAGGTCCATGAATTGTCCTCTCCATACAAATCTTTACATGACAGTTATGTTCCCAGTAAGCGGGTAAGGAGGGGATTGTTTATTCGTTTCGTGTTTGCGTAGTGGATTCTTTTAATTGCCTTTCCAAATTTGCATGTTACCTTATGATATATGGTTACATGTTTTACAGCGCCCAAGTGGAGTTAAAACATTGTTACTGGCCACAGGATGTTTGATTATCCTAGGGGTCTTACTTGCCATTGCTTTACTGGAGGAGATGAAAAATGAGGAAAAGATTCACAAGGCGGTGAATCAGAGCAACACATTTCAGCCAGAGCCACATGCTGAGCAATGTGATCATGTAAATGAGTGCAGGTGAGATCACCACCCCTGATATTCTGGGAAAATCTCAAGCTTACACATTTAGAAAGGGTGTCCCCTGGGCACAAACTTCTACCTCTGTGGTACCTTTAACTGCATTATAGTTACAGTAAGGAAATGCTTCCATACATAAGTTATGAATAATGTATGAGGCATTTTAAAAGTTCTTCTGCCCCTCCGTTTGCTGCTGACTGATTAACACGTTCATGTGAACACATGAAATGAAATTACTTAAAAAGAAATATTGGCAGGGGCACGGTGGCATAGTGGTTAGCACGTTCGCCTCACACCGCCAGGATCCGGGTTCGATTCCCGTCTCGGTCATGTGTGTGTGGAGTTTGCATGTTCTCCCCGTGCCTCAGGGGGTTTTTCTCCGGGTTCTCCGGTTTCCCCCGGTCCAAAAACATGCATGATAGGTTGATTGGCACCTTGGAAAATTGTCCCTAGTGTATGAATGTGTGTGTGAATGTGTGTGTGTGTGCCCTGCGATGGGTTGGCATTCCATCCAGGGTGTATCCTGCCTTAATGCCCATAGACGCCTGAGATAGGAAGATCGGATAAAGCGGTAGAAGATGAATGAATGAATGAATGAATGAAATATTGGCAGGAAAAAAGTTTTCATTTTGCGGGTCACGTGCGCACTAAACTGAGTTGTGATCTGTACGGATCCGGGATCAAATGAGTGTTACACTGCTACTATTTATATACAGTGTGTTCAAAAAGTCCCTCCGCAGTGATGTGTAGAGCAGGTTTTTTAATTGAATGAAAAATGCACAGATTTATTTAGTGGAAAAAGTCAAGTGTCATTTCTGGAGACAGGAATACCACATCACTATACTGTTCAAGATTTAATAAATAAATACATGAGTGAGAATGAGTTTAATTAAACACTACACAGACACTTTTTGAATGCACTCTATTCGTATTTTGTTGTAATATGGCAATTAAATACACCTAACGGATTTAGTTTTCACCAATATACTATATGCAGATTTTTCTCTCATATTTTGTAGAAAGAAAAATCGATTATAGATTAATCAATGGAACAATCGTTAAAATACTCAATTACTAAAATAATCAATAGCAGCAGCCCTAAAACAAAGGGAAAGAAAATTTGGAGTTCCACTTTGGAATCGATCAAGCCACTGAACTACACTCTGTACAAATCCAGTTTTCATACATCTTTTAATTCATCAGTTCACACAGGATATTTATTTATTTTTCCACTTGTGGATTGTTGATTGTTTTTTTTCCTCCAAATGTGACAATCCATTGGACAGGATTGTTTTGGTTGAAAGTATTCCTTTATGGATGAATTATGGATCCAATGTCACTTTTGGCGTACCGCTGTACAAGGCATGGAAAGACCTTCTGTCCACAGCATCCGAGAAAATCGAGATAGCTTCATTCTATTGGTCTCTTACTGGCGAGGACATCGGAGTCAAGTCTTCCACTGACCAGTTTGTGAGTAGTGTTCCTGATCTATGCTATTCGTTGAACTTGCACTAAAGAAGAAATAGAATATTATACATTCTCCCCAATGTTTCTATAAAAGCATTTTATACTGTAGTTATTTTTTTTTTAATAATTATTGTTTATGTATTTATTGACTCATGGGTTTGCTGAGGAGGAAATCTGATAATTAATAAATAACATTTTAAAAATACAAAATACATGGGTACAAAAATCATAAAATATTTAATTGAACAAATATAATTATTACTTTAATGTTCTGTTAAAAGTATACCTGAAGTTGTAAATATATAATAGTATATAATAGCAAAATTTGTGAATTTGCAAATCTATTAAAATATGACACCTGTGAATAACTTAAAAACGTGATTTTAATTGCACAATATATGTTATGTGTTAAGGTGCACGGTGGCTCAGTGGTTAGCACGTTCGCCTCACACCTCCAGGGTCTGGGTTCGATTCCTGTCTCGGCCATGTGTGTGTGTGTGGAGTTTGCATGTTCTGCCCGTGCCTCATGGGGCTTTTCTCCGGGTTCTCCGGTTTTCCCCCGGTCCAAAAACATGCAAAGTAGATTGATTGGCACCTTGGAAAATTGTCCCTAGTGTATGAATGTGTGTGTGATTGTGTGTGTGTCCTGAATCCATCCTGCCTTAATGTCTTTAGACGGATAATAGGGAAGATACAGCGGTAGAAGATGAATGAATGAATGTTATGTGTAATTATTTTTTTTGAAAGAATTTGAAATCATTTTAAAATACAGAGCACTATAAATATCATTTATGGCAATATATTTACTTTATTTGCATTTCCTTTGCATTTCCATTATAATAAAAAAAGTGTGTGTGTGTATATATATGTGTGTGTGTGTGTGTGCGTATATACAGGTCACGTATCATATATATATATATATATATATATATATATATATATATATTATATATATATATATATATATATATATATATATATATATATATATATATATATATATATATATATATATATATATATATATATATATATATATACTTTATATGCGTTGAAGTGCATTGAAGTGTGACATCCATAAATCATTATTGTTTATTCCATGTGTGTTTACACAACAGGGTAGAGACATATTGGAACAATTAAAAGCACTGCCAAGAAGAAATGTGTCTGTGAGAGCGGTGAGCAGTTTCCCTTCTGTTGCGACCAACTCGACAGACCTCGAAGTTCTCCGAGCAAATGGTCAGGAAAAAAAGTAGATGCTGAATGCCACCTTCACATATAACTTTACACTTTGTTGGTAATGAGATTTTAACTTTCCTTTGCTTTTATTTTTATAGGAGTGCAGGTCAGACAAATTAACTTTGGCAAATTGACACGAGGAGTACTTCACAGTAAATTTTGGATTGTGGATATGAGGCATGTCTACATCGGAAGTGCCAACATGGACTGGAGAGCATTAACGCAGGTTATAGATGGCAAACCGCAGTGTCAGATATATGTTTGGCATCATGTTTAAAGCCATCTAATGTTTTTTTTTTATTGCTTTTTAATTGTAGGTGAAAGAACTTGGAGTAGTTATTTACAATTGTACCAGTCTGGCCCAAGACCTCCATAAGATCTTCCAGTCGTACTGGGATATGAGTCACAGTAATGCTACAATCCCAGTTCCATGGCCCCCTTTTTATGACACATCCATCAATAAAGAGCAGCCTCTTCATGTGAACCTTAGTGAAATACCCAGTAAAGTTTACATCTCGGTAATAATCTCAGTTTCTTTTTGGTTGTTTTTGTTTGCTGAAGTGTTTTTTTTTTCTTCTCGAGTTTCCTAAGAAGTAATGTGGTTTATTGTGGAAATATTCTGTCCTTTGTTGTGCAATTTATAGCTTGACTGAGGTCATGCAGAATGTCACTGCAGATAATTCCAGCCCACGTTGAACAATATTGCAACTACTAAGCATAACGCCTTTGTCTGTCACATGTATATTACAACACATTGAAATGACAGCAAACTTATTTGAAAGATGGAGTGAGCCATGATATGGCTCCCCTGGGGCCTTGCTCAAGGACCCAAGAGTGGCAGCTTCGTTATACCAGTGCTCAAACTCCAGATCTTTGCACATCGTTTCTTTTCGTCCATCTATTAGCTATTTTTCCTATTTATAATATACAAAAAAATCTCTGTGATTATGTTTATCCTGTGCTTTGATTTAGTTTAATAGTTTTATATTCATAAGCTTTTTTTTGGCTTGTGTATATTTTGCACATTCAAAATGGCGTTTAGATCACATTAGATGTGGATGCCTGACCTGTATTTGATTGATCACAAATCTAGTCACAATGTTGGAAGCCCACTGAACACAAGTGGGATGAAATTGAACGGATTTCCACAGTCGCTGAGATGACAGGAGGCATAAACGTTAGAAGAATTAGAATTAAAGAGGAAATAACCCTCATCTGTGTGAAATTCAAAGTAAATGCTTTTATTATTACAGCACAGTTGGGTGGTGAACTAAATCTGTTACGGAAAGCAGATATGAGAGGAATATTGGTTTCATTTATTCATTTTTTCTCCGTTCCTGTTTTGATCTCAGGGAGTTTTGTCACTATTTCCACTGGTTTGCTTATTAGCACCATTTTATATTAATTAATGTTTGTTTATTTATTGTTTTAAAATGTAGTTTTAGTTTTTCATTATGAATGTATTTATGTAAAACTTCTTTGTCACAGTGTCTATTCAAATGAATGTTACACGTATGACAATTTTACTAATCGACATGGTCACAAATCATAAACCGAACTGAATATAGGAACGTGATGGACAGCTGTCCACATACTTCCGGCCATATAGTGTATACATTTATCTGCATTCCTCCTGATGAAGACTGAAACAATTTAGAATTTTGGCCAAATAGAAACATAAACATTTTATGATATATTGTGGTTGGTATTTGTTCTCTTTTGATAATTCCCTACTTCCTCTTAACTCAGAATTCCCCCCCTGCTTTCTGTCCGGAGTCACGCACCAAAGACCTGGATGCCATTATGTCTGTGCTCAGACATGCAGAGCAGTTCATTCATGTAGCAGTTATGGAATATCTTCCTGCATCCAAGTTTTACTACCATCACAGGTAACCTTGAGATTAAACTGGCCTTTTTTTATCTTATTTTAGAAAAGGACTGCACTGTTGTTTTTGTTTGTTGTTTAGGTACTGGCCAGTTATTGAAAATGCACTGATACGGTCAGCGTACGACAGGAATGTTACGGTGCGTCTCCTGGTAAGCTGTGGCCGTGACAGTGACCCTGCTGTACTGCCTTTTCTCAAGTCCCTCAGTGCTCTGAGCTCTGACAGCATGAGGATCGAAGTGGTAAGATCAACAGGAACTTTGTCACAGTCTCTAATGTCTTCTATCTCTTCTCTTCTCAATAGAAAAAACCCCACTAATGTATCTTTACATTCCGCAGAAACTCTACATTGTTCCGCTGGGTAACGAGACCAACATTCCCTTTTCCAGAGTCAATCACAACAAATATATGGTGACAGAAAACATGGCTTATGTAGGTAAGTCGTGGACGTCCAAAATTCATTCATTCATTCATTTTCTACTGCTATATACGATCTTCCCTCGGGTCACGGGGAGTCTGTGCCTATCTCAGGCGTCTATGGGCATTAAGACAGAATACACCCTGGATGGAATGCCAACCCATCGCAGGACACACACACACACACACACACACACACACACACACACACACACATTCACATTCATACACTAGGGAGAAATTTCCAAGGTGCCAATCAAAAACATGCATGTTTTTGGACCGGGAGGAAACCGGAGAAAAACCCCCTGAGGCACGGGGAGAACATGTAAACTCCACACACACATGGCCGAGACGGGAATCGAACCCGGACCCTGGCGGTGTGAGGCGAATGTGCTAACCACTAAGCCACCGTGCCTCGGACGTTCAAAATATTTGATTTAATTTTATAAAATCAATTCCAAAAAACAATTATTTTCTTATTTATCATAGCATTGATTCTATAACATTATATGAGTTCAGTGGCATCTGGCCACATCTGGTAACATGTAATTCCAGGCAAAATTGTACACAAACTTAGCGAAATTCTTTCTTATTTTTTACGGTAAAGCTGCTTTGACACAATCTGTATCGTTAAAAGCGCTATATAAAAAAGGTGACTTGTCATGGAGCAGGATATTTTAGGCATCAAGTGAACAGTCAGTCCTGATAGAGTAAAGTGACGTTCACACGGGCCAATAGGTGATGGCTAGATGACTAGTTCAGCAACACCAAAAGTGCAAGTCTTGTTAGATGTTCTTGGTACGCAGTTATTAGTACCTACAGGTCCAGCGTCTGTGTTATTGGCGCCGTATGTCCCTGTGATGCACAATGATGCTTTCTAAAAGCCAAGCAACAACTAGCTGTACATTTGACTGGTCCAGGCAGAATACCCAGAAATGGACAATTTTCGTTCTCCTTTTTGTAAGTAGTGATGAAACTGTAATAGCGCTGGTCTATTTACAAACGATAATGCTTCTGAAAGCTTTGTTCAGAGCACGAGTTCAATAGGTTGAGGAACGTAACTAACAGCACCTGTGGGATGGGTGGGGAAAACGTGACACTTGTTTCCACGACTTAAGATACCTGCTGCTTACGTTTACGTGGCAGATGATGCAGTTAGTCGAGCGGATTTAATGCCATCATTGTGTTATCAACATTATAGACATTACCTCATCTGTCTCTAGATCATCTCAACCGTTTGTGTTTTACAGGAACCTCTAACTGGTCTGCTGACTACTTCAACACCACTGCAGGTGTCGGGTTAGTGGTATCGCAGGATGTGTTGCACTCCCCCTCACCCGGAGACACGTTCCTGGGACAGCTGAGTGCTGTATTCGACAGGGACTGGGACTCCAAATTTGCAGTGCCGCTTGAAAAACTGGGCAACAATCCTGACTGCACTTTTTCTACAGTATAATCAGACACCGAGCCACTCGACATGAAGAGGTTTTTATTGCAGGTGGATATGCAAAAAAAAAAGCTGCGGATTATATAACACTTGTTCATGTGTTGTATATGGGGAGATAATTAAGTTCCTGGGATCGAGGCCAGACCTTATATATCTTGATCGAAAACATGCAGATAGAAATGATCAGCAAAGTGATCAGGCTTGATAAAAGTTTTGATTGAAAGACATTAAAGAAAAAAACATATTTGTGCACGTAACCTGGAAATATCACCTCTGTTAAAAGAGTTTATTGAGCAGAACCAAATGGTTGTTGATATTTTGTTACAGCAGCCAAATGATAATTAAAAAATATTTTTTTATTTACTGTGTAGAGTTTTATATAACGTAGATGTAAATAAATGTTAAGTGTTTATAACCTTTATGTAAATTGTGAACATATGTGTGAAACTCCATATACAGGCACGAGTAATCGAATTTAACTCCTGTGTATAAAATAAATCAGTGATGAACGGTGGCTGTGATTTTTCTTTTCTAAATAAATATAGAAAACATCGCTAAACTTTACTTACAGTCACTCCTCTTTATTTTCACATCGTTTTTTCTGTAAATGTCTGGAGGCGCCGCTAGATGGTGGTAATGAGGTTATTATCCGGTCTTTCGTGTGAAACGTTAAAGGGGCGGAGCTTCCCGTGGAAGTGCCTACGCGACGTGTGCTTTTAGTGGAGCGGGTCTGGTTTGCGAGATCGGCTCCATTTATAAGGAACACCATGGTGCTGTTAGAAAACGACGCGGTAAGAATCATATGTTTTATGCTTTATTTATTGCTTTAAAGACAAATAATACGGATATAATCACACAAAAAAGCAAAGTGTGGGGTTTAGTGGAGTTAGCATTGAGCTACCTAAACGCTTCGGCTGATTAGCATGAATGCGGTCCGGCGCTGTTTCAGGAGCAGATTAATAATAATAATAATAATAATAATAATAATAATAATAATAATAATAATAATAATAATAATGAATATTTATTGAACATATTTCAGACCTATTGTAGATTCTGTATCATTAATAACGCGGTGTAAATGTTATAACGTTTATATACCGAGTTATAAAACACACCGCTGTTTTGCGTTGCCTCATGTTCGGTATTAATCACATAACCAGCAGAGATTATTGCTTTATATTAAGCGGGAGGTGTGAATAAAATATTGTAATACATGTTCATTCACTGGGTGTGTGTGTTTTTTTTTACACGTGTATAAATCATGCGCAGTGAGAGTTTCAGTAGGGTTCTTAATTCATTAGAATAAGAACAGCTGGAATGTGTGTTTCCGGGTTGTTTAGAGTATTTAAGACAATGTTGATCTCCTGGACACAAGACAGAATGCTGCCACAAACAAGTCTTAAATGTCCACTTTGGGTTTCTTTTTTGATCACGGCGTTTCTAGATTCCTGTCCTTGGCTGACCAGATGTGGACTTGTACTGTTGCATTTTCCTTTTTGTGCATGCCGAACTAAGCACCACACTTCTCAAGTGTTTATTGAGGTTTTCCTTAAAGCAGTACTGTGTTTTCTTCTCCGATCTGTCTTCTCAAAGTTTCCAATCACAGAACTGTTACACGTTCACTACCCACCCCTTACCGTCGTGTCTTGGCTTAAACAGCTCCATCTGGTAACACAAACCCTGCTAGGGTTAAAATCACAGATCACACTTTCTCCACATTCGGATGTTTTACATGAATCTCTTAAACGATCATGCAAATGACCCGTTTTGCGTTGTGCTGCCGCCACGTGACTGAATGATTAGATAACTGCTTAAATGACACGTGTGGATGATGCGCGTTTAAAACTATTTATTTGTGTTTCTTCTCAGTAGTATTTTGTAAATTTAAAAGATAAAAAGTATATGCAGATTTCTTTTAATGTAGTTACAAAATGATATTACTGGGCAGTGTTTATGTAGTTTGTTTGTAGTGTGCTGAAAAACAGAGCTGTGGTAAGAGTCCAGGTAGAATCTTTGGAAAGTGTTGGGAAGGGGGAGACCTGTGTGATATAATAAATGTTTTATTACGAATGTGTATAGTTGTGTGCAGTTTCTGGTGCAGTTCTGGTGTGCACCATTTTCACAGATTCTTTTCTGTCCTGCAGTTTCTCACCGAGCTCACACGCCTTTTCCAGAAATGCAGGACGAGCGGCAGTGTGGTGATCACCCTGAAAAAATGTAAGCACTCGTCACTAAGATTTGTCTTGATCCTCTTATCTCCAGATCTGAAATGAGGGAGGTGTCCTGTGATGGATATGTCGTGGTGAATGTGGAATAATGATGTAATTATTTGAACTGACACAGAAACAAAGTTCATAACTAATTCAAATAATTGCATCATCTGCAGTAGTGTATATACCATTGTACCAGCATACAGGGTAGAACATCAGAGTGCTGCTTAATGATATTGTTCAAGATAATTAAAACAATGTGTAGAAAAGGCCGTGGCTGTTCCAGACAAAGATGATGTGGATGTTTAGGTCACAGTAACCTTGGTGAACGACGACCTATGAATTTACACCTAAGGGCACAAGCAGGAAGGGATGAATCACAACTTTATTCGCTGTTATATTCTCACAGAAATGAAGGTTTCATTTACACACTCTCCATAACACAAGGATGCTTTAGTGTAGTATATTTTAGGAGGGTAGAGGAAACTTATTTTGTTTAACTCAAATTGAACAGTTTAAGTAAACAGACCAGTCCTTACAAATACAAACATGGCCATGACATGTTTGTTTTTCAGATGATGGGAGAACGAAACCGGTGCCGAGGAAAGGTCATCCAGAAACATTTGAACCAGCTGACAATAAATGTCTGATCAGAGCGTCCGATGGCAAGAAGAAGATTAGCACAGTGGTGAGTCTGACTGAGGCACGAACCTCAAATCCGTGCACAGTGATGATCGACGCGTGAAAGAAATGACAAACGCAATTGTCAAATAGCGACTGGATTTTATTGATTTATTTTAAACGTAACTTTGATTTTATGGCATTTTCCAGGTCAGCACTAAAGAAGTAATAAAATTTCAGATGGTAAGTTTGTTTTCTGTTCTATATTTTCTTCATGTTGAAGTGATAATCAGGGTTCTGATGTGTGCTTGATGAGCGTGAAGGCCTCCATGTGTTAAAGTGTAAGAAAGGAATACAGCTTTTTAACTCGCTGAGAAATGCTTCACTTTATTATGTGGATCTTAATAAAAGTAATACATTGGAGAGAAATAAAACTGTTATTGCAAAATATATGGCATTAAAAACTTGGATTTATTTAAACCGTGATTGAGACTAGATTCCTATGAAACTAAAAAGTGAATAATATAAAGATATAGATACAATAAAACATGTAGCCTGCTTCAAATATACAAACATTATAAGTAGTTCCGTGTGTTGCATTTTAAACCCTGGGTGATTATGTACGTCTTTGTGTTGCACTTGTTTCTACGTTGGACTGTTGGTGAGACTCTTATCGATTGTTCCGTTGTGTTGTCTCAGGCATACTCCAATTTACTAAGAGCACACATGGATGGCTTGAAGAAGAAAGACAAGAAGAGTAAAAGTAAGAAGACTAAAGCCACACAGTGATTTACAAACAAAACACCATGGAGAGAGAGAGAGAGAGAGGAGCTGTTTATTCAGCAGGACCACCTTCAGTGACATTCAGTACTCGCCTGTGCTCGGACCTCGGTGGCGTTTTTTCCTTGGTGCAGTTGGCGCGGTGCGCTCTAGAGCAACCGAAGGAGTGCAGGTCATTTTCTCTGGCCCAATATGATCTTGACGTCTTCTGTGTTCGAATCTGTCCGCTTGGTCAAGATGTTGCCACAATCATCGGGTATAACTTGGTGGTGCCATAAGAGGAGGATGCTTTAATTTTTCCCCCCTTAGTTTTTACACGCATGTTAAAGGTCATCTCGCCTCTGCTCCTTACGCCACATGTGTCTCCAGAATGTCCAGGCTTTAAATCAGAATTCTTTTTGACTTTGGGAGAATATTTGTTTTTATTTTGAGAGTTAGGTTTATGTTTATTATGATAGTGCTTCATCATTCAATTAGTTGCAATCAATGTCTGTGCCTTTTATGACACATTATTCTCCTTTCTGTGTGTTTCGGTTCAAACCCAAGATTTCCTGGTTTACAGTTGTTTTGTTTATCAGCCCAAACAGTGCAATGAGAAATTAGCACAATGTGTAGATGAGCTGTTAACTTATTTTGAGGATGAAATAAACTAACCGGTGTAGTCCAGCACCGAGGCTCTGTCTGTGTGCTACTCCTCTCATCTTCATTTCCTTTTCACTAGGGCCTTTTGTTGGGTTTTTGCTAATAATGTCACTAACTTTCTTATGTGATTCAAAGACATGTTATGCAATGTAAAGTCAATAAAATACATTATATACACATCGACGTGACGAATCTAAAGCTGAAGGTTTAAAGTGCCGTGTTCCTCTTGTCAGGACGCTCTCTGCTTGAAATCACTGTGTTGCTTCGCTTGGCTTCCTCTTCTGCCCCGGTGTAGCCCTGACGCATCAGCTGGGTCACGTACTGGAACAGAGTCTAGAAATGTTCAAACGAACGAGAAATCTTTGTGCATTTTGCCCACTTCAACAGTAACAATCAGGCTTTACAGGCTCGTCCACCCTATGGAGACTGTCGCTGTCACGCAGGTGCAGAAATACAATACGATGACAACACCTGCATTGCAGCACTATGAGCTCTTTTTCAGTTAGCTACAATAATCCATGGTAGACTGTTTCTTAGACTGTCTATCACACATGCAGTGCGTATCTTGTTGGACAGTGACCAACAAGATAGCCTGATACACACAATAATAAATCACCCACTTGGAAGCAGTAATCAGACACATGAAGGCTGAGTAAAGGAAGGTCCTGCTTTAATACTTTAACGCCACCTTTGCTTATAATGCCAGTCTGTCCGCCGTGTCAGAGTGGCACTTGTGGGTGCCAATATTTTTAGCTCATTCCTCGCAAGTGCATGCAGACTCCAGTCGGACTGAATGGAAGCCGGGGTGTGAGCAGCAATAATTAGGGCCCAAGCACTGAATTGTGCAGGACCTTCTTGTTTTTTAACCTGCCACTTTTGGAGGTCTTAACACGCTAAATCATTTTTATTTGCCAGTCCAGTTGGAACCTGCGGGACATCAGTGAGTCTCAGCCGTGGGCGTGTGTGGACGTGGCACATGTATAGCTGTATAGCTCATACACACCTGCACCTAGAATTTTAACATTAGGTGTGTGTGATCTTCCAACAACACTTAATGTAACACTTCTTCCTTTTCACTGTTTTGGCAGCAAAAAAACCCACTGAGTCTATGATTATTTGTATCTTAAGTTTGTAATCAGCCATACCAGAATTAATTTATTCTTAGACGGAGACTTAAAGCACTATTTCCATCGCTCTGGAGAAGGGCGTCTGCTAAATGTTGCTAAAAGCATATCGTGGGTTCTGATGAGTGAGTTATTAAGTGTTGTTTGAAAAATGCACACAATGGAATGTGCAGAACTACTAGAAAAGTGACACAACCGAAACCAAACCAGGTCCAATACCATCTCAACAGTCTGATGATGTAAGATTGCGGAGGGATGCTGCTGATCTGCAGAGCATTCAAATTAATAGCATAATAGAAGAACCTCTAAAGCTGAGAAACAACTTTACCAAAAAGAACAATGATTCTGTGATGCTCGCACGACTCGCAACGACATTTTACATCGATCATTTCATTCGCAGTATCAAAAATATCCACCACGTGTAACCGTTAGTAATATGACTTGCGTATTTTCTCAGTTGCTTTGGAGTGTTTCTTGTTTTCTTGTTTTCCCACATCATTTAATCACTTGTGGAAATCATTTCAGAAATTTCACGGTGCTTTTTAACCAGTTGTTCATTAATTAATTGTCTACAACTGTCTGCTGTTTCCTATATTATCACTTATCTGTCATGTTGATCAAAATATATGAGACTAGTTTCATCTACCGTAAATTCTGGACTATAAGCCGCTACTTTTTTCATAGGTTTTGAACCATGCGGCTAATAATAAGGTGCGGCTATTCTGCAGATTTTTTCCCGACCGCTAGGGGCTCTAACCGGAATTAGAATCAAAACTAACACAAAATAAAAGCAAAGAAGAAGAATGCGCTAGTTCCTCTTTAGCAGATATAAGTGGGTAGAAGCGGATAGAAGGAGGACAAACTCTATCTTTACAAGGTTAAGGTGACGTCATTTCACACACAGGAGAAATGAAGATAAATACTGTAAATAGCGCTTATTTTCTCTTGGTTCTGTCCCGTTTTAATCAGCAAAGTTTCTGCCGTGTGTCACGTGTCTCTCTCTCTCTCTCCCTGCTCTTTTCCCCACACACGCACACACACACACACACACACACACACACACACACACACACACACACACACACACACACACACACACACACACACACACACACACACACACACACACACACACACACACACACACACACACACACACACACCTACAGCCTCAGCTATTCCTGATTTTCCCTGAGTTCTTTATTCTAATAAATCCTGTTTTGTATGAATTCCGGATCTCCGCGTCTCTGTGCAGCGTCCACCGTTACACCGTGTTAAAATACAGGTTAGGAAAGGATCTATTTAGGTACATACATGTACATTTACAATTCAAAAGCGGATGCGGCTTGTATGCAGGTGCGGCTTATTTATGATTTTTTTGGGGTTTTTTTTTTTTTTCAAATAGAGCGGATGCGGCTTATATGCAGGTGCGCTTTATAGTCCAGAATTTACGGTAATTAATTTTAACCCCCCCATATATATATATAATATATATATATATATATATTATATATATATATATATATAATATATATATATATATATATATTATATATCTATCACAAACACCTTGTACCACCTTGGGGTTTACCGCTTTATTTATACTAATATGCACAAAACTTTTTCGTCTCCGTTCCCCCCTCCACCTTTGCCTCTAACCCCCCAACCCCCCCCGTTTATATTACCTATAGTTTGAGCGGATTTAGGCACCTTATATAAGATACTAATATCGGATGAATATATATGATGCATACCCTATAAAAAACACTATATATATAGAAGGCCGATTCTCCTGTAAATGCCTTTCTTAACCCCTTCATGTCATCTAACTAAGATCAATATTAGTCCCTAATCAGCTCAGATATATATTCAAACTAATAGGAAGTGGATATATTATGAATATTTCTATATATAATATATATATATAATAATAGTCAATGCTAATGTTATATCAAAGTTTAAATTTGAGCTTGCTCAGGGAACTAATAGATGACATTGATGCTAAAAAAACACTTTCTCCATGTTCCCTTCCATCTAACTCCCTAATAGCTCAGCGGATTAGTTTCAGTCGCTGAGTTTTGTGGATTCGAATTCCACTTTGCCTTGTTTCTTTAAGTTAGCTTTGAGCTAATAATAACTAATAGATGACGTGATGCGAATAAAACACTTTCTCCATGTTCCCTCCTGAATGGCTCAGTAGTGGGTTAGTGCATGACTGTGATTGCAGGAGCGGTGCCTAGTCACGGTTCAAGTCCTGGTTTGAACAAGGATTTGACGGGTTCTACAAATCTCACTAAACCTTTTTTTAAATTAAAAATGTTGCTGAAAAGTTTATAGTGTTTAAGTAAATAAAAACAAAATGAACAAATAAGATAAAAGATACAAATAATAAAAAAGTAGAATAAAGAAAAAAAAATATATAGCGCAGAGCAGCATAACCTCCTGTTTCACCTCCCTCGGGGCCCCCGGTGGGACATGCCGGACTTAATTTTTTCTTTCTTTTCTACGGGGGTCAGTGGATAACACACGGGAGTCTCGAACCGAAGTTCTTTTGGAGACCGGACTACACGTTTAACCCAAAACCCAATGTGCTATCTGGCTTCTGCTGACAAGTCTTCTTTCTTTTTTTTTTGGGGGGGGGGGGGGGGGGTGGGGGGGGTGTTATCTTTTAACCTTCCACATAGACATTATGGATGAAAAAAATAACTGTCCTTTTGCATTATTGAGAACTCATCAGGCCTGGGATTCGAACCCGGATCCACAGGTTAAGAGACCTGCTTACCTACCCACTGCACCCCACTAGGGACAGGGTGTAGAAGCGCTCATTTTAAGATTGATTTTTTTATCATTAAACATTGAATTTAAAAGTTTTAAGGTTTTATAGCTGAAGTTGGGACTCAAACCAGAGTTTCCCCCCCGCTCCCCCCGACTTGTTTTCCTTAGGACTAGTTTATATATATATATATATATATATATATATATATATATATATATATATATATACACACACAAACCGGATTCCAAAAAAGTTGGGACACTATACAAATCGTGAATAAAAACTGAATGCAATGATGTGTAGGTGCCAACTTCTAATATTTTATTCAGAATAGAACATAACACACGAAACAAAAGTTTAAACTGAGAAAATGTACCATTTTAAGGGAAAAATATGTTGATTCAGAATTTCATGGTGTCAACAAATCCCAAAAAAGTTGGGACAAGTAGCAGTAAGAGGCTGGAAAAAGTAAATTTAAGCATAACGAGGAGCTGGAAGACCAATTAACACAAATTAGGTCAATTGGCAACATGATTGGGTATAAAAAGAGCTTCTCAGAGTGGCAGTGTCTCTCAGAAGCCAAGATGGGTAGAGGATCACCAATTCCCACAATGTTGCGCAGAAAGATAGTGGAGCAATATCAGAAAGGTGTTACCCAGCGAAAAATTGCAAAGACTTTGCATCTATCATCATCAACTGTGCATAACATCATCCAAAGATTCAGAGAATCTGGAACAATCTCTGTGAGAAAGGGTCAAGGCCGTAAAACCATACTGGATGCCCGTGATCTCCGGGCCCTTAAACGACACTGCACCACAAACAGGAATGCTACTGTAAAGGAAATCACAGAATGGGCTCAGGAATACTTCCAGAAACCATTGTCAGTGAACACAATCCACCGTGCCATCCGCCGTTGCCAGCTGAAACTCTACAGTGCAAAAGAAGAAGCCATTTCTAAGCAAGATCCACAAGCTCAGGCGTTTACACTGGGCCAGGGATCATTTAAAATGGAGTGTGGCGAAATGGAAGACTGTTCTGTGGTCAGACGAGTCACGATTCGAAGTTCTTTTTGGAAATCTGGGACGCCATGTCATCCGGACCAAAGAGGACAAGGACAACCCAAGTTGTTATCAACGCTCGGTTCAGAAGCCTGCATCTCTGATGGTATGGGGTTGCATGAGTGCGTGTGGCATGGGCAGCTTGCATGTCTGGAAAGGCACCATCAATGCAGAAAAATATATTCAGGTTCTAGAACAACATATGCTCCCATCCAGACGTCATCTTTTTCAGGGAAGACCCTGCATTTTCCAACAAGATAATGCCAGACCACATTCTGCATCAATCACAGCATCATGGCTGCGTAGGAGAAGGATCCGGGTACTGAAATGGCCAGTCTGCAGTCCAGATCTTTCACCTATAGAGAACATTTGGCGCATCATAAAGAGGAAGGTGCGACAAAGAAGGCCCAAGACGATTGAACAGTTAGAGGCCTGTATTAGACAAGAATGGGAGAGCATTCCTATTTCTAAACTGGAGAAACTGGTCTCCTCTGTCCCCAGACGTCTGTTGAGTGTTGTAAAAAAGAAGGGGAGATGCCACACAGTGGTGAAAATGTCCTTGTCCCAACTTTTTTGGGATTTGTTGACACCATGAAATTCTGAATCAACATATTTTTCCCTTAAAATGGTACATTTTCTCAGTTTAAACTTTTGTTTCGTGTGTTATGTTCTATTCTGAATAAAATATTAGAAGTTGGCACCTACACATCATTGCATTCAGTTTTTATTCACGATTTGTATAGTGTCCCAACTTTTTTGGAATACGGTTTGTGTGTGTGTATATATATATATATATATATATATATATATATATATTTATTTTTCAACCCTTCAGGCATCTGTGACCATTATGACGTATATAATTGGTACACACTTGCATAGTGCATTTGGTAGAACTCATTAAACTAAACAACTTTGACACCCAATGGAATGTGCAATACTACTCCTAGAAAATGTACACATTTTTAATATCTTAAACGGTTCAGTCGTGGTGAAGCCGTAAAGTTATGGTCAATAAAACGAAACAGGTAGTAGTTCATAACTTCAGTGTACATTAAGCGAGCTACATGAAACCATAGGATTATGATAAGACTCACCAGCTGATCACAATGATATGACATATATGAGTGTCGGTTATAGCGCCACCAACTGGTAGGAAGAAGTGTGTCGCTTTTTAAAATTTGAAATAAATTTTGCCTTACTTTTACTCGAGTTGGTTCTTTATTGGTCAGAATAATGAGAACACTTGGGATATTTCATATTGGAAGAGAATTTGTGATACCTTGAAGCCTGTTGTCATGGTGATCATTTAAATACGAACATAATAGAAAAAGAATCATGTTCTCATATCTTATGAGTAAAAAGGCCAGATGTACCGGTGTGATGCACAATGACAGTGTAAGTGGTTCTGAGGAAGGCCAGCATGTGTGGGCCCCAGGCCCCGGGCCCCTGCGTAATTCATATTCACTTGCGCCTATCCTCATGCATGTGTGGGCCCCGGGCTGAGTTTCACTGCGTTTCAACGGCTTTCCTTATATTTGTCATTAGACAAACTCAACAGCAAGTCACTTATTTTTATTTGTTTGAAAAATACACTTGTGGGAATTTAATAATTTACTATCTACCAGCCTAAAATAATTTTTTGTCATACGGTTCAGCCGTGAGGAGGCCCATAAACTGAACTTAACTCATAAATATATATATATATATATATATATATATATATATATATATATATATATATATATATAGCTGCGAGCAGCGTTGACGGGGCCAAGCCCCTGTGACGTCGCCGCCCGGGTGCCCTAGTTTATCTATATTTGGATTTTGACTACTGAGTCGTTACCACGAGGTTTTGTAGACTAGACTACTAGATTTGTGTATCTGACTTTTCTCCCATTATTATATGAGACAATGTCTCACATGGATTCTCACTTGATATGGGATGTGTGTTACACTGGCTTAGACAATAACACAAACTTAACCAGGCGAGTAAATAACGACTGCAGCAACAGAAAATTTCCATGCGTCTCAGAAATCTCCCTTTTTTCCCCAAAGTTCATGTGCACTGGTTTGGATGGAAATGGAAATTCCATCACCGTTACTTCTGCTTCAGCGAGAGTCTAGCAACACTCATTTCGGAGAAGGCAAGTGCTCACGTGTAAAGAACGCGTTCCTTCGCTGCGTGGTAATTACTGAGGCAATTCATATTGAACATCGGGCCCTTTATGAATATTAAATATCTGTGGTGCTGCACCAAAGAAAGCAAGACATTCAATAAACCTACGGCAAACAGAAATATCCACATTTAAAATGTTGATGAAAAGCGGTCGAGACCTTATGATCAAATACTTTACCTGCTGTAAGCTGTACACATTTAATGTATTGGGTTTGCTTTTTACATGAAGGACACTAATAAGGAGAAAAGCCAATCTGGCCGTTCTCTTCTTCTCCGATCATTTCCGGGACATTTGTCTTAACGCTGAAACGGGACAGGGATGGTGTATCAGACTGGCACTATGATGAAAGTGAAATGCAGCGCTCATTCTGATTCACGCAAGTTCCTGCTTCAAACGTGAACAGTACATTGTGTACAATCAGAGAGACTGCTTATAATAATCTTAATATAATAATATAGTAATAATCTTCTCCTTATATGCTCAGTGTCCACTTTAATAAGAACACTTGTACTTTATGCACTTCTCTAATCAGCCAAGCATAAAGCAGCTGTTAAAGAGCGTCCAGTGAGTCTGTGCTAATAATACTTCAGGAATAATACGTCAGGAAGTGGCCTTCTGCCCATTCACCACAAAAATGTAGTGTTTTCTGCTTATTATATTTGTAGAGTGATGAGTTTCTATATATGCACTGGCAGTTTCCTCTGACGTCTCGAATAAACAATGTGTTTTCACCCAGAGATCTGTCACGCACTTGGTGTGTGTTATCTTTTGCACCATTCCGTGTGAAATCGATTACTAAATCTCAAACTCAAACCAGCCCGTCTGGTGCTGAACAACCGCTGTACAGCGGAAGTCAACGATTATCACTGAGATTCTGCCTGTGTGATCATGTGAAGCTTTTCCCGGAGTGTATTCTTAATAAAATAGACTGGTGTTTTTTCTGCTCCAGATGACAATTTAAAATATTATTCACGAAGCCCAAGATGGCATATGATATGACATCATTTAGTCTTAAGGAAATACATCCTGATGTTCTGCCCTGATGTGCAAAATGACAGATATTAAACACAAACCCACCCCCCCCCCCCCCCCCCCCCCCCCTAAACACAACCCCCCCCCCCCCCCCCCCCCCCCCCCCCCCCCCCCCTCCCCCCCCCCCCCCCCCCCCCCCCCCCCCCCCCCCCCCCCCCCCCCCCCCCCCCCCCCCCCCCCCCCCCCCCCCCCCCCGCCCCTTGAGAGCAGGGAACTCAGCATGTGATTAGGTTAAAAATTCTATATATCCTATATCAAACCAAATTTTGCCCTAAAAAGTTATTAGGCTACACAATATGGCAAAGTATGTTAAAACGTGACTATTATATATTATATCTATATGTGCTTTTTCAACCTCATATTTCACCTTTAGTTAGTGGTATTATTATTATTATTATTATTATTATTATTAATTATTATTAAAAAATATATAAATTATTTTTTTACAAAATTTCAACGTGCAACAAGTTTGCTTTCCTCTAGCTTTAAACAGACCTGACGCATTGCTGAGGGAACTGGTGTTCTAATTTGTTGCTCTAATGATCTTGCTTAGTGTTAGTGTTAGTAATGGAATGTTATAAAAATACATTTGCATGTTGGTTCTCAGTGAGTTCTGAATGATCTTTCTCATTAACCAATAGGATGACATCATACACCTCTACATTCCCTCACCTTCCATGCCTTCTCCAATTCAGGGGTCCATTTGTCTTTCAGAATTGGCTGCACTGCGGCGATGAACTCTGTTCCCACGTACTGAAAAGATATTAATCTATTAGTCTACTCTTCTCAATAAGATGTATATTGAGAATAGATGTATGGCAGTATCTCTTAGCAAAAGTGGGACACCTGCTGGTCACAGAATGCATTGCAGTGGTACCATTGCGTTCTCTCACCCCGTAGTATTTAGGAGGTGCGGAGTAGCGATAGTGACTTCTCCCAAGCTCGATGGCCAGCGAGTCCAAGCGCTCTATCTGATCAAGCCTGGCCACACTCTTCTCGATGAAAGACATCACGCTGTTGAGAAGAAAAACAATTTACTTGCTCTGTTCCAGAGAAAATAGTTTCAAATGACATTCCACAGCGCAGTTTTAACCACGGACCTGGAGTAACACCGTGTGCGTGTTTCTCCTGCTTTAAACGACTCAAGTGTTACCACATGGGGACAACTTAAACCCAAACCCCAAATGTATAGAAAGGGAACAAAGCCTTATAAATGGTTTAAATATAATTTACAGTCTGGTTGTTTGCAATGAACAGATTATGGACTGGAAATGGAGTTAGTACCTCTGCACACTCTACACACTAATTATATTATATATAGACACAAATGATAGAATTAATTGGCTGTGTGGTATTTTCATGCAACGTCCATGAGTGAGGCTGAAGAGCCACTTGTCACTTGTGTGAGCAGGTAGGGATCCTGTTCTCGCTTCCTCTCCACAGCACCAGTAGGACACATCATTTAAGTGGCTCTTAAGAATGCAACCAAGTGGAGCAATGTGATGCTGATGGAGAGGAGACAACATCGCTTGCATCCGCAGCCACCATTTGGTTAATAGGCTTTACTTTCTTAATCGATTTCCCTTTTAATCCTTAACCACTGTTTCCATTCATTTCCAATTGCACATACACCGGGTGATAAGCGAAATGCGCGTCACAGTTTGTTTGCACCGCAACAAGCAAAAGTCATCGAGTATAACACTCCTCATACTTTGCCTTCCTGTGCAGCTCTGGAAAGTGTCTCAGTGTCACTGGCATGCAGATGGAAGCTATTAGAGGTCGTTTCTGTGACATTAACCTGTAATAGGTTGCAGAGTATTTCCAAACTACCAACAAATTGCATTTCATTCCAGGTCTCTATTCGCATTAGAAAGCAACAGAAGACCATTATGTCTAGTCGTTCTGGGATACACCAATCATCCATGCTCTAGTTTATACACTACATATATTAACAATTTGGTTATATGATCACAGGCGCTTCAATTTGTTCAACTATATTTTCAAACAGGCCTTTACTCCAGCTGTTAGTTGTTTTGAAAAAAAAAACTCGGTCTAATTAAGATTCTTTTAAAAGATGAATTTTTACACGTGTGCCACAGACAATCTGCACTATGAAGTAGACTATCTCGCCAAAGGAATTGGGAATCCTGACTTTTCCAGTGCTATGTGGTTCTTCCTCAAACTGCTTTTCAAAGGCATATAACTGTACAGGATGTCTTTGGATATAGTAGCTTGATATTTTCCCTTCACTTGACCTAGAAGATAAAATAGAATAGCCTTTGTCACATGTACATTACAGCACAGTGAAATTGTTTCCTCGCATATCCAAGCTTGTTTTTTGGAAGCTGAGGTTTAGAGTGCAGGGTTAGCTTGGTGATACCGGGAACCCCAAGCTTCCGATCAGTAACCCCGCACTTTAAACCACTGAGCTACACAATCAAATCTGTTTGAAATCTGATATCAGATCTGTTCCAGCATGACAATGTCCCTGTGCACAAATCAATCATAAAGTTTTGCTTTATATGGGGATCTTGAGCTTCTTGGTACAGAGATCTGACCTCTTGGGGTGAATTGGAATGCTAAACGCACTCCAGGCTTCCACACCATGTCTGACTTTACTATGCCATTGAAGCTGAATGAGCACAATAATCTAGTGAATTATCTTCCCAGAAGAGAGGAGCTGATTATAAAAATGGATAGGACATATAAACAGCACATACAAATCCCAGGTTCAGGCGTCCACAACCTTTTATCCATATAGTGAAACAGTGTTAAAGTCACTCGTGTGTCCTAACTGCATTAGTAAAGCTGTCATTCAGAGCGAGTAAAAAGCACTGACCGGAGACCATGTGCACGTAGCTCCTTGCTAGTGCGAAGTCTTTCCAGGTCCTCCACATCACGAAAGAGAAAGAAGACATCTTTACACTCTGGATGAGTCTCGAACAATCTGTTGCCAAGACATCAAAACAGATTCCAGTAATACGTTATTTAAATTGCAGCAGGATCTTTTTTTTTATAATCATTCAGTGCATATATACACTTTGTGTCAAAATAAATTGTTAATACTATGATGCAAATTGTTCATGGTAACCATTACAAAACGTCATTGCCACTGGTCGGGTACATTTTACATAAAAAGTAGCAATTGTGTTGAAGGAAGCTCCTAAATTTATCAAGGAAAACATTATTAAACAAAAACAGTGAATAAGAGGGAAGGCAGTGGAGTGGTGCGGTTGCAGGGAGAGGAAGGTGGTGAAGATGAGTTTAAGTACGCGGGGGTCAACAGTGCAGAGTAAAGGAGAGTGTGTTAGGGAGGTGAAGAAAAGAGTGCAGGCAGGATGGAGCGGGTGGTGGAGAGGTGCCGGACTCATCTGTGATAAAAGGGTGTCTGCACGAGTGAAAGGGAAAGTTTATAGGACCATGTTGAGACCTAAAGGTGAAGAATGCTGAGGATGGAGGTGCCAGGCAGGAGGAAAAGAGGAAGGACAAGGAGGAGGTGTTTCCAAATCCGATTATTTACAGTTACAGGACGTCTGTAGAGACAGCAATAAATTTCACTACCAAAAACGTCATAAAAAAGTAAAGTGTAGAGGTGGGAGCTTTATGATATGAGACTGAGTCTCTGTGAATGATAATGGGCCGTTCACAATCACATTCAAAATACTCTAGACTTTACAAATGACCTGTAAATAAGTGTAAAACATGAAAAGCACAGATCAGCTACCCAGTAGAGTGATGGCATCCATGTTTTTCAAGAAACAGAATCTGGGTTAGGGATTGGCATTTAAAAGGTCAATGATCATAAACAAAAGTAAAAAAAGGGCAATTTGCTAAAGGCACATGGCCTTGCCATTCCTCATGACTTTAACACCATGCAGAATTGATGGAGGACTTGAAGTGTGAGTCCATCAGCAGAAAACTTATCACCTTGCGCAAATGCAGACAATCGTCATGTGGAAAAGGCCGTAATTCAAGCACTATGCAGCAGAATGCTAATTGCATCTTAGCATAGACTTGTCAACGCTCTAACTGGCAACGACAGCTTAGCGATGGAATTCAAATGTGGGTAGGCGTAAATACATTTTAGACACCCAATACCCAGACACATGTAACCCTGTGAACATTGGCACACAATGATTTGCTTGTTTATGTTTTTCTTTTCTTTCTGGTGTATTCCATGGTCACATTGTGCATATATTTGGAACGTGAGTATTATAAAGAGCAGGGGTGGCATACACATTTTCACCGTGGACTACATCAGCATTATGGTTGCCTTCAAGGAGCCTAGAGTGAAATAAGAGTTATTGTAAATGTTAACCAATTATATGTTCTATGAAGTGTGTTGAAAGCAGCCAATGAGAGAGGTGGTGGAGAGTCCACAGGAGCATTGGATGGTGTGTAGGATTTGTTTTTGGATGCATTTTTCCGCTTCCTTTTTTTTCTAGCGAGAAAGGAGTGCAAGAGTTCTATGGCATTTATACTCCCTGAGGAAGTGGGAACTTTAGTCGAGCCACAAATCGGATTTTGTGATTTTCATCTTGAGGATTTTTGTTTAGAAACAAAATAGGTCAGATTATAAGTTGCATAAAAGGCATAAAAGGAATTATTTGTGGTGGGATGTTGGATCACACTCCAAGAACTGCTTCCAAGCATTTGATGTGCAAGGTGGATATCAGCTTTGTAGTCTGTGCTGATTTAGTGATGTTTAAATTTGTTTACTGCGGAGACCATGGAAAACCTCATCCTGGTGTTTATCAAACCACTGGAATCATTTTATCAGGCTGTATCGGGAACATTAGCATCCTGGAATTGCCTTGTTTGTTTGTTGTTAAACGACCGTGTATAGCAACCCAAATTAGATCTAATAATTATTACTGCCATTATGTCATTATGAATCCTGTAGTTCTCAGCAGACATTCTGGTCTGTAGGCATCTTTCCCAACAAAATCCATACTGATGATGGAAGCATAAAGGAATAAAACCTCATTACACCAAAATGACATTTTCTATTATTTGTGCTTCTCATATCACATACTTAAACATTTACATATTGAACTTTGAAGCTATGTCTTAGGGCACATTTACATCTGTAGTTGTTGTGATGTGTATTTTAATGCCTTTTAGCAACTATCCTGTGAAATGTCCCTGTTGGTAAGCTTTGACTGCATCCACTGAGCCTCCTTTCTGTCCATATGTGGACATGATTTGCAACATTTCGTCACCCTTGAAACATTTCCACTTTTTGTGACTGAAAAACACAACATTTACATTTTTAAAATATGGATCGTTTTTCATATGGTGTTTCAAATATTTAGTTTTTGATATCCTTTATTTCAGTAAACAGCTACAATTAATATGATATAATCCTAGACTGGATAGACCGAGCCTCTTCGGGGGGAGTGTTGAAGAACACTTAAAAAAATTTGGATTACACAAGTTAAAACCAGGAATAAATAATAAACCCTCAAATAGTCAGTATACAGTGCATTGCAAAAGTATTCATACACCTTGAATATTTCCACATGTTGTTACGTTATAACCACGTATTTTATTGGGAATTTATGTGATAGACCAACACAAAGTATTGAAATAATTGAATGAAGTTGAAGCAAAATAATATATATATATTTTTATATAATTTTTGTAAATTCACTCTTCACTCTGATACCCCTAAATACAACTAACAGCCTTCAGAAGTCACCTAATTAATAATTACAGTCTACCTGTGTGTAGTTAAATCTCAGTATTATTACAGCTGTTCTGTAGCGGCCTCAGAGGTTTGGTAGAGAACATTAAAGTGCATCATGAAGACTAAAGAACACACCAGACAGGTCAGGAATAAAGTTGTTCAGATGTTTAAACCAGGGTTATGTTATAAAAACATATCCCAAGTTTTAAACGTCTCACAGAGCACTGTTCAATCCATCATCCGAAAATGGAAAAAGTATAGCAAACCTGATAACCTACCAAGACATTTAAGTCGTCCACCTAAACTGGCAGACCGGGCAAGAAGAGCATTGATCCAAAAAAGCACTTAGAAGGCTCATGGTTACTCTGGAGGATCTGCAGAGATCCACAGCTCAGGTAGGAGAGTCCGTCCACACTATTAGTTGTGGCTATTATGGAACAGTGAAAAGAAGAAAGCCAATGTCCATTAAAAAGAATAAGAAGTCCCAATTGCACAGGCCATGCATGGGACACAGTGCAAAGATGTAGAAGAAGGAGCTATTTAACAGTATAAGGCAGAAACCTAACACTGAACATCAGCCTAAACACTATCCTTGCATAAAACATGGCGGTGGCAACATCATGCTGTGGGGATGCTTTTCTTCAGAAGGAAGCTGGTCAGAGTTGAGCTGGAAGATGGATGGAGCTAAATACAAGGCAAGAAAACCTATTAGAGGCTGCAGGACTTGAGACTGGGGCCGCGGTTCCATCGGGACAACGATCCGAAAAATAGTCAGAGGGGATGGTTGAGATCAATAATCATGCATAATCAATAAGCATAATCATGTGTCAGAATTTTCCAGTGAAAGTCCAGATCGATATCCTATTGAGAATCTTTGGCAAGACTTGAAAACTGCTTTTCACAAACGTTCTCCATCCAATCTGATTGCAAAGAAGAACGTGCAAAAATTAGTCTCTTGATGTGCAAAGCTGGTAGAGACAAAACTGACAATAGACAACACAGTGAAATTGAGGGGCTAAAGATAAGCACCCCACATTTTTCTGATTTTTATTCATTAAGAAAAAATAAAATCTTTAACATCATGTATGATTTTTTTGCACTTCACAATTACGTGATCATTTGTGCTGGTTTATCACATAAAATACCAATAAAATACATTTAACTTTGTGGCAAGTTGTAAAAATATTTTGCTATACAGTGTACATGTACTGTACATGTATATATGAAGGGAGATTACCTGTAATCTCATAGTAAGAAACTCTTCTCAAGACATAGTTTGAATCCACACAATTTCAGTCGATACAATAGCATTCCTGTGTATATATATATATAGTAGTTTCAAATACATGGCTTGGATAAAATCAAGATTACGTATTCAAAAGTAACTAATTACTTTCTAAACTTGTTCTCTGAAAAAAAACCTGCTATGTAGCTATGTATAGCTAGATTTCAAAAGCAGGCAGATTTTGAAGCGAGTGGAATGAGAATTTAATATAACTGATTATAATGCTTTATGATAAATGGATGGTAAAGAGGTGTTAAAAATATAAACTACCAAAACATCTTTATATGTTCATTTACCTTACATGCCTTACCTTTTGTTTTGTTTTTTTGCTAACTGCACATTTTTGGTCAAATGTGAATACAGCTATACATGCAATATCTGCTCAAATATTGTTTATTATTAAGTGATAGCTACCACTGCACTTACAAATATGTAAATTACTGATCACTAATTTTAGACGTTTTACATTTAATATTTTTCAGAATCAAAGATCTGAATTTACTGTGAAACATCATCTTTTTTGGATTTAGCATTTTTAAAATAATGATTCTCTAGACACGAACAAGGAACAAAGAACAATGAAGGAATGTGACAAATGAAATTCATTTATGGAAATGATGACTTTGAATTATGACTAATTATAATTATAACTAATTAAATGTTTGGATGTTGTGTAAAATGTAAATTTAAACAGAAGGCAAATTTGGGAATTTAAACTGCATATTTTATAAACACATATTTAATCACACATGAATACACATGAAGTGAATAAATAGACTATTTTAAGGTAAAATAAAGCAATTTTGTTTTGAAGGTTCCCTCATAGATGTTGGGAGAGGGTAATGACAGGCTGGAAAAGTAAGTGTTTTTCTCAAATGAAACAGCAGGAGGAACAAATTCCAACTCATTAGATGATATGAAACAGGTGAGTAATACAATTTGGCTTCATAATATAAGAGTCGAAGTGCTGAACTGGCCAATAAATAAATAAATCAATCAAAAAAATCAAAAGACAACCCCCGGAAACACAACAGAGCAGCTAGAATACAAAATTAATGGGAAAACAATTATTTCCCAAAGCTCCAGTAACTGCTCTACTTAGTTCCAAGATAGAGAAGGACTGTTGTTAATAGGGGAATCCATGCTATACACGGGTAAACATGAATTTGTCTCATGAAGCTAAAAATATGAGTTGTAGCTCTTTATAGCACATTTTCCTTAACAATCCTAAATAATCATTCTCATGTATATATAAATATATATATATATATATATATATATATATATATATATATATATATATATATATATATATATAGTATATATACACACACACACACACACAACAAAACATTTATATCTACAAATAAAATTAATTGAAGTAAATATACATATACCGAATATAACATATACAGAATAAAACATTTAGACCCAACTGTGTCTGCAGCAATAACATTAGCAATAGTAGGGATCATTTTAAGACAGCTCTCTTACACTTAGGCCCCTTAATAATATATTAAAAAGACTCCAAGGACCAGAGTCTTATTACATTCATACAGAATATATTATACACAAAATAGGAAATGTAATTAAAAAGCTAGAATGATACAACGGGGACTCATTTTTGAGAAAATTATATTTCAAAGCATTTCTCATTCTCTTGCGCGATTCTCTGCACTCTCACTTATCAGTTAAATGGAAGTAAACAATATATGAAATACAATGCCCAATACCTACCTATTACATCCCACTTATTTAATTATAACATATCCAATAGGCCAATAGTAATAGGCTCTAAGAACAGATGTAACTCTATCCCAGAAAACAGGCACACAAGAGATTACATTAATACACACATGCTTTTCTGAAGTCTTGACTGTTGTGTATTTGGGAAGAGACTGAGAATAGGAATGGTGTAATACAAGAAGGAGAATATGGAGGAGAAACAAGAAGAGGAAGAAGTTGCAGCACTGATACGCATCTGGTTGACAGCGAATATCCATTCAGTACAATTTCATCAAGATTTTCTTTTGAGGTTATCAACTGTTCATTAAAAGGCAAAAAAGTGCAAAACTGTTCAGGACACTTGTAGTCAAAATTGTTGAAATTGTTGAAATGAATTACTATTATTCTAATTACATACATTTTCCTGGTACTTTATCTTTGTCAGTGTTTTTCCACATGCATCTTCATGCTGTTTATATAAAGCCTTTAACTTTAGCAGCAGCACATGGTGTACAATTTGGGACACTCACCAGAAGGAGTGTCCCACCATCCGGATGGATCAAGGAGGTCCAGAAAGCAAAAGGTAGCATTATGGAGTGCAAGTCAGTGTAAATAATAATGCTACCTGTAATATTCTTGATTGCATACTGTCGTGAAGACAAGGAAAGAAGCAATTTGTCTGGAATATCATCAGAAATACTGACTCCAACAACAAAACATCGCACAATGTACGTCTCAGCAACAACAGAAGAGAAACCAACAACAGGAAGCCGCAGGTTTTATTAGGCTTATGCAAAGGAACTAATAGTATATGTCTATCTTTATTAGTGCAAACATATTAAATTCGAGTTTGAGAGCTATTTCCACTACACTGGATTTCTCTGTATAACTGTACAAAGAAATTTAACAATTTTATAGATACATAAAACTAAATACATAATACACAAGTAACATTTCACATGGAGAAATGCATATATGAGAGTACACCACTGTTTTATAGCCATGGAAAGCATTGACTGAGTTGTTAAGGAATTTCTGTCTACAGTATAGAAATATAAAATACCACATGTGTAAATGTCTGCATGAGCTATTAATATGCTTTTAGATCTGGAGCATTGACGGCTTTCTTGGGCTTGCCCTTAACCTACTCCTGAATTGTTGTGTTTGTGTTTTGGGCCATAATATGATATTCCTCTGTAGAATTTTGTACATTTTGGCCAGCAAAAAAAAAATCCATTAAGACACCACTCTATAGTCCCACATTTTCCATTACATTTCTCCGGGCGGAAAAAAAAGAAAAGATGTAATCAAAATGTCATGGCCTCAATGGCCTCCCACTATTGTGAACTCTGGCTATGGCCCAAATCAGCTCACACAACCAGAATGGCACCAGGCACAATTGTTGCAATCCAGTGTGCTACAAATCTGCACAGGCACACCATGACACAGAATGACCAGCAGCCCAGAGACAACTCGGACTAATGTAATTAAACAGCATGTTGAGGTCTGAACAATAAAAACAAAGGAAGTCTATAATAAATCTCTTACATCATCACAATGTCTGAAAAGCAGCAAAAACAACAAAAATCTAGACAAACACTAGCATTAATCTTCTGTCAGGTTCTTTTCTGTTAACTTGAGTTGGTAAACGGGAATCTTCAGAATTTACATTTACAGCATTTAGCATTTATCCAGAGCGACGTACAAATAGTTAAATCTAGAATGAAATCTCCACAGGGTGCTTTCCTTGTATTTTTGGTCTCCCTTTGTGGTTGACTATTTTTGAATATTTACACAGGGCCATAATATTAATTTGTTTTTTCTACTGTTTTACTTTGCAACGTGTGCAGAAAACATGAACCAATTCTGTACATAAATACCACCAATATAAGCATTTATAAAAGGTGATAAATCCTACTCATTCTAAATTTCTCTCCTGGAGCAAAGATCCAGAAGTATGTTCATGGCAAAACAAAGTGGCAATGTGCAGAAAAGCACAAGGAATAATAATAAAATATGATGTATGAAGTATTTTCTTTAAAAAAAAAAACCAAAAAATATTTATTTGAGGCCGTGCAAATGTTTCTAAGGAATCTGTTGCCCCGAATACATTTATAAAAGATATCTGCATTTTCAAACTAATCCCCAATATATTTTCTTCTGCGGCCGTGATTACACTAATATGAATGACAGTAAGAGGAGCTCCTAAAAATCATTAAATTACAATTCTCTACATTTTTTTCCCTATTAAATAAAATAGTCGTGATAGAAAGATCAGACCCTTCCCTTGGCGTTGTCAGATTTGTTAATGAGGTTAAAAATTTACTGGCAGCCCTTTAGATGTGACTACATGTGACTCACCATTTCAATATGGGCATAATATATTCATCTGATTTATCTAGTGGTACACAGGTGTGGAGATCTGACAAATGTACGATATTATATCTGTCTGACAGAATCACATGGGGTTTGTGAGCTTAGCCTTATTCCCTTCATTTAGGAGATCAAGGTTTCTTTTCTCTAACAAATTATATATGCCCTAAAAAGGCATACATGAGTTCTTAATCTTAATTACAGGCAAGAGTGTAGGTTTTCTATCCTGTAGACATGTAGTTTCCCTTCGTGACACCAACAGGAGAAAGGGAAAGAGAGCAAGGGAGAGGGGCATTATCTTTCCCTTAAAGTGATTCTTACAAATTTGATTTATCATATTATTGCAAAGACCCCCGAGCCATTACTTGGAACTAAAACCCATAAGCTTTCCCTACTGTCCTAGATGACCTACTATATTTTTCAGAACAGCTTTTCATATAATATTTTAATAGTGACTGTAAGGAAAAAGAGTATTAAAAAAAAATTTCCAAAATATCACTGTGCAGTGTTGCTAAGCCCAAAACACCAAGACCAACTCGTAAAATTGTGACTCTGCAGCTACTTACTGTATACAACATCTTTTTTAAGCATAATTTTTTTGTGTCCCATTCATCTTAGCTTTTATTAAATATGATTCCTTATTCATATGAATCTGTCTTGGTTTTAACAATGTGTTTACACATTTAAAAAATGGCACCAAAAACCAGTATCATCAGTTTTTAGAAATTCCGAATGTTGATTTATTGCAAACTAACAGTTCATGCATGACTACATACACACAGTACCGGCTACATATAACACAAATGAGATGGTATAAATATATTCCATCGTCTACACAGATGGAATTTTTTATATTTAATATAAAAGGCCAGTTCAAATATGGCACATATCTGAAGTTACATATCAAGCTTTTTAAGTATGCCCTCTCTTTAACTATAACGCCAGACATGTATGTAAATAATAATAATGTGTAACAGGTGAAAAATGTAAACTGTCACAAAATGCCTCCAGAATAGCTCTGGTACTTATACTGACGATCTCGCAAACACATTTAGACTGCTCATTTCTAGACTATAAAGATGTCAATGAATAATGATGTAGATGAACTGGAAGAGGATGGGTTCACTTTTGAATCTGATCTGAATCTGAGGTTTTCCGACATATTACATTTCAGGAGTTTTTCTTTAAAAAGTTACTCTTGGCTTGTGTCTCAGTATACACATATCTGTATAACCATTGTAAAGCAATTTGCTCAGACGGACTGAATACAACTGAGCTGAATGTATGTTTTTTTCACAACCTCTGACAAAAGAAAGCTGTTTTAAGAGCCATGAACACTTTAATAAGGTTTGGAATGACATATTTGATGTGTTTTGCAATGAAACAATGTGTAAGAGGTATTCCCAGAGGAACACAGTAAAACAAGGCAGTTTAGTCATTTATTTCGCTTAAAGAAGCAAGGCATTGTTCCCATTGGTTTGTCAGGTTTTATCCTTTAAATGATCTTTAAACTCAGTTATTGCATTTCCCAGCTCCAGCTCATTCCAATTCACCATTTCCAAGCTAATAGAGCTGACCTTTTAGGGTTGCTGTAAGGCTATGAGAGAGAGCAAAGAAGAAGAAGAGAGAAAGAGAGGAAAATGACAGATTTTCTTCTTGGAAAATTATCAATATGCATCTACTACTTCGTTATTTATATCTACTACAGGCAATACGAAATCAATTATAAACATAACTTTACAGAAAAGCCCGTTAAAAAAATCTGTATTAGTTATCCACAAACAATCTATTTTGGGTGCTATTTTGTTGTTTAGATCAGTGTGCTGTTGTGGACGCGGATATTCTCTGTAAGACGGTCAGCTCTGGAACTACTTTAGAGCATGTAGTTGCGCGCCTTAGAACGCCAGGTAACCAACCAGAACTAAGTGCGCTGTGTCTACAATAACGTTCTTTTTTTGTTATAGATAACTGTTTGTGTAATTGTGACAATGTGCGTGTCAGAGAAAACTGTACCTGACGAAGACGATGATCCCAACTTTGGCGATATCTTCCTGGATAAGTTTCCACGACTCCTTGATCAGGTCGATGTGTTCATCGGTGAGACGCGGCGCTTCGTCTTCTTCCATCGCTCTCTTGGGCGCCAAACCCAAGCCGGAGATAGCGCAGCCCATCGTGTACAAGACCCGGGAAAAGCTGCACACGAGGTTACTATAGAGAGGGTTTTGTAGAGTTGTGGATAAACCCGCTATTTCTGCCTACTAAAAAAAATCTAGTTACTGTGAACTAGCAGCAGCGCTTCACAGCCGGCCGTCATCTCTCCAAACGCGCACTGGAGCTCTGAGTACAGCAGCTGCACTTCACACCGTGTCATGCAGCCTGCATCATTATCATGGGAGGAGTCTGGCACAATGTAAACACAACACTAACATCAAACCATACAGCGCCTTCACATACTACCTACAACCTACTGATAACTAACTACACACATAAGGTCCACACAAGTGTAAATAAAAAGACGGGTTGCTTAGAAATAAATAAAAATACATATAATATAATAATACTTTCTGGATACTGGAATACTTTCCATTAACCGTTTTATAGTAATGCTTTTTTGTTTGTTTTTTGTTTTTTTATTATGACAATTGTTTGCACTGGTGGTCTGAAATGGTCATTTGTTGCTTAGTGTCTTTAGGATTTATTAAGGATCATAAGACAACTTCGTAAACTTGTAGATTACATGTTGGAATCTACTTGATAATAACAATAATAATCATTAGGGCTGTCCGATATATTGAAAAAATATTATCGCGATAACAGGATATGCGATATTCATATCACTTAGAGTTGTGATTAATTAAAATTAATACATTTTGTCTCAAGTATTTGTGTTCTATGTGTAGGTTGTCCAAATTTGATTAGACTATCTTTAACCCCGCCTCCCAGGTAGTTGCTATTATACTATTGGCTAGACCGTGCCCGTAGGAGAACCTAGCGGATGAAATATGGCGGGAGTAGAGACGTGTTTGGAAAATGACAACAACGAACTTGTGCCAAAAAATTTGAGCTGGTGTTTCGGGGCTGCCGCTGTCATGTTTTTATCCCGCAGCTCCACACACGCCTCCCCATTCAACAGCGGGCTTCCTCCACCATGTCCATACGCCTCCACCTTTTTCTTCCTTTTCCATTTTCCACCTTCATCCTCAGCATTCTTCTCCCTCTGTACCCCATGTCCCTCCTCTGCACATGTCCAAACCATCTCAATCTATCCTCCCTCACCTTGTCTCCAAAACATACTACATGTGGTGTCCCTCTAATAAACTCATATCTAATTCTGTCCATCCTCGTCACTCCCAATAAAAATCTCAACATCTTCAACTCCGTCACCTCCAGCTCCTGTCTTTTAGACCACGCCCCTGTCTCTAAACTGTACATCAAAAGCAGGTCTCACCATTGTCCTATAAACTTTCCCTTTCTCTATTGCAGATACCCTTCTATTACAACTCCTGCAACTCTTCTCCATGCACTCTATTCTTCACTTCTCTAACACACTATTTGCTTTGCACTGTTGATCCCAGGTACTTAAACGCATCCACCTTCACCACCTCTTCTACCTGCAACTGCACCACTCCACTGCCTTTCACACATACACTCTCTCTCACTCTTACTGACTTTCATTCCCCTTCTCTCAAGACTCTTCTCAATCTGTTCCCTACTCTAACCACAAATAACAAATTCTCTGCTACAATTGACTTCCTCATACAATCCCACAACTCCTCTCTTGGGACCCCGACATGCACTTTCTCTAGATCCACAAGCACAATGCAACTCCCTCGGAACTTCTCACCACCTTATAATCTTATAATCACCACTTATTTCCTGCACTAAATATAATGCACCTATGTGCAACCTTCCTCCACTCTAATACATCACCCTATGCTCCTCCTTCTTCTTAAAATAGGTGTTCACACCACCCACATTCCTCTCCTTGAGGCCACACCTACCCATCACCTCCTCATCACCTCTGTTCCCTTCACCAACATGGCCTTCACTAAACTAATGTACTCCTCCTTCAGGATTACACCTTACCATCTCTATCGACAAATCGACGGAAAAGGTTATAAAGCTTTCATGTCCATTTCCCTTTTCAAAATCAAGGGTTAACAACATTGACTAATTAATGAAACATTTTATTTATTAATTTTTTATTACATTTACAGCATTTGGCAGACACCCTTATCCAGAGCGAATTAATGGCAGCTTGATGGTGGTGGGGTTTGAACCTGTGCTCTTCCGGTCCAGAGTCCAACACCATAACCACAGGGCTACCACCTCCTGTTTATTATGACATGTCTCTTTTATTTGATATACATGATTAGGACACACATTTCCTGGTATCCTGAAAGTTGATGTAGATCATGTAAACAGTAACTAATTTTCTTCCTGTCAGGACAAATCAATCTGTCCATTCCCCTCTAACTTCTCTTACTACTGATTACAGAGATGCTTTAAATGCACCCTGCCTACACTCTTTCATCAATTTTCTAACAACTAATATTGCTGTAAGACGAATGAAAGAAAAACAACAATAGCTTTGAAACAAAAACTAGAATAAGAGGGTTAGAAAAGTCTTCACTACCCTTATTTTATACTTTGTTGAGTCTGTTTGTTCTTTAATTACCCCCATAAATCTTTTCGCAAACCTTGATTGACGAATATTTAACCATTTTTTTCTTGCAGAATTGCTGAAGTTCAGTGAAATTCCAATTGACAATGACTTGCTTTCTTCGAGTTCATCCACAGTATCTGACTTTGAGTCTGGCAAAGACATTCACCTTCCTATTCATAAGCCATTGTGATGTTCTTTTGTGGGCTATGTTTAACATCATTGCCATTGTGGAAGTAAAATGACTCCCATCTTCAGCTGTCTAGTATTTTTAAACCAAAATTTCAGTAGAAAAAGAGGTATATTTTGACACATCGGTCAATAGCACCTTTTGCACCATGAGATCATTTCCAAGAAATGTTATGTTTACAACTGCATTTGAGGATGCATTTAAATGTCCTGATCATTTTTGGATTGACTGAACCTCATTTCTGTAAATAATGATGTATTTTATCTTGTGGTTAAAACATTGATCTCTGGACTGGAAGGTCGCAGGATCAAATCCGATTACCACCAAGCTACCACTAGTCAGTTGTAAGTCAACTCTGGATAAGGGCGTCTGCCGAATGCTATAAATGTTGTCTTTACTTCACTGTCTCTGGCAAGAATATGGATCTACAGAGTAACTGTAGTAGAATTAATGGGGTTATTGATTCTGTACCTGCTCGTGCTCTGTATAAGACAAGTGATGGTCTAAAGCACACTAAGTCAAGGTACGTTTTTGTACTGAAAACCTTTCCGGGTGAAAAGCTCATGAAGCTCATGATGTCATTAAAATGGGAGGGCATAGCTCAGTGGGTTACTGATGATCGGAAGGTCAGGGGTTTGAGCCCCAGTGTCACCAGGCTGCCACTCTTGGGTCGTTGAGCAAGGCCCTTAACTCTCTGTGCTCCTGAGGTGCCGTACCATGGTTTGACCCCTTTGACCACAGCTTCCAAAATTAAGCTGGGATATGCGAAGAAAGAATTTATATGTGTGAAATAAAGGCTAATTCTTCTCAAAAAAAAAAAAAAATATATATATATTCATTCATTCATTTTCTACCACTTTATCCGATCTTCCCTCGTGTCACGGGGAGTCTGTGCCTATCTCAGGCGTCTATGGGCATTAAGGCAGGATACACCCTGGATGGAATGGCAACCCATCACAGGGCACACACACACACACACACACACACATTCATACACTAGGGACAATTTTCAAGGTGCCAATCAACCTACCGTGCATGTTTTTTGGACCGGGGGGAAACCGGAGAACCCGGAGAAAAACCCCTTGAGGCACGGGGAGAACATGCAAACTCATGACCGAGACGGGAATCGAACCCTGATCCTGGCGGTGTGAGGCGAACGTGCTAATCACTACGCCACCGTGCCCCTATATATATATATATATATATATATATATATATATATATATATATATATATATATACACACACACAAACATAAATAAAATATTTTTGTTTATCATATAGAATATTGAAGAATATTCTTTATTTATTACAAATACATCACAGCACAGTGAAATTGTTTCTTTGCACATCCCAGCAGGTTTTTGGAAACACAGAGCACAGGGTCAGCCATGAAACAGCACCCCCTAGAGCACAGAGGGTTAAAGGCCTTTCTCAAGGGCCCAAGAGTAGCAGCTTGGGGGTACCAGGGCTCAAACCCCCAACCTTCTGACCAGTTCTGACCAGTAGTCCAGCACTTTGATTCTTTGAATCACTTACATCAACGTAAACAAATGTTTATATTAATCGTTTAGTCCTTCCCCCCCTTTTTGCTTAGAGTATAATTTTACATTTTTCAACAAGGAGACAGACACAACAAATGTAAGTACATTTCCAAAAAAACTAAAATATGGCAGTGCAGCGAGAAGGACAAAGGACAAATAAACAGAATGAATAGCTCCCAATATTTCTATGATAAATAATTATGAAACTCCCATAATTACTGTAACAACATAAAAATTTTGGACCAAAATGCATTGCGTAGCGTGTATGAGAGTCATGTGACAAAAGACCAGACGACTCAGGCTTAAGAACATGAGATGAACTACTCAATTCTGTTTCCAGTTTAATACAATGCATAGCATATATAGGAGTCATGTGATCAAAAAATGAATACATGACTCGGAGTAGCAGGGTCGAGAGGTGAACTATCCCGTTGTGTTTTCTGTACATAACCTCTGCAGATTATGCAATGTTTTGCTCATGCACATCCAGACGAACAAAAACACACTTTTGTATATCTCTATCTCCAACTTACTGTAATAGGTGAATTTCCCTCTGTGAATTCTGTATATTGAAGACATTTCTAATGCAATTTTCGCACTTCCTGTTCCACATCATTTTCAACTTGTACACATCCACGTGTTCAGCACACCCCATATTTATCATCCCCACGCTTACTGTTTATACTGTTTACCTGCTGCTCCTGCTGTTTTTTTGCATTATTGAGCTTGCCACTATTGTTTACATTTGCTAGAACAACTGACTAGTCCTTAACTCGTTCCGTTATGTAGCTATATATGGTTGGAATGACAATAAAAGCTTATTGACCTGACGTGACCAATCCAGCAGCATGGTGAACAAAATGATATGTCCATATTTAGTGCAAATTGAACACAATTTTGAGGGGCAGGAGAAACAAATTCATTGTCAATGTAACATTTGAACATTAGATTCAGGAAGGAAATGTGATGCATCACCTCAGGTTATGATCCTGAACTGAATTTTTGACTCAAGACTCAAATCCTTTTGGCAAATTTCTGGTCGTTTTTTTTTTTTTTTTGGCCCATTATAGGAAAATTGTAGTATTTCTTACTCTTTGATGAGCATTGTGTTGATATTTTATAAATAAGTGTATTATTGATATACATACATAATGAACATTTATTCATGTAAGATGTAAGTACCTGTGTTCAAGAGAATTGTATGGCCTATTTTCTATAGTAACATTGAATGTATTGTAGTGCCCCTATTATGTGTTTAAATTGTAAAAAAAATTTAAAAGGAATGCTTTGGATAGAAAACAGGATTAAAGTGCATTCATCGCCACTTTTCTCCACTGTACAAATATTAAATCCCCCCCAACATCCTCCACCTGTCCAATCCTCCATAACAATGTCTACATAAGTGGCCATAATTCAGAGTATATACTTGATTGCTATGGAAATATGCAGAGAATAGTTACATAGAGTACATACAAATGAAAGAAAGCATGAACAAAATATGGTGCAAATCTTGAAATAGCAAATATGAGGTTTCCTGAGAAGGTTTAACAGTGTCATGTAGGCAATAACTAAAAGATTATACATTTACAAACACGCATCCATCCCTCTATCCACACACACACACACACACACACACACACACACACACACTATGAAATATTTCAGATGAGGTCTGAATTTATAAATGCCCTTTCACCATTTAATTAAATGAATACAGCATAATTATATACACAATCATTTGCGCAAATCCCTGTCATTATTAACAATATACATTTTACATAGTGAACACATGGATGGCATATTGCCTCAACCTGTTCAGACTTTATGTTTAGACATCTTTAGTATAAAAACACTGGGCCTGTGTGCAGTAATGTACAATAATGGAACAGTCTGAACAACATTCATGTGTAAGAACCAAGGTTTTGAAATTTCTCCCGCAGGTTTTTGACTAGACTGTGTTGGCTGTTCACAGCTTTTTCAGACGAACTCAGCATAGACGTTTCAGCACTGTCTGGACACCATAGTTGTTCTTTATGAAGTTCATCGTTTTTCTCTTCACCTGCTGCCATATCATTATGTTCCATCTCAGCAATCCTTTCTACTATAATGATCTGGTTGTCATTGGGCAGCGTGGCCTGGCCCGATATATAATAGTTCTTTTGGATGTCTATAAGGTTCGTTTGTTGTTTTAGACGAGCCGGTGTCGTTACATTGTCCAAAGAACTGCTTTTGCACAATCTAACCACACCCTGTCCTGCAGGTCCCGTGTCCAGTGGGTTTGTGGAAGTGTTTTTAATTTGTGTTGGCTGGGGGTCACTAACAGGGCTGGAACAGGAATAGCTTCGATGGGCTGCGGGATTATTCTGTCCAACCTCAAGTATTTGTTCTGGGACGGAGCAACTACGATTAATTGAGACTAGTTGAGGATTAGGGCGGGAGTATTTGGAACGCAGCTCTCTTACATCTGGCCAATTAAAGCTCTCGGTGTAGACTGGACTGCTGGGTGTGATGGTGGACTGCAGTTGAGGACTGCCCAGAGAGCAGGGGCTTATTGATGAACTGGAATCCGTGTGCTCACATGAACCAAGTGATAGTGCCACGCTCTGCATACCTATAGTTATTTAAACAAAGGGTGTACAATAAAGTGACAGCTATAACCAAGAACACTTTACAATTAAAAGTACTTTGTAAATGAATAATGGAAGCATAAAAATATATTTTTTTCCCTTTTTGTTGGATTTTATTTAATTGGTTAATTAGTTTAAAACTTTGTAATAAAATGGCATAACTTTACACATGATCTACATCAAACTGGCTTTAAAATACTTACCCATCTCATTCTCTGCACTTTTGTCTTCCACAACAGAGGACAGGTTTTTGTGGCTTAAGTTAATATCCGACACATTTTCTCTTTGTTTCACAACAGGCCTGTTGTTCTTAATTCGCTGACTGTATTGCCGCGCTAGCTGGAACACTTTGTTTTTCATCTTCTCCATATCTTGAAGCATTTGGTCATCTTCCGAGCTGGACCTTAGTGAGACAATCTTAGGTAGAGGACAATGTTTGATCTTCCTTCTCTTTTGGAGCTCATCACTGTATACGCTGTTCCCCAGTCCATATTCTGTGTCTTGAAATGTAATAAGTGGTGAAGGCGTTGTTGTCCCTTGTTCTGCCATGCTGTCTAAATCTTCCATTATTACCAAGGGTTCACTATAAGGACTCTCCTGTCCCCTTTGGTCCTGCTCTTCGGAAGCATTCTTTGAAGTTTCACTGATATTAGCCTTCATGTCTTGCCAAATGTTCATCGTCTCAGAGGACAAACGAAAATCCTCACCTTTTCCAACCACCTGAGACCTATCCATATCTTCTTTTGTGTCTGCAGTAGACCGAATCTCTCTTTCCATGACCTCTGTGGAATTCTTCTCTTTCTCCAGTCCTGGAAGTTCAAAAACCGACCAAGAAGTAGGTCTTGCGACTTTTGAGGCCTTTCTGTGACTCGCCGCAGCTTCTTCATTGGGAAGACCGTTGAGCTGTCGGCTGAGATCGCGGACTAGCCCTGGAGGGATATAAGAGAGGCTTTCTCTGCGCTTGATGCTGAAATTGACATCCTGTTGTTCAGCATGCTCATAGTACTGCTTGATTTTATGGATAAGCATCCTGTCCTTTTTGGAAAGAGTATCTGGTTTGGTTTGGGCTCTTTGGTCTGGTGTGACCAGCCTGTCTCCAAGAGTGGCTGAGGATAAATATTCTGGTACATGTTGGAAAGTAACTGTCTCAGGAGAGGAGCAGCTCACCTCCCGCGTCTTTTCTTTGTCCAGCAGCTCGGCATTGAGGCTGAACACGCTACCTCTCCTACTTCCTGTCCGTGATGAAGAGCAACCCAGAGAGAACGTGTCATCACCGGCCACACTGCTTTGCCGAGAGAGTGTGCCGACAAAGTGTTCGACAATAACGCTGGCTTTATCTAGGACAGACGTTGGCAAGATGCTCTTGGATTCCGTTTCTGATTGCACTTCTTCCTCATCATCATCATCCTCTTCTTCTTCTTCCTCCTCCCCCATGTCCTCTACATCATATGACAAGTTTGTTCTTGACTGAGTGCTCTCATCCTCAATCTCATTGTGTACTTGGGACAGTGACTCCGTGCTACCCTCCATATTCTCTTCATCCTCTCTGCTTTCATCTTGAGAAATAATGTGTGACTGCTGAACTCTTTTTTCTTCTTCTTCTTCTTTTCCAGCCACAGGAACCGCTTGTGAACAATGATCCTCAGAATATTGCTAACGGGCAGAAGAGAAATTAATTAATGAATCGTTCAGATCAAACATGCTCTGGAAATACTGAAAAGCTAGAATTAGCTTGACAAGGCATGTGTATAAACGGCAGGTGATTCATTAATGACTTTATCCAGGTTAGGGCTGACTAGAGAATCTAGCTTAGTCTCAACAAGTGTGTTAGGGACACAATCCTACGCAGGTCAAAAAACCTGGTATTTCTCATTCACCTCCCAGCATGCTTTAAGGAGTGCTTGAAGGAAAACCCAAATAAACACAGGGAGAAGATTCAAAATGCTCAAACACTTTAACACAAGCTCCAGATTGAACATGCAGTCCTGTTGCTGTGAGATAACAGGAGCGGCCCATTTGGGGGCATTTTGCAGAGACTGTACACATTTTCTTTGTAATGAAATGTTAGATAACGTTGTTACCGCTTGACATACAGCAGAATTCTCACTCTGGTCTTCCTCCAAGATGGACTGGCTTCTCGTAGATTTCACCAGTTCATTCTCCTCCACAGCCTGCTCCCCATCTCTGTTCTTAAATAGAAAACACAAGCAACAAAAAGAAGAGTCAAATAGAAATGCTGCCAATCCCAGTTGAATGTGCCTTCATGTAAACCGGCGTGAACTCTCTCTCCGAGTACTATTTTATACGCAGCTACAATTCAAGGATAAAGCCCCGGTGCTTCGTGGTGACCTTTAGAAGCGGCTTTCTGCCTGATGGGCAACAAACATAATGGAACATAATGAAACGCTTTGCTGAAACTGCAAACCAAAGAGAGCCGGTCTGATTACGGCATTATCCATCTCCCACCTCCAAAAATCTAACAGGGAAATTGTCCTTTGAAGTCAAACTTCAATCACAGAATCTCATTGATACGTACTCGACATGCTATTAACAATTCAAACTGAGCAGTCCTCAAAACAGACCTGGCCTCCTGGAACATCACATTACTTATTATTACTAGTTGTTACTAGCATGGATATAAGCATTCTGTTGAATTTTATGATCTGATTGCTTACAAACCTGCTAATATATTTGATAGAAATCAGTTGTGACCTTCTGAATGCAGTATAATCTGCTCACCAATTCATGTTCTTTACCGTGGAAATTGTTGACGTTCTAATAACATTTACAGTGTTCGTCTAGAGCGACCTATAAAAAAAGTCCCTCTATGAATAAATTAACACTGGTTTGATATTGTAGCCAACGAGTATACATTTTCCAATAGAAACAATTGCCATGAAAATTTTTTTGCACTCGTGTGTATCAGTAAACTAATAATAATCAATAATAATAATAACGAACAATTATATAATTCATTCATTCATCTTCTACCGCTATATCCGATCTTCACTCGGGTCATGGAGAGACTGTGCCTATCTCAGGCGTCTATGGGCATTAAGGCAGGATACATCCTGGATGGAATGCCAACCCATCGCAGGGCACACACACACTCACACATTCATACACTAGGGACAATTTTCCAAGGTGCCAATCAACCTACAGTGCATGTTTTTGCACCCGGGGGAAACCGGGGAGCCCGGAGAAAAAAACCCTGAGGCACGGGGAGAACATGCAAACTCCACACACACATGGCCGAGACGGGAATCGAACCCGGACCGTGGTGGTGTGAGGCGAACGCGCTAACTACTACGCCACCATGCCCCCACAATTATATAATAATAATAATAATTATAATAACAACAAAGGTGACAAGACAATGAATGGACATCTTGCGTCCCCCAGATGATGGGTGTGTTTTGAGTTCTCATGGAGAATCTCATAGTTTTTCCTTGCCATAGTCATAACAGGCTTGCTAAATATAAACAAATATATAGTGATAAATGTATAGAGACAAATTTGACAATGTAAACATATTTTTTTTTCTCTAAAGGTTCTGTGATGTCTGTTGTTGAAATGTAAAAAGTAATAACTGTAATAATTTGTCATTAGATATTATGTTATATCATTATACTTTTCTCTACCGTTGGGATATCTCACACCAGAATAAGCAACTATTTTAGCTATGATTACTTTCAGACATTTAAAGCCACTGTATTTCACAATGAATCTTAAACCTCAAGCAACAAATTCACAAATAACGGCAAAAGAAAATCCTGTTTGCAGTCAAAACTGAGGTGATAATGAATCATCATTAGAGCAGATTGTTATCTTAATGCTGTTCCAGGGGCTTTTGTAAACAACCAAAACTAATTACCAGCTGAATGAATCACAGTCTATGCGACGTACATGCATGTTGTTAAACACATACCCGTGTGTTTTAAGTGAGGTCTTAAAACTGACTGTGACTGGTTGCGTTGGTGTTACTCTGTCTATGCTAAAAGCCATTTGTTTTCATTTTATACTGACAAAGGTCTACTCCAATATCCATCACTCCATATAACTTGAACATGCACAAGATTAAATAGGTATGTTATGAGAAACCTGAAAAGTTCATTTAGCGGGATGTTTTACGAATATATTCATCCTTTCTGTGTAGCCATGTGTAGGTACTCTCTCTTTCTAGTGTACTTGCATGCATTTTATTTTGCTTCATTTCTATACTCATTATTCTTTTCTTATTCAACATACTACTTTTATTTTTCCATGTGTACATTGTGGATGGTCGGACGCTGTTTGTATGTGAATGTAACAAATAAAATGTACATTGTATGTTACTGTGGTATAGACATATCCTACCTTTTCCCGACTTTTTTAATGAAAAAAACAACAACAAGAGGTTTAAATGCTTTAGACAGCCAGAAATGAAAAGCTAATTGGCTTCTGTGCACTTACATTTATTGAAATACCGATTATTGCTATCCACATAATTATTTTTGTTTAATGTGAAAAGTGCATCGCAATGACCATGCATTAAAACATGGAGGTACAATGAAACTGTCATGTCATGAAAAAGTGAGAATGAGCCCCTTCCAATAGCAGACATCAGATGCGGCATGCAACACAGAGGAAATCTGGCTGATGTGGGAATTTAGCATGGAGCAGTGGAGTGACACGGCTAAGCAGATAGAAGAAAAAAAAAGGGGGGGGGGGGAGCTTATAGTGACAGTAAGCCTCACCATTGGGACCCGTGTGAAAAGCAAAGCCCTGGCCTTATAGCGCCAGCAGGAGATGGCGGCCAACACTGAGCTGGCAAAGTCAGCTACCTGCTCGTGTTTAACCAGAACCTCTTCATCTTCTTCATTCTGCTTTTTTTCATCCTTTTCCTCTTCTTTCTCTCTATGGAATGGCGTTTCCACTCGACAAGTTTCAAGACCATTCATGCTCAGCCAGTCCAGGGAAAGCCATCCAGTCGTGCTCTCCTCAGGCATGGGTCTCTGTGTGTCTGCTTCATCCATGCCAGAACCCAAGGTGGAGGCACTTACAGCAGCCTGCAGGGAATCCTGGCTGCTGGCCGACATCAGAGTGCCCAAACTGTCAGCATGCTGGAGGGTAAAGATACAGATATACACAGTAATGCACAAAGGCTGCTACAGCATGAGACGCACACAGTATATGCGCACACACAGACACACACACACCTGCATATAAAGTGCTGCTTGAAAGTTTGTCAACCCCTTGAGTTGTTCAGATCTTTTCTGTTGTTTTACCTACATTTTATTATTTTATCATCACCTACTTTTTACACGTTAAATATCAGATGTATGTCGATAATTTGCTGATATTTGTTTGGAGGGAATTTTGCAAATAGCAAAAAAAAACTACATGAAACATTGAATTGTATTTGCAAAGCAAGTGAAGCTGTTTCATGAGTATCCTGTAAATCTTCTTTCTTTTAATCCATTCCTTGGTGGATTTGCGAAAATGCTTATGGTCATTGTCTTGTTGCATCACCCATTTGTGGCCCAGCTTCAGGTCTCTGACAGATGGGAGGAGATTCTCTTCAATAATTTGTTGATAGGTCGGAGAATTCGAGATTCCCTGAATAATCCAGAGTTGCCTTCCCCACAGGAAGAAAAGCAGCTGCAGACCTTCACTTTTCCACCACCACCATGCTTCACTGCTGGGAGGAGGTTCTTTTCCTGGAATTCTATGTTGGCTTTTCTTCAAATATGGCATCTTTGATTATGACCAAATATATCTCTTTTGGACTCGTCTGTCTAAAGAGGGGACTTCCAAAAGGCCTCTGTATTTGTCCAAATGTTTTCTGGAAAAAAGGCCAGCTTTGCTCTTTTTTGCAAACAGAGGCTTCTTTCCAACAACCCTTCCATAAATGTCTTGTCTGTTTAGTTTTTGTCTGATTGTAGACACATGTATATTTACTCCAGAAGCTGCCAGAGGGGTCTACAACTCTTTAGAGGTGATGTGTGGGTTGGTCTTTACCTCATTTATTATTATTTTCCTAGTGCTTCTTAATGAGCATTTTTATGGGCATCCACTCCTGGCAGAGTTGTAACCTGGTTGTAACCCCCCCTTAACTTTACCAATGCAGCTCAGACTCGACTTTCTTTTGCACAGACAAAATGTAGTTTTATTGGTCAACATTTGATCAACCGTTTAATATACAAAAAAGCAGGTGATTGACAAAATAAAACAATCAAAGTAAAACAACAGAAAAGTCTCAATAGGGTTCACAAACTTTCAAGCAACATGAATGAACACACACATACAGATTATATATATATATATAATCTGTCTATATATATATATATATATATATATATATATATATATATATATACATATACATACATACATACATATATACATATATATAATCTAAATGGAACATTACATTGTGTGAAGGCTTACCTTAAGACTTTCTACAGGATGATCCAAAGAACAAAGATGACACCAGCACATTGAAAATAAGAGAGGGATTATTAATAAAAACGCAGTAGTTGACATCATTCAGGACAACTCAACCTTCCTATTTTTTTGTGACCTGACATTTTTATTTTGAAAAGCAAGCCTTTCCTTGACTGGATACACCCATTGTTCCTGTGACATCTTCATGGGTATAAATAAAATCTGATTTGCATTGGGGAGGGAAACCACATTTCGGCCAATTATCGATTTCTAAGGAAAATAAGGCGCGGAGGATTTAGGAACTTAGCACATAGAGGTCATCTCCAAAATCAATTCATAATGGGGGGGGGGAGGGTAGAGAGATATGTATAGAAGGAGAGGAAACAAATGGCTAAAATAAAGCAGTTTTTAGAATGCATTATAGGGGATTATACCAGTGATCAGAGGCCAAAACAAGCCTACTGACTGAAAGGAGCCGACGCAAGACAAAGGCTCTGGCTGATGGGCTACATAATTAACATCATTATGTGTGAGGCTGGAGGATGGGGGCTGGGGGTCTTTGATCTACCGGAGACCACTTGGATACTGTAAGGCTTTGAAGCCAAGCAGACTAAGGAAAGATGGTACGGGGCAAGCATATATCCCCTGATGACGACAGGCAAGTATGACGGCTCGACAGGGGGTTTTGGAGCTAATGATAAGAATAGAGCGCTTCTGTTTTGACCTTCTTTGGTTATGTTTTCTTATTATTAACTAACCAGGGAAAAAAATCTGTCATTATCAGAGTCGGTAGATATTTATACTGCACCACGGATCACCAAGTATCCATTTTTAGACAAATTTAGGAGACTTCATATTTTTAGGATTTCACCACAACAGAGAAGGGAAAAATGAGGTCGTTTACCTTTTGTAGTTCTCATGTTCTGTTTAACTCTGTTAAACGGCTCTAAACAAAAGGTAAAAAAGGAACAGTTCATGGGTATTTCATTTAAACAAAGTGTTATCTTGCTAATTTGAACGATTTGTGATTTTTAGCAAAAAAAAAGCACATTGAAAACGGAAAATGCATCTTTTCTGGATTTGCCTGTTCAGCAAAAGTATAAAAGGACAAAATGTAAAGATTTACCGGATCTCCTTCTCTCTTTTAGTCCTCCTAAAAGAAAGTCCTCACCCTTGTTTTGTCTTTCAGGACTGTAGCGATACTTCACTGGACCTACTACACCAGGAAAACACACAAAAAGATAAACTTTTGTTTTAGTCTTTACACGCCACTGTACGTTCTACAGCCGCCAAGAAAATCGGAACAACTCACCAGAAGATCTCATATCCAGAATGGCATCTTTGGCCTAAAAGAATTAACCATGCAAGACACATTTGACATATCACATGTAGCAAATTAGAATACGTTTATAATATTCATGGTCAGGTTGCCTACTGTCTGTGGGATGATGGCATGATGGTTTTCCAAAATAAGCCGCTTGATGTTATGAGCCCACAGCTTTTTCTCCTCAACAGTTTTGGCCTGTGAAAGTGCAAATGCACTTGCTGAAGTTGCATCAGTCAAATAACAATAACACTTAAATGTGCTTACTTGATTGACAGATTAACATAGGAACAATTCCACAGACCTGCAGTGTGTGCGGTTGTTTAGGATGTTTGTAGTGTGTCACACTGAAGCGAAGAGAGTCCTTCGCACTTTTAATCAGCATTAAAGTGGAACACTGAAAATGGAACATAAAAACAAGAGAAGCGTCTTTGAAAACCAAAACACTTCATATTTTCTTTCTAATATTTTCCTAGACATCTCTCAGCCCTGATATCTCTTAGATCACTTGCAATGGGTTTTATAATCAGAGAAAGATGCTTGTGATCATTTATAGTGAATTAGAAAATGAGGATGTTGAATGAAAATGAGAGGAAACGGCTTAAACACGATGAATCTGGGGAGGAATGGAAAATGCTAACGTTCAAATTATATGGCACACATACAGTTTAGACAACAGCTTAATGCTCTCTTATAAGCTTCAATAATCTACTTGCTCATAATGTTAAAAATCCTATTTCATTATGATTTGGTCTAAATAAACTCTGTTCATTATTGTTCCGGCAATGTATTTGTCAAACAACCAGGCCTAAGAACAGACTGCCAAGTACCATTATATGGGTCTTGTAGACATAATGCTCTCCTCGCTTCTTGGTGATGAGGAGCATTTTATCAAAGAGGAACAGCGTTCTTTCATTCTTTGCCCGGTGGACTTGGAAGGTTCCTTCGAGAACGAGCTCACCATACGTAGTGAGGTCTGGTCCTTTCCAGTTGATGAGGAGGGACTGGATCTCCTGAGGGAAAATAAATAAATAAAAAATACAAGCTCCTTTAGAATGTATTTTTTTTACACCTTAGGTTCATCGAAATGAACTTAAAATATTATTTTAAGTTCACACACACCATATAGCTACCTAACAGAGCACAGGGTTAAGGAGTAAAGTTGTTCTAGCTACATGCGATATGATATAATTGTAACTTGGGATACATGTTAAACAAAAAAGTCAGAATGAGGAGTAACTAATAAACAAAACTAAGTAAAATGTTTTATAATGGCAACTGCATTTTTGGTTCTCTTCCCATCATTTACGAGACGTTTTGGATTGCAGAAAGATCCCAGTTTGGGGTCCTGCTTGGATTAAGTTCACTCTATCGGTTAATCCTCTTGGAGATCAAATTATTGTCTGCATTTCCTCATTATTCTGTTTGTAATTATGTGAAATTATGTGTAATGACTCACTAATGAACATGAGCTTCAGCCCCACCCCAAGTCTAATTGGGTCCTGTCGGTGCCAAACCAAAAATAATTGCGGCGATAGAAGAATTATGTAACTGAAGTCTTAAGACTGGTTTAGTGTCCACTTTGAAGAAAAAAACAACAACAAACTTTAAGATCTTTAAGTCTTTCACAACAGTTGCGCATGCAGTGGAGAAGGGTAGTAGTGAAGCAAATGCAGTACTGTAATCAAACTGTGCTACTTCGTCTGAAATGAGGATGTTTTGATCTTGTAATGAGCCGAATGAAATGTCAGATCACTGCACTTTAGTGATAAGTTTGAGAAGGGTTTGGTGTCACAAAAGACACAAAAGTGTTTTTCGTGCGGTATATATAGTGCTGCCTACACTGAATAAAATGGGATTTAGTCAGCTTTTTCCATTCATTGAAACACCAAACAGCAAGTTTTTCGAGATGCCGTAGCATTAATTGATATTTTACAAACAGCTTCAAGTATAAAGTGATAATTTAATGTTTCAAATGGGTTTCAAAATAGTAATAATTATAATCTAATTTAAACATGTCTGGAAGAATTTTGGAACGTTTCAGGTATCGCTAGTAAATCCCCAATTGCAGCATGTGTGCTAAGAAGTGCTGTGATAAACGCAAAGCAAAGGCAAACTGCTGATCACCTGCAGCCTCACAGCATGCTCATGCTTCCTCTTCATGTCGTTGATGTACCAGGCCACTCCTGTCATGGTGACTATGGCCTCTTCCACTACATCATAGCCTTCTTCCTCAGGGTCAAAATGTTTGGCGATTTCCTAAAACAACATAGCAGAATAAATAGAGTCAGTAAACAGTGCTCTGTCAGTTTGGTTACATGTCCAGTCAGGGATGTGTAAGGAAGAGACGCATGATTGATGTGTGCATGCGTCAAAATGACACGAAAAGCAAAAGAGCCATAAATAACATGAGGAGGGAAAAAAAAAAGCTAGCGTTTTGTGTCATAACCCTAAATCTACACTCACAACTAGATAACGGATTTAAAGTGAAATACAAAGTGTGGACTGTGCAATCTAACAAGTCGAAATTTCCATCGTTTTATTTCAGCACTATTATTCAAACCACATGTAAATTTAACTGTGAAGTGAGAGGTGCCAATTCTGTCCTGCATTATTTAAACAGACAGTCGAATCTGTTTGCTTCCCCCTGCTGACTGCTGATGTTGACTGTATGGTTAAGCCGATATAGTTCAGGCCACCAAAACATCATACACACCTAGTCTGAACATTTCATGCTACCATGCATTTATTTTAGCAAGCCGATTATAGTGTATACTTTGGTACTGACTTTAGCAGCACAATAAAAGGCTTTTCCTAGCATTGGATTAATATGGTACCAAATACTAAACTGGATGTCATTTTCTGATCCAATTAAATCAAATAAATCAAGACATTTGTCTTAACTGTACATGAAATTAATTTGCAGCTGTTTGTGTAATAGGTTGATGGGATGTCACGGTACGTGCCTGTAAAAGCAGATGATACTTCAAAATCCTCTGCACAGGCTTCAGAAGGTAGGCACCTAACGGGAGGGAATGTTGGAGAGTTGCCTGGCGATCCCGGAAGAATTTGGCCAGCGTTTTGCTCCTCATGCACTCTGTGAGCGTAGCAACTGAGCTAAAATGAAGCAAAAGAGAAGAGAAAGGCAAATTATTTGCATATAAACTACCTATATACCAATAACAAAGCTTTAACTGTTTTCAATATTTAGTCTGAATTCCCACCCTTGTGTGTCCCGTGTGTACGATTTGTTTGGGCAAGTGAGAACACAGCAGTCACACTTCAGTGCAGACCGAAACAACCCGTCCTATATCGTTTCTTCAAAGAGGTCCATGTTGGGTTCTAGCAAATTCCAGCAGGGTTCACCAAGTAAGAAAACACTTTAAAGCCTGAGCAAAGCAACTACAGGAATGAACCAAACCTGGTATGCATTCATCCAATAGATGAAAACTAAGGACAGGGATATGGCACTGTGTGTTTACAAATATGCTGCAACAAACAAAATGATAGATGTATGTGAAAGACAAATAAACCATTAACATTAAAGTCCATGTCTATTGTTTTATATGACCAAACAAAGGGTAAAAAAATTACACTATATGAACAAAAATATTGGGAGATCCGACCTTTACCACCCTATTTGGTTCTTCCTCAGGCTGTTACCACAAAGTTTGATGCCTTGTGTACAAAGCAAACTCCATGAAGATAGTGTTTACATGGTTTGGAGTAAACATGTTTGGGTCAGCCATGATACGGCACCCCTGGAGTACAGATAGTTAGGGGCCTTGCTCATGGACCCAAGAGTGGCAAGCTTGGCAATACCAGGGCCGATCTTCTGATCAGCAACCCAGCGCCTTAATCACTGAGCTACCCCATTCTTTGATCCCTGGTACCGCCAAGCTGCCACTCTTGGGATCTTAAGCAAGGCAGACACCTTATCCCACTGTGGTCCAGAGGAAGTATGCGCTCTGACCCCGGTTTCTGAACAAACTGGGACATGCGAAAAAAAAATTTCACTGTGCTATAATATATATGTGAATAAATTCTATAAAAAATAAAAAAGCTAAAGCTCAACCCTATTGAACAGCTTTGAACAATCATCTTCACAGAAGAGAGGAGACGATCAAAAAGCACACTCAAATCTAGTCAACGATCATTCATGCATATTGCATTACTTCTTTCACTTACTTGGGATAGTTTGTGCAGTATTGAGTGTAGACGTCAAAATCTTCACTCTGCATATAAAAGAAAAAAAGTGAGAAACTTATATACACAACAGTTTGCACCAAATAAAGTCTCCGATCGTACCTTTTCCACGAAGCAACATGCAATGGCCACTGGGTCACTGTCACACATTTCGAGAGTCTGCAGTAGATCACTGTAGTGGTAAACAACACAGAAAAAAAAAGAAAAAAAAGAAAAAACAGAACAGACAGAATCAACTGCCATTAACCAATTAAAAATGTGAAGCGTACACAAAAAAATCCCCTTCATCATGCTACTTATGAGTAAGAATTTTATAGGTTTATTTTATTGTGTACAGGAGACATGTTTGTTCTCTCTGAGTGTGGCTTCATCACATCAGAAGAGGCCCAAACACCCTGCTGAGAAACAACTGTTTAAACACAGGGGACTATAAACCTCACTTCATCTGCAAATGTCAGAATTAAGACTGTTGTCTCATGTCAACATTCTGCTGGCCAAACAAACTACTTCTAGTTTATAGCAAACACACAGACACACAATATTCAACTCAGCACCAACAATCCCTTTAAAAAGAATGTAGAGATGCTAATTTAGCTACCAAGGCTTCAAGTTCAAGTTTTAATCATTTTAGCTGCCAGTGTTCATCAGTTTGCAGGTTCATAATTATATTCAACATCAACTCTTACCTGTTCAACTCATATATGACTTCGATGTTGCCAAACAGAGAACACACTTGCTCTGGTTTAATGGGTAAATCCCTGGTGTCTATAATGTGAGCCAGATAGTCCTGAAAAACACACCAAAACAACAAAAACACACTTTAAAGCACAAAGCTTTTGTATTATTATTTCAAATTCAAAAATCATATTCAATCATTTGTTGGCGTTGTGTTTGGCAGAACCCATTCAATGACACAAACACATGATATGAGGTGCAATTAATTGCAAGGCACGCCTGCATACACGCATTCATAATTAGGCAATAAAGAGTGTGACCGAGCTCTGTTAACTAGGTCAACTAAACAACTATCACCAAAATAATGTGTGTTTTCCCTCTTTTGAATCTGCTTCCTCTCTTTTTCTTCACACTATCTCAGGGAGTTTTTCTTTCTACTGTTTACAGTGACATTTGGGATTCATTTTATTCTATTAATGCTGCTTTGCCAAATAATACAAGTCCATTTGGGGTATGAGCATGTTTTAAAGATGCGGAAAACAAAGCACAAACGTGGAAACGTTCTCAGAAAAGCTGAGGTCAGTATTGGACTGGGGAGACTGAAAATGGCAATGTTACCTACTTTAACTCCCAAAAATGAAAGTATAGAATAGAATAGAATAGAATAGAAAATATTAGAAAGTAAACAGAAAATAGAAAGTAAAATAAGTAAAGAATAAGAAAATAAGTAAATAAATATTCAATTCAATCTTAACTTGTGAACAAATGTAATTCCTACAATGTATCAACAGAGGGCAGTATAATACTTCGAAATCGAAACGACTGTCGATTTGTTTTTTTTAAATACATAACCGCTTGGGGAAAAAATAAAATGTTCAGTATGAATCAATTATGCTCAACAAATCATTAGTTATGAAATGTGGAAAGAATGAAACAAAACAAATGCACACGCGTAACAGGTTTCCTTGTTTACTTTGCAGCAGTGAACTGTGAACTGACTGGCTGTCGGGGCAGAACAACTGAAATGTCCTTATATAGTCTTCTTGTACATAAATATAAAATCATGTGCAAAAAAACATTACTACTAGGAAGACTTCACATTTATTGGGAAAAAAAAAAAAAAAAAACACAGACAACTTTAAAAACTATATATATATATATATATATATATATATATATATATATATATATATATATATATATATATATATATATATATATATATATATATATATATAACACATACACACATCCACATACACACACACACACACACACACACACACACACACACACACACACATACACATGCCAAATAAGCATCAACCTCCTCTCTTCGCTTCAGTACGCCTGTTGGTTCCTTGTTCTCTCCTTTGTTATCTTGATTATTAGCATTCAGAAACTGAAGAGTCACATGCTCAAGGACAAATAACACGGCATGTCATTAATAAAAGCAGAAAACAGTTACAGGGACCTGAAATTTTTAGGCTTTGTTTTTCTTTCTAGCTCATTGAAATTCAAATTCCTGCCCAGTCAGCTACATAATAGCACACGTTCTGCCATAAAGACCATTTAATGGAGTGCAAGAACATATACAAATATATCTGGTTTCAACTCTGACAGCAATGGAAGCACTTTGCTTGCACAGCCGATGAAGGACTTTTGCTGGAGTTGTACTTTCCCCCCTTGAAGTATTTTTCAGCAACTAGTACTATATGTTTCTCTTGTAGACTCAACTGGCAATATAAACATGAATTAATGAGAAAAAAAAAGGTTTTTTTGTGCCATTTGTAGTTCTGGGGAATTCCACTCATTTGGGAAGACAGGCTGTGCTATATGTTAGTACTCTGTGAGGTAAAACATGCAGCGTACTAAAAGGAAACATTTTTTCAGAACCGTCTTTGTGGCCCTTTTTTAATCCATGATGCAAAGTCTGAATAGAAAACAATTGAAAACATCCTCAACTGTAATTGGGTTACATATAATTTAATCAAAAAATTTCAAGTGCATAACCTATGTATGTAATAGGACATCTCTCTCTTTCTCTATCCATCTCTTTATCTACATACATACATACATACATACATACATACACATATACATATAAATAACCACACATTCATGCCCAAGCGGGATTGCAACACAGCGGGACTGTCTGAGTGAGGTCATATTAGGGTGTGTCCTAGCTGAAGATCAAAGCGCACCATATTTGGGCAGTTTGCGATGGACTGTGTCTCTACAGGGCAGACAGGGAATTTAAGACTGAAAGCAGACAGACTCATGACCAGCTTAACGCAACGCTTGGCCAATGAGAACCGAGACCTGCAGGGAGAGCTGCAGCTAAATAAACATTTACGCACTGCTTAACAATGAACACAGTGAGCAGAGCCTGTACATTAAGCTGTACAAGAGGGAGTCAAATATGCTTCACAAAAATCTGGCCAAAATCTCTCAATCCGGTGATACCCAGTTATGTCTAGTGTGTGCTTTTATTTTTTTTTTATCTTTTTATGATTCATTTTACAAACAGGTTAATTTACCGCTCAAAACTGCCCTTAGTAGTGCCATAGTTCTATGGATTCAACACACTTTTTGAATTTAGAAAAAAAAAAAAATCCCCCCAGAGAGTTGGCTAGTTTTTTGCTTAATAATTATTTTTATGAATAGCTATCTAAAATATAAATACTAATATTAAATAATAAAAAAAAACTGATGATGATCTGAACCAAGCAACTGTAACATCATTTACATTTACAACATTTGGCAGACGACCTTATCCAGACTGACTTCCAACTGAGAAATCGAGGGCCCACTAGCCACCACTAGCTTGGTGGTGGGATTCGAACCTGTGATCTAGAGGCCAATGCCTTAACCACTGAGCTCCCACCTCCCTTAGGGCTATGGCACTCCTTCAGACTGATTGAGAATATGACTTCATCTATTGGAGTTGAGTTTTTCTTCAGTAAGCGTGAGTAACTCTTGTAGTAATGAAACATTCATTTTATTAAAATTCAACTATTTATTGTTGTCTTTATTATTCTTGTTTTCTAAGCAACCATGAAATGTTTTATGATTCACTGCAATGTGGCATATTTTCAACTCTATTAGTGGTTGTGTAAATCAGTCCAGTTCTCAAACACACTGTCACACAGATGTCTTGTCTCAAAAGGCTGTGTGAGAAAGTATTGAAACCAATAAAAGAAAAGAACGTTTATCTTAACGTTAAACAAATACATAAGCACAAAGAATAGTCCTACAGTCTGTGAACAAATACTGCTAGTGACAATTCACTTCGGAAAACGATTTTATACGCTGGCGGTTTGCGTTAAGCTACAACCCAACCCCAGCTGTGCGTCTCTGTTGTACATCTGCACCTGGGTAAAAAGCCTGACAGGTGGACAAAGTTGTCAAGATTTACTATGATGAGGTAAAATTTCGGCCCAGCCCATTTATTACCTTCTCCATCTGTGGTCCAGACCAAACAGGAAACAATGCAAGGCTGTAAGTGGATAACCTAATGATTTAAAGCAGCTGTGAAACCAGGAGGTGTAAGCACATTCTTTACAAACGTTGCCACACCTGTAGAAACCAAAGTGTGGTCAAAAACGAGTCAAATGTTCAGAAGCAAAACAGCTTCTGCTGGCAAAGCCATCAATTATGTGGTACTGAATGGAAAAAAAACTGGCATGAAGGATTAGGCCGTGTGGGTGACAAATAATCATGTGATTCATTCCTAAACAGGTAGAAGTTTGTGGGCGGGATTAAAACTGCTATGTGATGGATAAAAACCAGGCTTAATCTGGCTTCAACCTGGTAGGACAATTTGTAGCAGTGTTTTTTGCCAGCTGTTTTGTAAAAAAGGTATCTTACACATGTTATGTGGCAAAAGGCATTTTTGGCAAAGCCACACAATTATTAGCGTTGTGAAGAAATGGTATAATAAAACACCTGTTGATTAGCAATGTCTTCATTAATGTCAAACAGCTACCAAATAAATCAGACAAATGCTTCATCTGAGGTGTGCCAACACTAAATCCTTTCAAATCGTGCTCATGCAATATAATCCTAATGCTTTAAAGAGATGCCACAGAATTTATAATCATACACACATTTTCATGACTGGATAGGAGGGGGCACAGTGGTTTTTAGTGGTTAGCACGTTCGCCTCACACCTCCAGGGTCCGGGTTCGATTCCCGTCTTGTGGAGTTTGCATGTTCTCCCCGTGCCTCAGGAGTTTTTGGGTTCTCTGGTTTCCCCCCGGTCCAAAAACATGCACGGTAGGTTGATTGGCACCTTGGAAAAATTGTCCCTAGTGTGTTAATCTGAGCGTGTGTGCACCCTGCGATGGGTTGGCATTCCATCCAGGGTGTGTTCTGCCTTAATGCACATAGACGCCTGAGATAGGACACAAGATTCCCATGACCCGAGGGAAGATCGGATAAAGTGGTAGAAGATGAATGAATGAATGACTGGATAGGTTTACCCTTGAAGACAGATATGATGACCAACCCCTCTGCTGGGTTGGTGGTATGATCAATTACGCTTTGCATTCAGACATAGTTGTAGAACAAGAGATGGCACAATGCATGGAATCCTTGTAACACCCTAATTCTGTTCATATTACTCTGATGCACTGCTTCACTGCATGTATAAATTTACAGAAGTTTGCACACTTACTTAAAAAAAGAGAAATCAAAAGAGAAATCAGCAGACGAACCCACACCGACAATGAGCTTCATCTGACACGTTCACCTGAAATCCCCAGATTTTGTATAAACATCTGTGCCCAATGGAAAATGTTCGCACGCTTAAAAGGAACTCCTTTACTTACCTTCACAATACTGCGCAAGTCCCTTACATACATCCTTTCCGTCTCAATGATCTCCATGACCACTCGGTCCACGTAGGTCAGCTGAGAATTAGGTGCCATAACTACAGAGGCGACAGGTGTGGGTCCGTCCAGGTCTTGGCGGTCTTTGTGACGGCTCCGGTCGTGTTTGCGTTGTTGTTAAAGTGGCCCAAAGCTTGCTTTAGTCTTTTGCTTGCAGGTTCTCAGTTGAGACGGATATCCACTAGGTTCCTCAGGAGGACTGAGCTCCAAGCTGATGTCAGTTTCTGTGGATAATGAGGGCAAGGACTGGAGACAGCGAGATGCACTGAACAGGCTGCTCTGGCCCTCTCCGGAGGAGCCCGACGAGACCGTGGACACTGTGCTCATCGGACGCTCGTTATCTGAGTGTTCAATGGACAGCGAGCAGTAGTCAGCCAGGACGGGGTCATGACCACTCAAGGAGGAGTCTGTAGACAAGCGAGGAGATTCTGTTGTGGTAAAGGACAGAAAAGAGATTTAGTAAGGCCTGTGTAAATTGTACAGAGTGTAAATTCCATGCCTGCAATTGAATATCAAATGTTTACAGCAGTTGATTTAGAGTGATATACATGCTGAATCCACTCTAGCAGGGGGAAGGAGAAAAACTGGGATTACTGTGATGGGCACAGAGCAAACTGTAAGGCCATGGGTGAGTCTGTGCTACCCACAAGTGACAGAGAGATCAAGATTAAAACAGTAAAACTTAATTCCACCGAATTAATTTCACTAAAATACAGTGCAGTACTTCAAACATACAACTTTCTTTTGTGCATTTGTTTTTAATCAGTTTCCCTATAATAAAAAGTATCTTATTTAATCTCTCAGTTACGGTTTGGCTATTGTTTTAATTTTACTGATTCGACTTATCGATTCCCAGTTTCGATTCCAGTGTAGCCATACTTTTGAACACTTTCCGCGGTCCATCTTATAAACTGATGCTTAGATTACCACATAAGGTCCTGGCAGATTGGATGCTTTGAAGGTCCTGGCTGATCACCAGGTGAAAAAAAAATGTACACAGGAATTGATGAGGAATTCGAAATTCATTTTATAACAAGTATCAGATTCTTAATCTTAAATATTCCAGAATAATTGATTCCAGAATTTCGATTCCAATCCGTATTCTCAGTTCAGATGGAAGGGTTCAGATTTCCTGGTATTTCAAAATATTGGGTTACACAAGCGCAAGCAAAAGGCAATGAAGCTTAGAATTAGAGACTGTACTGGTTATTATGAACGTTTATTGGTTTATTGAATCCCAAGCTCAAATAGATTTTTTATTAAGAGTATAATTTAAACTTGAATCTTTGAACTCAAAATCATGTTTTTAAAAAGTTAATAAGGATAATTCATTATTAAGAACTTGATTTCCTTCTTTGCTGCTTCATATTTAATTCCGAAAATAATACATTATACTATCTGAAAACATTCCCCTATATTATCATCCCTGTATATTTCAGTAAATCACATATATTACTGAACCATGAGGTGGTGCATATGAAGAAAATGTATTGGAATAAAACTTTTACTGCAAATTCTTTTTTTTTACTTTCTGGAGGTCTCAGGAATGACGGCGCATTAAAACAAAGAAAGCTTTCACTCAGAAGAGAGAAACCACTGGGAAATTTTTATTCTTACAGTAACCATTAAGAAAACAGAGTGTAGTGGTTTTCATCTATGATGAATGTCAAGGAATAATTTCCTTTTCCTCTATATGTATGGACTGATGCCAATTGAACCGGAGAGGGAGGAAAAGGAGGAAATGTCCTTGGGTGAGGTTTGTATAGTGCAAACCAGTGCTCCATAATAAATCGAGTGAGATCAAGCTTTCGAAAGGCCATACGATACTTAGTGTGCGTATGCAGTGACCAATATAACACTGCAAGGATGTGTTTTTAAGCATTGCACAACCCTAACAAACATCATCTGCACATTATTACATTTTTACAATCATTTCCATGACAACAAAAAGAACGACTGTTGCTCATCTTGAAATGATTTGGTTTTACTTGGAATCGCAAGTTTGGCTGTACAGAGCATTCATACGGAGTTCACCCAACAAAACAAAGTGATTCCTTTTTTATCTATAACATTGTCAATGTCCATGAAGTAAGTTCAACACATTCTTTGCATGAAACGTACCGAGAGGTCGAAATAAAAATCCAAACCCCCAACTAAATGGAAAATAAATTACTAAATTACTGTCACTTTTAAAATGTGTGGTATGGCAAAATGATGAATAGGAAAGATATGTATGATGAAAGGAAATACTTTAGAAATCAAAAAACAAAACGCTCGCAGTGCTTTCCACCGAACACCTAGTCATTCAAACAGCACTGTACAGACTTGCACGGAGATGACATCAATATGACGTTATAGTACAACCAGCCTGTTTACCAATGTACAGGTGAGCAGGTTGACTCAAGCCTCGGCACAAAGAGGATAAACTGCTGCAATCCATTTTCAGACTCCATGACTCAAGGATGATGAAGCTCATACTTGACTCAAAGGTTAGCAAGTTGTGGCATTATATCTACATAAAATATTATGCCTCTGGAAAAAATGATGCATGTTCTTTTTAAAATGGTGTCAGGACAAATGAAACAAAATGCACAATAGATGTATCGCGCTTCCGCAACGCTCAAGAGGGTTCGATTTCATTTCCTTCCTGTGTTTAGCAATTTTGCTAGTCCATTTTGCTGGTTAGGGTGAGGCAGTAACACTCCTTAGCACTTTGGTGAGAAAAGGCTGAATCACACACACACACACACCAGGTGTGTGTGTGGTCTGGGCAGGCCCTGGAAAGAGTGTTAAAAACAATTCTTCTACAAAACCTCTGACATGTCAAATCTTATTGTGCTTCAGAAAAAAACAAAAACACTACACTGCCATTTTGACTGCAGCAACATTACAACACAAGCGCTTCATTTTAGTAAACAAATCAAGCATATCAAATACATGTCAGGTAAATCATAGGGGACAATGAAGGTCTTTATATAGAAATGGGTTTCTTGTTTTACGCGCTACAAGCAGTTTCGACACGCATGTTGATGATAGTAAGATCATATAGTCTGACCCTACAAACACACAAAAATATCAGGAGAGCTAAAGTAGCCTTTTTATTATTTGTTATGCTAGCTGTGCTAGTTCAATGTGTAAATGATGAACAGCATATGCTCTCATATGCAAAATGAGTAGGCAGCTCCGGTAATAGAATATATTCAGAGTAAACATAACTAGATGCTGTGGCACTGGATGTAGTAAAACATTAGAAATGATTAAATGATTCAGTTAAAATTTGTGTGTGTGTGTGTGTGTGTTTGTGATACTAGTTTTGACACTACAGACAATTTCAAAACATGTCTGCACTGTCTGAAATGATGTCTCGGCCAAAATACACAGGTAACAGATCTGAAAGTTAGATGTCTGTCTGTCTGTCTCTCTCTCTCTCTCTCTCTCTCTCTCTCTCTCTCTCTAACACACACACACACACACACACACACACACACACACACACACATTAATTCATGCATCATTCTCGTTCATCTATTAAAAATTCCAGACACACCTGAACCCCAGTTGCAATGTTATTGAAATTGTTATCAATGAGATGTTCTGCTAGAGTATATAGAGAAAATATATATGTATATTACATATATGTAAAAGGCTCCGTATATAGATCTTCCCCTTCTTACGTAAATATCCTGTTGTTAATCCTGGGATAAATTGGTACATACTGCTTGCATACATTAAAGTACATTCAAAGCAACGTGAGGGGGGAAAAAACGCACTGAGAAAAAGCTAATTATTAGCCTGTGTGTATTGAAAATGGCCTTCTTTGCAGGTGGCCAAATTCCATCTGTAGCCAACAACAAAATTCCTCACACCTGACAGAGGAGCAGTTTACATTGTTTCACAGCAAGGACACTTTTCAGAAACTTGTGTTTTTTTGTTTTTTTTCCATTTCACACGAACGAAACTGAATGAAGCGAGTGCCAAAATGAAATAATGAAAGAAGGGTTTAAACAGCAGAAGACCAAAAAAGGAATGAAGAACAGTGAGCAATTCCGTCCAGACATCAGAGCGAGACATGCACGGACACGGCAAAGCTGATGTTTACTAAGATGAGCAGGAAATGGATACAGGTCTGAGAACTGACTCACAGAATTGTTTTAGTTCAGCCTGCAGGCGTGCATTTAGTTACACAATGTCCACTGATAGTTGAGAAAGGTGATTTCAGGTTACAGGAAGCACAATGACTTTCAGTTCCATTAGAAAAATGAATAGTCACTAGAAGTTGATGCTTTTGAAGATGAACAAAATATACATGTAGCTATACACCTAAAGTAGGATTACTGGTTTCCTGGTATAGTTTATAGTGGGGGGGTTGTTTCAGAAATGTAATCCTTTAGTCTCAGCCATCAGATGTCTTTGTGTCCCCATAATCTCATTTTACTCTTAACATGTGACGCCTGATCCCTTATCACATCTTTGTGTGGGGAGCTTGAAGGAAACAACATTATCTTTACAATGATCTCATGTAATTATTAACTCAAGTTCATGCCTGTGTAGTATTCGGGAAGTTTGAAAGTGTGCTCAAGATTACATATAAACACACCATAATGAAGTGAATGATCTTATTATTGCATTGCATCGATTAGGCATCTATGCCTTTATTAAGGAAATTTAGATCAGTACATAAATATATAAATATATGTGTGTGTGTGTGTGTGTGTGTGTTAAAATAGAAATAAATATTATATGAAATTAGGCCGAATAAAGCAAAACATAATGAAATGTAAAGCTACATAAAGTAGGTCAAATGATTGTAAGAGAAGCCACCCAAGACACCACAGCAAAAATTAGTTAGCTATTTAACAGCATTCTACAACAATTCATTTAGTGCAAACAATCCATTTTCAGACAGTTGCATAGTAATAGTTATAAAAAAATAAAAAAAAAAAAGAAAAAGATCGCAGCCTGATTCACACCAACAGCTAAGCATGGAGGTGAAAGCTTAATGGTTTGGGTGCTTTTTTGTGTTTTTTTTTTGGCGCAGAGAAGACTAGAAACTTACTCAGTTAAAGGTTAAAGTTAAAGGTTTACTGAACATACACCAACAATATACAATTGTTCCTGGTGTGTGTGATTGGAACCAAAAGCACCATACAATGAGACAATGTCTTGAAGCATATGTCCAAGATCTGTAAGCATTAGTCAAACATAGTGGTATCTCTAGTGGCTTGGCCTGCCCAGGCACTGGACCCAAATCCTATTGAACTGCTTAGGGATAAACCGCTTTGCAGTACCATAATGAAATCTACAAGTATTAAAGAAATTTTACAATAAGCATGCAAAAGTGCTTTAAGTGAATGTCTGGAGAAACTAACTGCATGTTTGCCATGTGAAGCTGCGTGGACAGTTGTAAATTTGCATACTTGTTGGGTTAAAGATAACTAGTCACAAGGCTCTCAAACAACCAGTCACTAGCTAAATCGTGATTAATCGCATGATTGGCATGCGTTAACACGTGATTAATTGCATATTTTTCCGTTCTCAAATGTACCAGAAATGAATACTTTGTGTTTAGTAATATAACTAACTGTGACAGATATTATAATGTATATACAGTTCATTCAAAATATCTCATAAAAAAAATTGATGAATTATTTTATATTTATCTCACTCTGGAAATGATTCTTTTAATATGAATTTCTTGTTAATTTCTATTTTTTAGTGGTTGTTTTAATTATTAAATGGAATTGGCTCCACATTTGTATGGTACGTAATTTTGTCCCGGTTTTGGTTGCTTTCCATATAAACTGGTGATATGTTTAGGTTAAATATGGTATTATAGGGTAATACAGTGAGGAGCTCATACCTGTTGTGAATGTACGGCTAGAAGGCGCAAAATGAGTGGATGCACGTTGATGGGTGTTTATTGTTAATAAAACACATCTATCGCCTCTTTTATATTCCATCCTAACATTACAAGCGGAAACGCGGCTCAGGAAAGGTCAATGCTGAAATTATCTCGGAAGGACACGGACTAAAGATTTTTAATTCATTTGTTTGTTTTTTTTTATTTGTCCAGAATAAAAAGTGCCCAGAGATGTTTTTGTTGTCCGGGTCAAGTAAAGGGGTAAATCACTCGCATAGTAATGCATTACTGTATTTCCAAATAAAGCGGTTTCGTTGATGTTCTCTGTAGAGGAGGGTGTGAGCATGTTTAGTGTCTGTCATTTTAAATGATAGATTTTCTTTCAAATGCTCTTATTTTACAGCTTTATTCGTTATAAACACATTGTAAATCAGCATCAGCCCAAGCTCTACATTTTAGTTTCGGCATTTGAAAATAAATCATGCCATCACTTGTTAATATAATAGACGTTTTGTTTGTCCTATCTGCAAGGTTGCAGTTTCAGTAAAACCACAAAGTTATAGAAAAAAAAAAGTGATGAAAATAACAGAAGTTCTCGAGCATTCCTAAAGAATAGGATTCACTGTTTAATGACTGCTGTCTAAAATCTATAAAAGACAAGCTGGTCTATATTCCTGGGAACACCACATAAAACAAACAATGTCACAACTATTACAGAAGCAAGATTTCTTTCTGTCTGCTTTTTTCTTTCTATATAACCACAATTGATGTAGAGCAAAAGAGCCAACTCGTGAATATCAAATTCTATGGTTTGCTCCAGGGTTTATATCTTGTCCAATTAGCTGTGTACATGCTGCAGGCTAGCTGTAGGAACATGCCATGCAAATTTCATCCAGATATGAATGCTGGTTCTGTTCGTCTCACCCGGATTTCCCACACATTCAAAGCGGTTACCATGGAGTCTTTACGATGGTCAAACGTGAAAACAGGAAAATAATCACATTTCTCTTAGGTTAACAAACAACTTCTGTTTGTGGTACTGATCAGGAAATAGTAAATAGTTCGGCAACGAGCGCATACAACTTTGTGTACTTAAGTATAAAAGCACACTGCCACGCATGCCAAATACATAGTTGCACAGAAGTAAAAGACATTAACATACCTAGAGAGTCAGATCAACGGAAAACGGCTGTCTCTTTAACCCAGGTATAAACTATTACAGGTGACAAATTGCATGCACATGATAGACAAGATATTCCTGCCAGGTTAAAAAAATGTACTCTCTGAAAGATACCAGTCAACTCCCAAACTTCAGGGCATGAGGTATAATGTGAGCTGATCAAGAAGACAATGCCACACCCCAGGACGATCAAGACACTCCTCCAACACACCATTTACACAACCCTTATACAGTTATCCACCAAACCTTCATCTCCTATTCTATACAAACTAACCAATAAAGGTGATCATTAAGCGTTTTTACCTTCAATTCGATGTCAGGAAATGTGCACTCGATATAGCAGAATAATGTAGCAGCAGAAAAGGAAAGTATTTCCCTGGCCTCAGCTTGTGGAAAATGCAAAATGTATAAAGATGTTCTTCCACCCGATCTTTTCTGTTGGAACCAGGAACCATAGGCGGTGGTAACATGCACTTACAGGGAAATTTAAGGCCAGGGCGCCAGCCTCATGCAAATCTCAGCCTAGTAGAAAAGAGACTCTGACATGACATAGGCAAGTGATGGCTCTATGAGGGTATGGCTGGCTTTCATGTCGATCTCTGTGGTATCTTTTGCATAATTTGCTTTCCATAAAGCGTGGGACTCAGAGTAGCGATAATTCTGCTAATTTTACCATAACCTTTCACGCAAGACGGAAATGCAGTGATGAGAAGCAAGCTCGTTATGACATTTCAAATGGATGATGCAGGATGTGTGCTTTAAAAAGACCTGACGTAGTAAAATAACTTGATTGATTTAATCGATCCAGTCTGCATTTCAAGGCAGTCAGAGTGAAATAGTGTGTTGAAGTGAATGAGCAATTTACAAAAGGGCTGATGCTCCACACCTCTGCTAAAATAAAACGCATAGGGAACACTGGACAATAGGATGCCAGGCTTTTTACAACAGGCACCCGACTCCTACTGATAAGAAAATCCAAATTGTGTTTTAAGTAAATCTGTCTGTGAATTGTAAAAAAAAGGGGCCTGTGAATATTACGATTCAATTAATATGCAGTGTAAAAATGCACAAATGCATGCTGATAGGCTGCTAATTTGCATATACAGCCCAGAAAGATGTCAGATGATGAGCTAAAGACTATGAATCATAATTTTTCTTTTCTACATACACAATTACTGTATGTAGAAAAAAAAAACTGGTAGAGCGTGCTCAGAGACAACAATTTGTTTAAATCACTTCTAAATTTACCTACTCTCGACAAAACAGCTGTCTCAAATACACACTGCTAATTAAATCCCAGACACGCCATAGTTCTTGACATGAGAAGGTACAAAGGAATGGTGCTTCATGAGAACAATGGCTCTCTTCAGGCGGCAGCAGCAGAGCATGCAACTGGAATCAGGAAGCATAAAAAAAAAAAAAAAGATTTTTCTCTTAGAGATGCCAAGGTGCAAGAAAAGCAGATCCAGGATCAGTTTGGAATTTTAGTGCAATTCAGCCTTGCAGAAGTCATTCATAGAAAGTTCATAGAAATACATGGTAAAGGGCTTTCTTTCTTCAGACATTTTATATGAAAATCCAGGAAGTTGTGCCATCAGTGAGCAATGAGCACAATCTCACAAGTGCTTACAAGTGAAAGGGGAAAAAACAAACAAACATTGAATCCCATGTGCTTGCCATATGACCATAACTTTATCTGGCTCTTTTAAAGAACGCACTTATTACAGACCATCACATACCATCAACACACGCTCTAACTTTCACAGCGGCTTCAGTTCAAGCATCCACTTTATACCATAGAACTGAAACATCATATCTCTCCGTTATCTTCATGCAAACCCGGCAATTTAAAACCATTTAGTGTTTGCATCTCCACTTCTGCCTTATAATTTGAAAAGATTGCAGGGCTCAGGGAGGAACACAGCCAAATACCCAGATAGCAACAGACTGAAGATTGTTAACAAAGGCCAAGGAACATTCGAAGCTCTCGAACATCACCGATAAACACTGGTTAGCGTGAACAATAATTAAATTCTACATCTTGTTGGCAGTTTTGTCTAATTATAACAGAGGCAACCAGGTAATGATCATCTTGCAATGCGTGACAGAGATTCCACAGAGGAAAGTACTTTCTACCATGAATTTAACCGTAAACCTTCAAAAAGCCCACAATTCAAATTATATTACCACTACAAAAAAATAAATAAATAAATAAATAAATAAAATTCCCTATGGTAGGCTCATTGAAAAGGTTCCATTCTGTATCCCAGAACAATCAACCAACTTTCCATAAGAACAGCAGGAGGCTATAGAACCAATTAACCCCAGCGGTATTACATAGACCTTCCTGCCCCTTTTTAAAGTACCTCTATTCAAATCTTCATTTCCTTCTACCAGCATAGGTCATCTGTTGGGCGATAAGAATGTAGAGGTGTAAGCTGATTGCAAACTTTACCAGTGAGGCTGAAAAACCACATTAGAGCTGCAAGGAGAGATATGGGAATGCAGCCAAAAGGACAAGAATGAGGCTTTAAAAATAAGTAAATAAATAAATAACTTGCAGTCACCCCTCTCCACAAGTTGGTCGAGGCAACTCACCGTCAGTTTAAAAAAGGGATAGTTGGAGGATATCACCATGGCTACATGGAATGCCTCATTAAGCTAATGTTCACAATAAGTGCCTTCCCTCTCACACTAACCACCCCCAGAGTTATCAATAGCTCTTTTACAACAGACAAACTGGCAGTCCTTAACAAAAGTGGCAATGGACGAACAGAAAGTCAAAAGCTAATCAGACTGATTTACTGAAAAACTATTTTATAAAGATAAAGCAACAAAATAAGGGGGAAAAAAGGCGAGAGAAGAATGGGTTGTGAATTACTACAATAAAAAAAAAAAAGACAGCAAATTCCTGTCCAAAGCCCTCTTTCATCATTTGGCTTTGCCTGACTGCAGCATTCATGCATGGGGCATATGCTATTCTTCTCTGGTCACAGCTGAATAGAGGAGATTTTTTTTAGCAGACTCGGCACCCAGAGATATCCTGCAGCAGGAATGTGCTGAAAGAGTCATGAAGGCTTTGGATCGTTATCATTCTGCTAAAGACATCATCTCGATGCAGACACGAAAAACACACATCTATCAAGAGTTTCTAAATGAAATCAGGCTTTTGGAACAGACAGAAACAGTGGTTTTCTTTTACACCAATGTCACTTTAATTACTCTGCAATATGTAGACTGAGGTCATTGAGATTCTACCATGACCACCTGGAACTAACGTCTTAAAGACCAACTATTTAATTGATCTGCTAGACAAGACGGTGGAACAAGTCTAAATTGCTCTACGCTTGATTGTCTTCATCTTAACCACAAGCAACCATCTGCATTCCTTCCTGAGTTTCTCTCTCGAAGCCCAGCATTCCCTTTTACCATCTCGACCTGTCATTTATTAAACCTAGAACAAAGCCCGGTGTATTCAGAAATGGTGGTGAATGAAGCAGTCATTGTGGAAAACTAGGTAGGACTCTCGTCTGCCCAGTCCCGGGCTCTTCTGGGCCCCTCCTGTGTATGAAACAGGAGAGAGGAGGTAGAGCCAGGGAAATATTGGCATTCTTTAACAAGCGCTACGTCAGTGCCAGGGCCGAACACATTCACCAAGCAGCCAAGACTATTTTTTTTTACTGCTGATGATGTGAATGTTTACAAGTGTAGAAAAATAAAAACTTCAATCTGCGGATGTGGTACTAACACACTGCTGTACTTTGTGTTTTATGATCTATGTGGATGGAGTCCAGTGTGACAAATGATGAGTTTTAGTGATTGTAACTTTTGTTGGGAACAAGCTTTTTTCACAGAGCTTGCTTTGACATTTTCTTTGACAGCTCTTAAACTAAACTCTTCTTTGAAAAAAAAAAAAAAAAAAAAAAAAAAAAACGTTATGCAACTAAACTAGTATCCATTTTCTATAATTGTTGTAAGTTAGATTTACACGGAATAATACACGGTTGAGAGCACGGGCGTATGTATATATATATATATATATATATATATATATATATATATATATATATATATATATGCTGTACGTTATGAGCCCCAAGACATTGCTATTCCCTCTTTATTACCAGACTCCCTATGCATTACATCTCCAGACTAAAAACACCGCAAAAAAACCCCCACAAAAACTCACCTTCACCCATTGAGACCTGATGATGATGGCTGGAAGGAAACTTCTCTGGCATGTCACTCAACCTTCAGACACTGCAAAAACAAAACATACATGACATTGGGGTATCAGCTTACGATTACACCTCTACCCTAATATTGTGTTTAAAAATGCCTGTCGTTCTTCTCACAGTCTTAATAACACTGGTTTATATCAGGTTATATACAGTGGTGTCAAATGTATTCACACAGAAGTACAAATACCAGGGTTTAAAAAAGACTTATGTTGAAGTATCAACTCAAGCTTTTTACACAAGTAAAAGTACTAGTTTCAAAACTACTTAAAGTATAAAAGTAAAAATAATGTAAGGGGAAAAAAAATACCATTAAGGACAAAAGCGCACCGTTCGCAATTGCTAATTTATTCAAACGTCTCTCTACAGAACTCCCTACCGGAATGTGATGTGATTTGTGTCGGGTGCAGGTGATATGGATTGCGTACAAACCAACAGGGTGTCGGGATGGTTTATATTTCTCATCACAATCACAATCACATTCACTCTATCCGGATTTATCCGGGGGGACGATGTGAAAAACAAGCGGCTTGTGAAAATAAGCCGAAATGAAATAGGAGTAACGAGGCTATTTCTAAAATGTAGGAGTAGAAAGTACAGATACTTGTGTCAAAATGTCAGGAGTAGAAACAATTACTCATTAATGTATAAATACCCCAAATCTCTACTTAAGTAAGGTTAAGTATTTGTACATCATTACTTGACACCTCTGGTTATTTATTGGTAAATATATAATGGCTTAACTGTTAGTTTTGACATCATATGAAAACAGTGTTTAGTGAAGATCTCTGGATGCAGTAGCATTACATTTTCCCTTTATATGACGACCCAAACATAATCCAGCATGACGGTTTGACATGCTTTACATGGGTTGACGTGGACGATCCTGCCTGATCTTAACTCTGCTGGACAAGTATACATTGGCAAAGAAGAGGAAAGAGCATGATTTTTCACCACCATACTCCTAAATCAAGTGGAACCTTCGACCAGAAGAGTTGAGGTGAACACAATGGGATAGAATGGGATGTTCAAAAAGCAAATCAAAAAATCTTTTGGTCCACAAACCTTTGTGCACAAAGTGCATTAAAGCAAGAACAAAACAAAAAAAGTCAGATATTTTGCAGCAATAACGTAACCTTATTAACCTGCAATAAGATTTAACTTTAATACAAGACTTCCAATGATTCTCTTGAAATAATCCCAGATTACACTTAAGCGCATTGTAGAGCTAATTAATAATAATACTCGTTTTTCAAATGTAACTGAGTAGTTCCAGAATTTGTGCAAGCAAATCACGGCAAATACAAATAATATCAACGACAATAATACCTAACCTAGTGACAATAATAACAAACCCTTAACTTATCTCCCCTGAAACACCTGTGACGCAACTTCAATTCAAATATGTTGACAAGATTTGTCCTTCTAAACGGCCTTTACTTCAGGACTCGGGCGGTCTGATCTGTGAATTTAACCCAGAGCTGTGCATTCCAGCTGCCCCCTGCTTTGCCCTCCATTCTGAGGGAAATGGCTACAGAGTGTTATCGGCCTGAGAGCGGGAAATTCCTGCCATTCCATTGCACAGAGTAAATCAGTGTTCTGTATTAGCTTGTGCCAGCCACTTGCCACTTCACTGTATATCTGCCAGTGGGCAGAGAAAACCAGTGGGCAGGTGGAACTGTGCCTCTGACGCTTTTTCCAGAGCAGGACTAAATATATTTGTGCTGCTGAGCATAAAATTTAAATAATAAAAAAAACATAATTATCTAAGATAAAATGCCTTTCTAACATTTATGTATATACAGGAACAAAACATTTCAGATATTAGTATGTATATGATGGAATAATAATCAAGGGATAGATGGATGAAGACCCCTGCTCAAGACCTAAAGCTCTGAATAGTGAATCCATGCTCCAAATGTTACTCGCTCTACGTAAAAAAAAAAAAAAAAAAAACTAAAAAAAAAAAAAAAAAAAAAAAAAAAAAAAAAAATCACGATTTGCAAACAGCTAAAGTGAAATCTACCTATCTAATCAGTACCTGGCATGGAAAAGCCCAAAACAAAGGACGAGTGACTAAAGGTGAATGTAGCTCAAAGTCAAAGGGGCAGAAAAGGTAAGTTTTGTCCTTCACTTCCCCATTCTTCCATTCAGTTCAGTTAATTCTAGAGAATAGGCTCGTGAACTTCTCTCTTGCTATGCTGGTCAGCTTCTGCCTTCCGAAAAGGGATAAAGATCAAAGATCACATCAGCGGGAATTCTTTAGGGATTAAGTTCTGCTTTGTTCCTCAGTGTAATCACTGAGCTCGGCTACGAGCGGACAAGCTACTCCACCAAAACCAACGTCCAAGAGAGGTTTAGCAATTATCTCTCAGAGTGTGGAGAACTGTGTGTGTGTGTGTCTGTCTTACTGCACACCAATTTACCAAACCCAAACTCATTCACATAAGCGGTTTAACTCGCAGCATTCACCTTTCACTAACGCGTTTGAGTAAAGCCGCTGCGTGTTAGGAAAAGTGCATATAGAAGGCAGACTGGAGTTTGAAACAGTGCAAAAAGGAGTCTGAGTCCCTTTAAATTGTGTTTATGGCATGACCTTAGGACAACTCCTCCATAAATATGCAGGGGGCAGGTCACAATGTGTCAAAGGGTATTTATGCTTTTGTGAAAAAGGAAAGCACTGGTGAATTACTGCAGCTCTAAAGGACACGTTTTTACCAAGTGAAAAATAATATAATTATATATTATTTACAACCAAGTGAAAAAAAAGTTAATTATATATATATATATATATATATATATATATATATATATATATATATATATATATATATATATATATATATATATATATATATATATATAGATATAGATATAGATAGGAGATAGGAGAGACTCGGACGAGAGAGAGAGAGAGAGAGAGAGAGAGAGAGAGAGAGAGAGAGAGAGAGAGAGAGAGAGAGAGAGAGAGAGAGAGAGAGAACTATAACTATAATACTCATTTATGCATCTAATGACTTTATCCTGGTCAGGACTGAGGGGAATCCTACCCTGGGAACCCTAGTCATAATATTTGAATGTTCTCTGAAACCATTACATAGCAACAAACACACACACACACCCCTAGAAGCTATCCCAGAAGTACCCAGGGACATGATGCAAACATGCAAAACTCCACAGATCCATTTAGCCAAGATCATGACAGCACCACATCATCTTCCGTATGCCTGCTTACACAACTCTATAAATCCGAGAGTCTGATACTAAGGGGGAAAGGCCATACACTACATGAACAAAATTATACACGGCCATGCCATACTCAAAACACACAAAACACAATATTCTGCCTACTCCCAAATGAGGATGGGGTTTAGTCTGGTTCCCCTCAATAGTTTCTACCTGTTACCATCTCAGGGAGTTTTTCCTTGCCACCGTCGCCTCCACTTGCTCAACAAGGGACAAACTGATTCCATTCCCACACACTATAATTAAGTATATAATGTAAAGCTGCTTTGTGACAATGACACGCTCTACAAATAACACCGCATTGAATTATTGGGACACCTGACTTTCCCAGGCGTATGCGGTTCTGCCACAAACTGTATTCAAAAGTACAAAACAAAACAAACAAACAAAAGTATAGCACGACAACATTACATTTTCTAATGGCAATGGCCCTGTGCACAAAGCAAAATCCATGAACATGTGTTTAAATTGGGGGAAGCAGCAGATCCTGGACAGCTCTGAAGCTAAACCTACTGGACACCTCGGGAATGAATTGGAATGCTAACTACACCCTTCCACCCTCATCTCGGTCACAGTAACAACCACACTACAAAAATCTAATGTATCGTCCCAGGAGAGCGGAGGCTATTCTAACGGCAAACAAAGATGGAGTGTGAAATGAGGTGAGAAAAAAAAAAAGAACATGCAAAACTCACTCATAAATCCACAAACTTATGTTCATATGGTGTATCGATACCAATTACAAAGTACAAGCAGAAACAACATCACAGCTACTTCTTATTAGTTCAGTTTTATTTTTATTCCCCCCCATTAAAATCCAATATTAGGAAAACGCCACATAGTACAAACAGATGTGTAATTGGCGCAGAGTCAGCTGCAACTACAGAGCATTTGTTCCAGCAGCTGATAAAACATGCTAACCACTATGTGACCTGTAAAACTGCCCCTCTTCACCCTCTACAAAAAAAAAACAACACCACAAATCAAGGATTTGTGCTCTAATTAGAGTCAGATGGGTGTTCCGATCGTGGCACTTTAGACAGTAAGGTTTCTCGCAAACAAAAACAATAGCCAAATATGAGATGAGTTAGTTTATTGAGAACAGCCTAAATAAAACTACATAGACCCTGCTTCCTCTGTGACCTGCTGTTCCTGGAGCAATAAAGCGCCCCAAAAGAGCAAGAAGGAGCTTTATGCAAAAAAAATAAAAAATACTCCATCCTAATTATCTGCCTAACATGAGAAGAATGTTAAGTATCTCCCTTTGTTGCCCAAGTCTGAGCATTTGTAAAAGAAAGACTCCCAAGGGAGCTTTTTATCTCCAAAGAAATGTTTTAGATAAGACATATGGTGGTGAAGAACACATAAGTCTAATCTCAAGAAATATATTGAGAAAGGAATGAGAGCTGGCCAACATGATGGATGCACTGACGTTGGGCAATAGTGATTAAGATTAAACAAATAAAATCAGACAAATGTATTATTGCGACTGGCTGGTCACAGAGAACCCCATGCAAAGTCTAGACAAACGGTATATATGTATATATATGTATAACAGTATATATGTATATGTATATATACCGCGAGCGAAGGCAGCGCTGATAAGGTTAAAACCACACGGCCTGAAACACTAGACAGCCGTTCTCTGCCAAAGAGTGACAATTACTTCCTCAATTAAAACACGTCCTGAAGGAAAACAAATGTCCGAGTTGCACTAAAAATAGACCCATAACCAGACTCTCGTCTTCCGTCGTAATGAGGCCACATTGAACTCCAGAGTAGACCCATGAGAACAGCAGCATTACTCCAGGGTTCTGTGAGGATCCCAGTTGTACAATGAAGTCTCTGGAGAGAAACACCATAGCTAGATCTCATTTACAAAAATATTGCACGCCCCTGGCAACTCTGAGCGGTGTGTCCGCCGTTGGCCTAAAACAATCCAAAGATTATTTCAGCACTGTGGTGCATGTTTGTCCTGGATGACCTTGTCCTTACCTCAGACACCAACCCGCCCCCCACCCCTTTTAAAAGACTAAATTCCTCTCTCCACACGTTACACAATATAAGAGGAGTGTCCACTTTCCCACATTTTTCCTGTGGCAGTTCAACTCCGACACAGATCAGCTTGCTCGCCGTCTGTAAGGGGGGTTTTGCTGTGACAAAACAGCCATCGTTCACTCCTAGCCGTACTGTTTTTTTTTCTACACACACACACACACGGTATGGCACTTAGTCAACCCTACACAAACCAAACAGCCCAATGCACACAATTCCTAATTAACACATTGCCTGAAGCATGCAAGGACAAATAAGACAGACCAATCAAAACAGATGTCTTTATACACTTCATCCCATGCAATTTAATAAAGGAGGGATTCTGTTTGCATTTTGCACAAGCCAAAACACAAAAAAAAGATATACATTAATCTAATGTTCTCATCAAGATAAACATGCATGCATCCTGCTTTGCAATCTCTAATGGTTTAATGATCATTTCCTCCGGTCAGATTAAGGCCCCCACAGAACTATTTAAATTCGTCCCAGAGCCATTAGTATTCAGATGCATAGTTAATGCTTGGAAAGTCTATTAAAAGATACCTTCCAGTAATGCGCTTCATGCATGCGCCATTTGGAAATGCATGGAACTGAACATGAACTTAGTCCAGCATACCAAATGCATTTTAAAGTCCAGCATTTTAAAGACCTGCTCTTTCTGGAGTTTTGTAAGTGTTATATATTTATATAATGTGCATGTTTGTATGTATATAACACTTGCAAGGTATATTATCATATACCGAGATTCCACACATACACATGGGACATGGGAACTTTCACACAAAATGCTGCTCAGCATTGGACTTTCCAGCATGTGTCCCACACCACTCCATTTTCAACCACAGTGCTTGCAGTGAAACAGTACTTTAGACATGCACCGTTTGAATCCACAGAGAATTTTAAGGTAGACAAGGTCAAAGCAAAAAACACTGGGCCTGACTTTTTTTTAAACAGCTGGGACCAATTACATTGAACGAGCAGTGCAGACCCGGACATTCACACATCCTCTGCCCGTCTGCCAAAGCTAGACAGGAGAATAACACACACACACTTACAAATAAAATGAAATCAATTCCATATAAATCTGCAATTCTCTCATACTCTTTTCTTGCTCCGTACCACATCTGAAAGTTGTTGCTCAGAATTCATACATTTTATGACCATTTGTGAATGTGTGAATGTCAAATCCCTCCAAAAAAACACAGACGCATGTGCAACTCTCCGTCTTTCGCGCAAAAGTGAAACCGGGAGAACGTTTGTCCAGCCTCACACAGATCGGGGAGCAGGGAGGAGTGTAGAGTCGGAAGTCAAAAGTAAATACAACGCTGCCATTCCGTGCCGCATTAATCCAAGGCCGTGAATAAAGGTATTTAGACTGTACCAAAGGAATTCACTCCTATGGACTAATTAAACATCTGCTCGAACTTAACCTATCAAATGTTCTAAATGGTGTAAAACGGTGTATAAAAACTCTTGTTTATGTGTTGTATCCTGTAGGCATCTCTGGAATTCCATATGTGGTGTGCATGTGCAGAGGAGAAGATTAACAAAAGCTAGACATGTTAAGCAAATGAAATGTGTGTTTGTTGTGTATATATATATATATATATATATATATATATATATATATATATATATATATATATATATATATGTGTAAACTGTGGTCCGGATCAAAGTTCAGCAGTAAAAGTTTTAAGCAAACATGTATTATCAGTTCCGTCACTACTGGCCTTGCCAAACCAGTGTGAATGTTCTCCAGGGTTTGAGTGCACGGGCCTGATGATTCATAAGAGATAAAACCTTGCTGCTTCTTCTCCTTTTTTTTTTTTAATGAAACTTTAAAAATACTTTCACCCAGCCAGTGTAAGAAACACAGGAACACATAAGGAGACTTGGATTTTCTTTGAGATTTGATCTTCTTCACACAAGAGAATGATATGTGATTGTATGATCCTCCCCCCTCCCCCAAACAAAAACAACAACAAAACACTTAATCTACTGAATGAACACTCAAATAGATAAATTCAAGTATTGTAGCAAATAATTGTTGTTGTTGTCTTTTTTTTTAAAGGTCTGTTACAATTCCCTCCTTCAAGACCATCAAGACAATTTATGTAAATGTCAAATATCATCATTAGAGAACAAAATAAATAAATAAAAATAAATCACGTACGAAGTTTTCCATTTTAGAAGTCAGTGGACATTTGGAGTGACTTTAAATTGATACTCTCATATTTTTTTTTTTTTTAAAAAAGGGGGAGATAACTGTGTCAGTTTTGTTTTTAGTTTTAAATACTTTTACTTTATACATGAATGTTTATTTATCAGTAACTCATATTGGAAACAAACAAAAAACCAACATTATTTTTGTTTTGTTTTATTATTTTTGTTCTCACTGCAAAAAAAAGTATGATTAATAGTTTGAGTATATTTGGCGGAGAAAATGGCAAAACAACAACAACAACAACAACAACAAGCAAACTCATTTTAAACAGCGCACTTCCATCAGTGACATTCAGCTAAAGGTCCTTCATTAAAAGTGCCAATGAACTTACCAAGCACTTGGCCGGTTCTTCACCCAGAACAGAGTTTAGGTCAGGATTTCTCTCACGCTCGTCTTCATTGCTCACTTCACTTTAGATGCTGCGCTCCATTCCGTCCCGCATAGAACCAACTAACGCACAGAACCACTAACGCACAGAACCAACTAACGCACAGAACCACTAACGCACAGAACCAACTAACGCACAGAACCAACTAACGCACAGAACCAACTAACGCACAGAACCACTAACGCACAGAACCACTAACGCACATGTGGCGGACACGTTCCCTTCACTTCTGTAATTACTGCAAGCGTACACAAGCCCCGCCCACTGTCTGAGTCAAAACGTGATGTCACTACACAACGGCAGATCAGCACAATTTACACGCCACACATTCCTCTTTTTACGCTCGCTCTCTCTTATTCATTACAAAAAAAACAAAAAAAAAACAAAAAAACATATATATATATATAATCACACACACACACACACACACACACACACTATATATATATATATATATATATATATATATATATATGTGTGTGTGTGTGTGTGTGTGTGTGTGTGTGTGTGTGTGTGTGTGTGTGTGTGTGTGTGTGTGTGTGCATTTAAAATGTATTTAAACATGATTTCTTCATTTCTTTTCTTTTTTTTTTAAACTACGGTATTTTCCGGCACTTTCCGCACGCTATAGTAAGTTTCATAACGTGTTTACGCCTTATTAATGGGGTGTCACGTGTGTGAACTCGCCAGCATTTAAAAGAAACGTAAATAGCGTTAATAGAGTGAAAGGGATTTGTCCACAAACAAGATCAAATATCACTCATATAATCACATTTGGAAAGATGGAAAGCACAAGTTTGTTTACAGAAACTCGAGGATTATCCTGCTCTTACTTCAGCACAGAGGCGTGTACAGGGTTCATTTGAAATAGCGGACAAATCTCGCCCTCTACTGGTGAGCCTTGAAAATGACAATTCTCCCGAGTGAAGGACCATGGCTGCATTAATCAACAATGTACTGGGAAACACAGATTTAAGACAGAATACTTTAAAACAGAGATTGTTGACCAGTAATAGACCAATTTAAAGCAATATAAACCCAGTAATGATTGCTGGGCTTGCATTGCTTTAGATCTAGGTCTATTATCAGTATTTACTTTGGAAATGTAATAGGTTACAGATTACAAATGACCCTATTCAAAATGTATTAATTAGTGTAACTGTTCAGTTACTTTATAAAAGTAAAATAACGGATTACTTTTTGATTACTTTCATTTGTCCACTAGGTGGGCTATATTTTCGTAACTGGGCTTCTTCAGAATCAAATTGTTGACCGGGGTGCGGACAAATATTTTTGTCGACCCTTGTTAGGCGGCAGTCATTGGAATTTGTAATCTTCAACATTTTCTACAGTAACTGTAATTGAATAGCATGTTTTTTCGCTGTAACTTTTACTTTTATTTTGTAATTAAATTATGTAACGCCGCACATGTAACTAGTTACTCCACAACACTGTCTATTACTGGGCAACAATTTTTATCATATTAATATAACGATCTTGCATTATAAATATATACATATTGAGCAACCCAGTGTCTCCAATAGAAAGAACAATAATTCCCCGTAATGTAAATTTGGAAGACACCTTGAGAGAAACAAGAATCCATTCTTATTTGGGCGCCACCGAATTTCTATTCATAAAAGTTGTATTATTGTTTATTGTTCAGTGATTAGTGCTTTAATGCAGAATTCACATAAAATACAGTTCACATAAAAGCCAATGTAGCAGCCTTAAGCCAATGTAGCAGATCTCATATAAAATACAATCCAAAACTATCAACACAGTTGTTCAGTTGTTGTTCAAGGATCTTTAGGTTTTTCCTGTGGAACAGGATCTCCAACTGAAGAGCACTGCATCCAGATGAAGGATGATAAGGCGATTTAGGCAGATCCTGGAAGACGAAAGCGACAGAAGCACCAGTCACTGCACCCTAGGAACATGTTTAACTCGACAAAATTGGAGGTAAAGAAGTGTAAAGGATGTAAAGGGAGATAGAAACAACAATTTGTTGTATCCTCATGGTTACTTAAAATGTAAATAATTAAAACTAATCATATTTTGTCAGTTTGTTTATTGGTCTTCATTTCATTTGTTATCTTAAATTCATTTAACATTTGAAAATGTGGCATCAAGTCCTACTGACACTCAAAACACCTGGTACCAAACAAGTACCAGTATTAGTACCTTTTGTTTTTGTCCGTTAGCACTGGCAAACTTAAGAATGTAGGCTTGTGTGTATCTTTCACCAATATGATGAATGGAGTGTATGCAGCTTTAAAAACTGAGATTACTTTTAGAAGTAATGTATTAATGACGTAAGTTAATTCGCTATATTTAATATTCTATTAAATACGTCTAATTTAACCTTCCTCTTGTGTTAGCTTTCTGTTACTATCCCCCATGTTCACAGGTAAGGGTTTGACCCTTTTCTTAATTCAGCCATAATATACCTTATTTATCATATGGTTTTCTTTCTTACCTTTAACGTTAGCCTTCATAAGCCACGAAAAGATTGGTTTCGCCCCCTGGGCCAGCATACCTCTTGTTTTCAATTTATTAAAATGGTAAGAATGAATAATCTAGAGAATTATATAAATAAATAAACGATTGTTATTTTATCTAACTATTGGGGGGGGGGGGGTCACAACACATCCCATAAATAAATTATTATTTTTTTTATTTTTAAATTATTAATTATCATTAACATCTATCTATCTATATATATATATATATATGTGTGTGTGTATAATGTAACATTTATGGTGTCCTGTATATTTTTACTTCAAGAAAAAGGCAAAAACGTATTTTGTTTCCCCTCCCAAAAATAGTAAGTAAGGCAATAACAAAGCAATAGAAATCAAGTACTGTGCAAGAACATGCATGTGTATGTGTTTGGATGGGTTTAAAAACAGACACTTTAAATCCTGCAGTAGAAGCACAATATGGTTTGTGTTTCTGACTTTATTGCATGGGCGAGGCTGACACTTCTTTCTTGCCTCAGTGTGGTTGTGTCTGTGGCTGTACTGGCTGATGTGGAGGCACGAGTGGCTTAGACAGATACTGGTACTGATGCTCTCTGTGTTGGTGATGGTGTTGATGGAGCGCTCGGTGAACTCTTTAGCTGTCTGATGAAGGTTATGACATCTGGGTCTCGGGCTCCCGTTCCTGTCCATCAATGTGCGCCTTGACTGTGGAACTTCCTCACTCCCCAAAATACATTTCCGCTTGTGTTTTTGGTTCCACCCTGGGTGGATGTGGGTCTACAACACAAACGCATTATAAGCAGACACATCTAGAATGCTATGTGCTGCTTTGTTTTTATTATAATCCAGGATAAGTGTGGGCTTTTAGTCATTTTCTGATGACACAGCTGTATCTTTGTGAAAAGAAGACAAAAGTACCACACTATGTTTTCTTTTCTTTTGGATAATACAGTATAAAACTAACATGGTGGTGTCTGTAGAAGCAAATACTGAAGAAAGTGTTTTATTTTTATTACATTTCATCCAGGGTGTATCCTGCCTTAATGCCCATAGACGCCTGAGATAGGCACAGACTCCCCGTGACCCGAGGGAAGATCGGATTAAGCGGTAGATGAATGAATGAATGAAAATAAAGTGGTAGATGCAATACAAGCATCTTGCAGGAGTTCAGAGGAAGTGCATATAAGCTCAGGAAGTATTTATGGTCCATGTATATAAATAATAATCTCTCATCTCACAGTCATATTCAACAGTCTGATATCCAGCCAAGAGTCCATCCAAAAATAATAGAGTTGACTTGACTGAATCGGCCTTTCCACAGGGACGAGCTGGTATAGTACAATAACGTGGTAAATCAATCCAAGGGAAAATCACGTGTGCTATTTGAGATGCACTGGAAGTTTCGGCAAGAAATATACTTGCACTGGAAAATTGTATGCTGGAAGTTTGGCAGAGTTTTTTCTGAAAAGCACACATTAATCACATCTAGCATTAGTCGAGCTGTAGACTTCAATTTGTTTAAGACATCATTAATCTAGAATTAATCTAGGATGGAAAGCATAGCAAACAGATCCTGAGCAAGTTTTGAGGTTAATAAGCAATTTTCATTGGTCTTTCAACTGGACTTACATTTTAGCTGTGTATGTGCGTGTGTTTAACCCAAGTATTTTATATTGGTCACTAATAATGCAATATCCTCTAGTGCTAATACATAGGATGAGTTCGAGGATGAGACAAAAACATTAACAATTAGCAGAAATTCCTAATATACATGATATATTTTTTATTGAATCTTCAAAAAACAAAGGAACATCAAACAGGTTTTATATATATGTACAGGAAGTGAACAAGTTCACATTTCAACACAAACTATCAAAAAAACTGCTTTATGGAAATGATCGAAACATATTTGATTAAATAGTTTTCCTTCCATTCCATATAGTGATATTTATGAGCCATGAAACACTAAAGAAAATGGATTAAATAGTAGATCCTGCTCAAAAACACCATGTAACTCTTTGCCAGGGCAAATCGTTGGAAATACAAACCTTTTTTGAGTGAGTTCTTTACTAAGAAAGTATAGAGACAGTCCAATTCTCATATCACAGCAGAAGTGAAAAGATAATGGAGAATATTTAACCCTGAGTACAGAGATGCTTATGAACAAGCAGTATATCGCGGTAAATAAATCAAAGCAGCTTTAGTTTTAAAAGTATACAATATAGTTATCAAAACAACTAAAAATATATAAGAACGTTTGTAACAATCACCTTAACTCCTCAGAAGAAACACAAAGAAGGTGGACTGTCGCAATAAAATTAAGCATTTAAAAAAAACCATGTGTTAAGAAACATCTAAAAAAAATCTTTTTTTTTATTGGTGTACAAGTTCAGAGGAGTGGTTCTAAATTCAGTCCTGCTGCCACATGCTCTGTTTCCTTAGTTTGTCTGATTTAAAGACCTCAGGGATTATTGGACAATGTGTCTTTTTTTCCCCACAAAGCATTGTGGGTGTAAATTCCAGTCTTGGGGTCACTGTGTTTTGTACATTTATGTCAGTTTCCCAGCATTGGCTTCAGGCAGGAAGAAAAGATCAGGGAAATATGAAAACTTTAATCACGACTCAAGTGTTTATGCACGCCTATTTTATTTAATAGAAAAAAATGTCGGTGGTTTGAATGTGATGTGAACTTGTATTTTCATGTAACTTGGTTTTCATGTAGTTCTATCTAATCTTATGTAAATCTGGAGTAGGTGGTATTCACTAAAGCCTCTTCTCCAGGAAAAAAAAAAAAACAGACAATATTTAAAAACATATTTTAAGGAAAAATAGGTTGTATATGTAGGCAGTTACCTCCTAGATTTACTTAAAAGAAAAAAAAACTAAAAGAAAAGAAAGGTAGGGTAGGGAAAAAAAGATCATATCTCCTATAGTGTGTTCTACTAAGAAAACTTTTCAAGGTGGTGTCTATACACAGTACAGTAATTCCCATACTTTGGGGATTATGAATGTAGCACTGAACGCGTTAATCATATCAATCGCTAATATTCAAACCCGGAATAGATGTGGGTGTTTTACAACAGGAAATGCATACTGTGATGGAACACAAGACTGCTTTTAATGAATGAAAAAGGTGGGGATCACTTGGGTTTGGTGGTACTATTGTAGACAAGCTTCTCCGTGTCTTCCACAATGTGGATGTGGGTGTCGTTAGAAGACAAGTGCTGGTGCCCCGAGTGTCGCCGGTTCCTGTCTTTCAAAAAGCAGTAACCGATCACAGCTACCAAGATCAGGATGGCCAAACCGAGCGCAACAGCGATGGCGATAGACACTAAAAATAAGAGACCAAGGAAGAAAAACATTTAATGTTCTTGTGATAGGATTGTATCACACAAACACACACACAAAAACTCCCTACAACATATTTGATAGTATGCATTTGCTCGATTAAGCATACATTTTTATACAATGCAATAACAATGGAAGAAAATAAAGCTAATTATTCATTTCAACCTGCATATCGTTTAATTCCAACATATGCATTTCCCCAGGAAGAAGCTTATTAAACATTTACCTGATTGACCATCTTGTGACTGCTTCTCAAAACTGACCAGTCTGGTATAAGCATCTTTCTCTGCAGGACAAGAGCAAAGATTAGTGATCATGCACATACCCTAAATCACACAAACATATACCATATTGAATCATATTGCCACTGTTGGAGGATTTTTTTTGAGTAACACTACTGATCGGAAGGTCAGGGTTTGAGCCCCAGTATCGCCAAGCTACTACTTTTGGGTCCTTGAGCAAGGCCCTTAACTCTCTGTGCCCCAAGGGGTTGCTGTATCATGGCTGACCCTGCGCTCTGACCGTAGCTTCCAAATAAGCTGGGATATGTGAAGAAATAATTTCACTGTACTGTAATGTATATGTGATAAATTGAGACTATTTAGAGAAACTCACCAGTCACTTTACTGCACAATTTCATGCACTCCTGCTCAGAATTGAACTGGTTATCGTTGCCCTTGCAGCCACCATAGTTGAAGCGAATGCACTTCATCTCATACGGGTTGTAGTACCACTTGGTAGTGCTGTCCCGGCAGGGTCCCGTCACCGGAGGCTGTGTGCAATGGCTGGCTATAACAGCTTAACAACGATAATGAAAGATAAGAACAAAGGTAAGAAAAGAATCCAGAATGTACAAGTGGATTTTTGAATGAATGAATTAATTAATATGCTGATGCAAACCTTCATTTCCCTCTGCATCCAAGTCAAGCAATCTGCGAAACTTTGTGTCCACTGTGCAAAGAGAGAAATTCATTAATGTTAATAGTATTCAATATAATTAAATGGAGTATATGATACCAAGGGGGCACACGGTTCGCCTCACACCTCCAGGGTTGAGGGTTCAATTCCTGCCTCCGCTATGTGTACTGTTATTGTATATGTGATAAACTAAGACTGTGTGTGGAGTTTGCATGTTCTCCCCGTGCCTCAAGGGCTTTTTCTCCGGATCCTCTGGTTTCCCACCGGTCCAAAAACATGCACGGTATGTTGATTGGCACCTTTGAAAAATTGTCCCTAGTGTATGAATGTGTATAAAGATGTATCCTGCCTTGATGCCCCAAGACGCCTGAGATAGGCACAGGCTCCCTGTGACCCGAGGGAAGATCGGATTAGGCGAGGAATGAATATATGCTACCACCTTTCTGCAGTGTTCACTCAAATGAACTTCCCCCTTAATATATATTATATATATATATATATATATATATATATATATATATATATATATATATATATATATATATATATAATTTTTTTTTTTTAATAGCCAAAAGTGACTAGCTCAATAATATTTGGGCCTCACAATCTAATTACTTCTTGTGAGGCCCAAACATCAACACCTGTTTCTAGACCTATAGCAAGGATGTATTTATATTCTGCATTATTATTAACAAAGTAGGACTATGTGACCAAATATGTGCAATACACATAGTACTTACTGTAAGTACACAACTCTTCATCCGAGCCATCTTGGCATTGCTTCAGCTGATCACACTCAAGTTCCTTATCTATGCAACATCCATTAGCACAGGTAAACTTCTCTGATCCACATGGCACGCCACATTCCTCAGCTGTAAAAGAGACATGTTCTCCATATAAAAACAATACACTTATATAAGCATAATAAACAATATGTCTATACATAAGCCATGTCAAAAATAGATAAAAAAAAAAAAAAAAACAAAAAAAAACAAAACACTACACTTGGTGAATACTGGTGGCTTTTAAAGGTTCCAGAAAACTTTAGATCCCACAGTAGCTAAACTGAATTATGATTATGTATGGTCTAACTGATCACAAACAATAAGCTTTGGATAAGGAAGACATTTCATAAAATATCTTTATATTCTTACTTGGAGGATCAATCGGACCATGCCTTCCAGAAGGTGGATGAACTGTAACAACAATGCGCAAGTAGCATTCAAGGTTTTAGATCTTATTTGGAATGCCAACTAATACAAAATGATTAAAAATAATTAAAAAAATAATTATACATTTTATTCATGTTTAAACATTTTACAATCATTTGGCCATTGTGTACCTGGTACTTTATCACATGCTTGTTTGCATTCCTCCTCAGACAGATAGTTATTCAGGTTTGGTTTACAGCCACCAAAGGTGAACTTCTCACACTTCTCCGACAACGCATTGTAGTGCCAGCGAGGGAACGAACCACGGCATGGGCCTATCTTCTTAGGTGCCAGACAGTGGTCTAGAAAAAGAAACGATTAAAAGTCAAATTATAGAAATCATACAGCCATTCAACAGTGGAAGCTTGTCCATAAGGACTTGTGGGGCACAATTTTTATTCACGGTGCTCATTTAGACATATATAGTAAATACATACATACCTCATATATAGTATTCATTTGAAATACTATATAAGTGGCCAGCAAGATTTTATGAAACTGTTACAATTTTCCCCACTTTTCTATAAACATTTCTATCTATTAATGTCAAATGGGAAAACAGGAGCTAACAGAGGTCCATAAAGACAAGAAACCTTGTACAGAAAACATCCGCATACAATTCTGGGAATATTTCAGGTTTTTAAGATGGAATTGTGTTGGAGTGTAGAGTAACCATGGACAATAAACTGGCCTTTTCCTCAAACGTTGCCAAAGTGATAAACTTTTGTCAGTTTCTTTCACTACAACACCAGAAGGATTTGACCTTTTTTTAATCCATACAGGCTGCTCGTATGCTTGTTCAGTCTCTTGTCAATTTAAGAGTTTTTAAAAATAACCAAAGAAAAGACAATCTAGCTTATTGTACTGCATTCTGTTTAGTTACATACTGCATTCTGGATTTTTCTGTAATGGGGAACAATATTGGTACTGCACGAAGGCATTTTAAAGGCATTATAGAAACATTAGCTACACTGATACAGTATAGAACAGCAAGAATAAATGCAAAAAAAAGATTATTCTCTTTAGCCTGATTTTCCCCCCACTGACATCTATCCATCTATCTATCTACCTATCTATCTACCTATCTATCTATCTATCTATCTATTGTTCAGACTAAAAGAGAAATTAGACTAAATTATTTATTTTATTTTACCTGGGGCACCTTTAATGCTATCATGTATTCTTTTACCTTGAACTATTTCTGATAGGTACTAACCACTGTATCCTGGAAACACACCAACACCTGTCATTTTGGAGATGTTCCGACCTCGTCCTCAAGCAGTCATAATTTTGCCAAAGTCAGCATAAAAAAAAAACAAAAGGAAAAAAAAAAACGAAAAAAAAACAAAACATAATTCAGATCAATATGCATGTCAGCTGTATCAGTACTATGGTATATATCCATATGACTGTATATCCATGGCAACGTTTCAGCAAAGGCCACGCCACTTATTGGTCAGGCTAAACAATACATTTTATTCCACACAAATTATTCATTAGCAGTTCAAAACAGGCCAAGCATGTGTCATTTGAGGCAATTATTTAACTGCATGTGAAATGAGGTTTAAGCTGATGAGCTGCACTAGTCCTTGTTATATATTTCTATAGAACACTAACCAAATACTAAAAAATAAATAAATAAAAAGTTTTTTTTAGCATCAACCAGATGTGCCATCTGACAACTAAAAGTGACGGTAACTTTTAGTCACACCCCTGCTGTGCTCTGTACAAATCTCTTTCACTCCTCTACTATCCGCTGTTGTTGTCTCATTAACATGCTGAGCGAATTCATGAAATGACATAAAAAGCAATATAGGCAGGGGGGAAAAAAAAAAGCATCTTTCATTCTGCGATCATTAAACATAATCTTTTTTTTTTAACGCTATTATTTACATACAGTGCGTTCAAAAAGTCCCTCTGCAGTGGCATGTAGAATGTATATCGAAGCACCTTTCTGTAAACTGGCGATAAAATTTCAAGCAGCTTTTCTGGAGACAGGGATTCCAGATCACTATACTGTGCAAGATTTAATAAATACATGAGTGAGAATTATAATGAGTTTAATTGAGTTTTTTGAATGCACTGTGTTTGTATTTCGATGTAATTTGGCAATATGTATATTTAATATGTAATATTAAACACAATATATAATTAATTACATTTTATATGTAACATTAAATCTACTAAATAGGTTTCATTTTCAATTTCAGCAATAAAATGCAGATTTTTTTTTTAAAGAAAAAATAATTACTTATTCATTTTAAGAGACCTGAATTATTTTCCCTGTTATTTAGTAGAAAAAGTATCTCTTATCTGATTAATCAATGGAATAATCGTTACAATACTCGATTACTAAAAGAAACGATAGCGACAGCAACTTAGCAACTTGCTAACTCACTATTCTGCATGCAATCGTATTATTCAATGAATTGTGGACACACTGCTGATCACATCAACACTGCGGCGTATACACGGTTAACTTTTACTTATTTCTATCTACTCAGATGAATAGTTTTCAGTGATATTTAATACTTTGTTATCTCATTTTACCTTTACTATTTTGTACTACTTAAGAGGCTGTTGTATGACTTTCCTTCTGTGTTTCATAATGTCATCAAAATAGGGGAGGGGAAAGAAAATATATTACACAACAGAAACAGCCGCAGACAACAGCATTCATGCATTCTCATCAAAATGACTCACCTCAAAAGTGAAGTGACGCTAATTAATCAAAGACTGTTCACTGAAACTCATGTAGAGGGAAAAAAAAACCAGTGACTGACTTCTCATTTCCTACTTGTGAAACGCAAGCTTAAAAACCAGCTCGACTAGTTTCACTGCCTCAAACTCGAAAGCATATCTCCAAGCAAGAGTCATTTCCACTTTCCTCTCACACACACACACACACACACACACACAAACACACACACACACACACACACACACACACACACACACACACACACACACACACACACACACACGTCCTTTAATTTCACTTTTATAGGGCAAAACTGTTTTGGTGTATTCTGGTATTTAAATGGGATAGATAGTTGTTGTTTTTGCTTTTCATTAGTACACACACACACACACACACACACACACACACACACACACACACACACACACACACACACACACACACCTCAATAAATTTGAATCTCATCAAAAAGCTGGCTTTTTTTTTTAGTTCATTTATATATTCATTATGCTCAGATCAATATATGTCATGTTTACTTCTTTTAATTATGCTGATCCACATTCAGTCCCTCAGAAAATGTGAACATTGTGGAAAAAGTAAAAAATCAGATAAAACTCAAAATCAATTAAATCAAAAACACCTGCAAAGGTTTCGTAAGCCTTTAAATGGTTCCTCAATCTGGTTCAGTAGGCGACATAGTCATGGGGAAGATTGCTGACTTGAAAGTTGTCTAGATGATGATCATTGACGCCGTGTACATGGAGGGTAAGACATGAAAAGGCATTTGTAAAGAAGACGACTCCATCCAGGCACATTAATGGAAAGTCGGATGGAAGGAAATTTGGTACCCTGACAGAACTACCAATACCTAGCGTGCCAACAAGTCCAGGGAATTATCAAAAATAAACAAACAA
>JACRUU010000012.1:10472309-10744809 GCA_030449085.1 Kryptopterus vitreolus | reverse complement strand
CTGAATGCCAACATGTACTGTGACATACTGAAGCAGAAAACATTAGGGCTGTGACGGTCACCGTGACAACTGTGTCCTCCTTTTGTACATGTGACGTCACACACACTAACGTGTCTGGCTTTTCCGTTAGACTGGAAGTTCATAAATAAACACGCAAAATGCAAAATGTTGCTGTATTAGGCTGCGAGGTCAGTATAGATCTCGGCTGAGAAAAAAATGAACATGGGCTGAGAAAACAGTCCTTTAAAGAGTTCGGTCTGCTCATAGTACTGATATATCACAACAAACACACACACAAACATAGAGCCAACATATTGCCGCTGAGATGGACAAACGTTTTCCATCAGTGGTTTATTTTTTATTATTTTCAACACTGTACTGTAATAGAGAAGGGATCCAAACTATTAAAGAAGATGTATGGAATTACACAGTAAACAAAAAAGTGGTCCATTTTCTGTGCTAAGTGTATATTTTTGATTGTCCAAAGTAACTTGTCTACTTAATGTGCTTTAAATCATCAGTTGTCTTGTGCAGAGGAAAGTATGAGTAAAAGGTCAGTAGCCCTATTAGTGCTACTACAACTACTATACAAATCCATATTATGACAAGAAACATTCAATCAAGGAAAAGATGAAGGACAATCCATCATTACTAAGAAATGGAGGTCAGTCAATCTGAAAAAAAAGGAAATGTATTCCTAAATGCAGTATTTCAAACCATTAAACGCTATGATGCAACCTTGAGATTGTACCAGTGTGGTTATCACTGTGAAGCATGGAGAGCAGGTCACTGTTGGCGATTTAGTCGAAATGATCCAGCGTGCTTACCACGGCATTTCACAGCGACATTCCATCCCATCTGGTTTGCACTGAGTGGGACCATCGTTCGTTATGTAAGAGCTTGGTTACATAAGAGCTATCTGTTCGACAAGGAGAGTGATGAAGTGCTGCATCAGATGGCCTGGCCTCCACACTCACTTGATCTAAATCCAGCCGAGATGGTTTGGAATGAGATGGATCAAAGTCTGAATGAAAAGCCGCAACAATTAATCGACAACACACTGCCAGTGCTGCCAGGCGTTGGATCTCTTCCCCGTAGGCCGATCCGTCGCTGTTGCTGAGACTGGCGGACCACGGTTGTGTCATCTGTTTCCTTGATGAAAACATTGGACATATACAGAGGAGCAAAGGCACAGGGAGTAGAGTGGTGGTGGGCTCGGAAAACACAGTCCTGTGTGATGCCAGTGTTCAGAATGAAGGTTGAGTATAAATGTTTGCCCTGTCTGTCGGTGAGAAATTCATCTTCAAGGTGAGGTGCAAAATCCCAGGACACTGAGCTTAGGAATCAGTACAGTGGGACGACTGTATCAACGCTGAACTAAAGTCAGTGAACAGCATTCTGATGGACTTGGTTTTATCCAGTTGGGCTGAATAAAGAGCTGCATCTTCTGTTGACCTGTTTGTGCAATAGGCATTGTGATGTGGGTCAAGTGTAGGTGGCAGGCCTTCAAGCATCTGGGAACCCTGGCCTGGGGGTGTGACAGATTGGAAATGTCAGTGAAGATCTGTGCCAAGTGTCTGATGTATGGTCTGAGGACGTGTCCTGGTATGCCTATGCCTATGCCTAGGTATGAATAGACATCTGTTGTGGACAGTAATAGTGGACTGTGAGCAAAGGAAGAGTCAGCTTTCGGGGTAAAATGTTGTGTGGCTAAAACAAAATGAGCAAAAAAGTGATTTTGTCCGGGAGGAAGGTGCTGCTGCTTGGCTGTGATTGTGGTGTTGGTTTGTAGTCCATTACCACCTGGATTCAGAGTTGTGGAAGTAATCTTCCATATGGAATTTTGTATACCCTTTTCAGATTGCTCCTGGCTCTGTTGTAGTTCCCTTTCAGGAACTCGAGCTGTGTCGGCAATGCTTTGGGAAGAGACATGCTCTGAATTGTGTGTGAAACCTCATCCAACGGACGGGAACAACATCCACATTAAAGCACATGGGATGGATGGAGCTGGCATTAGCTTCTGTGAGTAGTATGTGAAATTAAATGTTGTCTGTCTGTTGTTTGTCTATTATTTGTCTTCTGTGTTCGGAAGCCGCTGCATTGTGAGCATATGTCTATGAGCATGCTGCCCTCCCGTGAGTGCTTTTTACAGAAATCGATCTTGATAGTGTGCTTCATGTTTCGCTTCTGGTGAGGCAAAGCGGTAACTGATGTCGTGGGAATCGCAAATGGATCTCGTGGAGGGAATGGCACTTCCAGAGCTTACTCTCTGGCCTCGGAAGTACGCCTTTCAGCAAATATTCCTTTAACACAGGAAGAATGCGCATGCTTTGCATGTGGCTTACTTAGGAGCATGCAAAGTCATCTCTCGGGGGAGCTGGCTGATGGCAATTTTGCGAGCATGTCTATGCGCACGCTCTTCTACGGCATAGGAAAGCACTCTCGCTAGTGAAAGGAAATATTCCTTTATTCTCGAGAGGATGATTCCCTTAAGCGACTGAAAACCCGCAGGAAATATCCTGCTAAACGTGTCTTTACATTTACATTTACAAGATGACCTGCTTTTAGCGAATAAATTAACACTGATTTGCTTGGTTACAAACTTAACGTACAAACAATCTTAAGGTTGACAGTGCTAGTTCAAGTGCCAGTGACGCTGCTGTTTGGACTAGACAAAACACCTGAGCAGCCATTAAGTCACATTAGCAATGTGAGAAGAAAAGGAGAGTTCATTGTCCACGATTTCTACAAAGTTACAAGCAGTGTCTGAAGGAGAAAACAGAGTTGTGAAGAGTTATACTGAGATCATGACCTGGAGATGAATCAATTGGGATGAGTTTCAGCTGATGAGCGCTCATCCTCAAAGGATGTCTGACAGGCAAACTATTTTCTAGCAGATTCTAGCAGAAGCTGTAGTATCTGAAGGAGGGAAGGAGAAGATGAGTTGTGCGTCATCAGCATAACACTGGTAGGAACAAGAGGAGATGATTTCACTAAAAGAGTGAGTATAGAGGACCAAGTAGTGAGCCTTGTGGGACACCAGTGGAGAGACTGTCTGAGGCAGATGTAGATCCCTCAATTTTACCTGGTATGAGTGACCTTCCAAACAGGCAGCAAATCATTTCCATGCCAAGGCTCCTGAGGGTAGTCAACAGGATCTTATGGCTGACCTTGTCAGATGCTTCTGAAAGGTCTAGGAGGATGAGCAGAGAGAACAGTTTGGCTGATCTAACAGCATGTAGTTTCTCAGTGATTTGAGAGAATTGTGGTCAGGGCTAAAAGGTCATACGAGCCTTGCGTCCCTTAGATATATGGAAGAACCCTGCATTCCCGTGGCAGGGGACGGTGTTGGAAGCTCCTTGTTTAGGTTTGTAGAGACCATTCTCCACTCCAGAACTCCATCCATAAGTTGTATGTTGCAAAGCGATGCCTGTTCACTGTGTGGTGTGAGAACCACCAATTGGTTCAGTGCTGAAATTTCTTCAGAACAGTTCGCTAAAGGGTTGTTTCCCTCCAGTCTACGGTGTATGTGTCAGCCATTGTGGCACACCGTGTTATGCTTCCTAAACATTCATTCATCTTCTACCGCTTTATCCGATCTTCCCTCGGGTCACGGGGAGCCTGTGCCTATCTCAGGTATCTATAGGCATTAAGGATACACCCTGGATGGAATGACAACCTATCACAGGACACACACACACAATCACGCACACATTCACACACTCGGGACAATTTTCCAAGGTGCCAATCAATCTACCGTGCATGTTTTTGGACCGGGAGGAAACCGGAGAACCCAGAGAAAAACCCCCCTCGTTACTCTTTTTTCATTTCGGCATGTTTTCATTCTGTCCTGGTAAATCGTGTCATCGGGATACAGTGGATTTGATTGTGGATGGGTAATATTAACATTAGTTTGTACGCGATCCATTGCACCTGCACTTGACACTAATCATGTGACACTCCAGCAAGGACATGTGTTGCCTGTGTTGCGGTCATTACTCAAAAAATATGTTTTTTTTTATTAAGTTATTATTTCTCCGAACTACTGGTTCATTTATCAAATGAACATTCTCTTTGTCCTCTGCGGTCTTTTTAAACCCTAGTATTGCTAGTACTTCTACTGAGTAATGAAGGTGAATACTTTTGACATCACTAGTAATGTCCTGTTTTGAAGGACAGGAGAAATTTGGGAAGTTTGGAGTCTCTGGCAATGATGAATGCTCTCCAGACTCGTGTTTGCTAATAGCTGCCTAAAGTTCCTCTATAGCTTAACTTAGAGGAATGTACAGACGTGGACAAAATTGTTGGTACCCTTTGGTCAATGAAAGAAAAAGTCACAATGGTCACAGAAATAACTTTAATCTGACAAAAGTAATAATAAATAAAAATTCTATAAATGTTAACCAATGAAAGTCAGACATTGTTTTTCAACCATGCTTCAACAGAATTATGTAAAAAAATAAACTCATGAAACAGGCATGGACAAAAATGATGGTACCCCTAACTTAATATTTTGTTGCGCAACCTTTTGAGGCAATCACTGCAATCAAACGCTTCCTGTAACTGTCAATGAGACATCTGCACCTCTCAGCAGGTATTTTGGCCCACTCCTCATGAGCAAACTGCTCCAGTTGTGTCCGGTTTGAAGGGTGCCTTTTCCAGACTGCATGTTTCAGCTCCTTCCAAAGATGCTCAATAGGATTGAGGTCAGGGCTCATAGACGGCCACTTTAGAATAGTCCAATTTTTTACTCTTAGCCATTCTTGGGTGTTTTTAGCTGTGTGTTTTGGGTCATTGTCCTGTTGCAAGACCCATGACCTGCGACTGAGACCAAGCTTTCTGACACTGGCTAGTACATTTCTCTCTAGAATTCCTTGATAGTCTTGAGATTTCATTGTACCCTGCACAGATTCAAGACACCCTGTGCCAGACGCAGCAAAGCAGCCCCAGAACATAACAGAGCCTCCTCCATGTTTCACAGTAGGGACAGTGTTCTTTTCTTGATATGCTTCATTTTTTCGTCTGTGAACATACAGCTGATGTGCCTTGGCAAAAACTTCGATTTTTGTCTCATCTGTCCACAGGACATTCTCCCAGAAGCTTTGTGGCTTGTCAACATGTAGTTTGGCATATTCCAGTCTTGCTTTTTTATGATTCGTTTTCAACAATGGTGTCCTCCTTGGTCGTCTCCCATGTAGTCCACTTTGGCTCAAACAACGACGGATGGTGCGATCTGACACTGATGTTCCTTGAGCATGAAGTTCACCTTGAATCTCTTTAGAAGTCTTTCTAGGCTCTTTTGTTACCATTCGGATTATCCGTCTCTTAGATTTGTCATCAATTTTCCTCCTGCGGCCACGTCCAGGGAGGTTGGCTACAGTCCCATGGATCTTAAACTTCTGAATAATATGTGCAACTGTACTCACAGGAACATCTAGTTGCTTGGAGATGGTCTTATAGCCTTTACCTTTAACATGCTTGTCTATAATTTTCTTTCTGATCTCTTGAGACAGCTCTTTCCTTTGCTTCCTCTGGTCCATGTCGAGTGTGGTACACACCATATCACCAAACAACACAGTGATTACCTGGAGCCATATATATAGGCCCAATGGCTGATTACAAGGTTGTAGACACCTGTGATGCTAATTAGTGGACACACCTTCAATTAACATGTCCCTTTGGTCACATTATTTTCTGTGTTTTCTAGGGGTACCATCATTTTTGTCCATGCCTGTTTCATGAGTTTATTTTTTTACATAATTCTGTTGAAGCATGGTTGAAAAACAATGTCTGACTTTCATTGGTTAACATTTATAGAATTTTTATTTATTATTACTTTTGTCAGATTAAAGTTATTTCTGTGACCATTGTGACTTTTTCTTTCATTGACCAAAGGGTACCAACAATTTTGTCCACGTCTGTACATTGCAGTCGAACAATGGCTGACAATTCTCTTGGCAAATAAGGGTCTCCACTTAATCACCAAATACACTAAAATAGACGTGCAATGACTTTTAGTAACAGTAGAGCTTGTACACAATGATTTATTAACAGAAAAAGCACAGACCTCCTTCCTTGCGCTTACCAGAGTCCACTGCTATCCTGTCCACCAGGAAAACACTGTGACCCTCCCGCTCAGTGGAGCTGCCGGGACATTTCATTCTTTAATCTGCTTGCATGATGTTATTCAGAGAAGCAGTTCATAGATTCTGTTTGCTAGAGGACTTACATTAGCAAGGAAGATGCTTAGGAGAGACTGTTGATGCAGATTTAGTCTTAGCTTAGCCCTAATGCAACTTGTTTCACTGCCAGCCGTGCTGAATAAGTGGTGTTTGGGTGATTACCTAAAAGAGTACAAGTTTGCTAAAAGTCCTTCTGCATAGCTGTGACCAGTGTCTAGTAGTGTTTCCTGGTTGTCTGAGTGAATAAACTTAGTAGTAAAGAAATTATTACCAAATGGTGAACTCTGGAGAGATGCCGGGCATTGCGTTCCCATCTTGGTCAAATTGTAAATATCAGAGTTAACAAGGCACTAATTTATAATCTTTTAACAGATGAGTAAGTCTCTGAAGAGCTATCCCACTTTACTTAACATTAAACAGCATTCTTTTAATGCTATGTCGGCATCAGTTGCTATTTTTACGGCAGGATCGATGTAGGACAGTTACCATGCTGAATACACAAACGTAATACATCAATAATAAATTCCTTGTATGATCATACCAGCATGCAAATCCTTATGTGTTGACTAATGAGAAGAACGAGAACTGCATCGACGTGAGCTCAGGTCAGCAGAAAAGAGGTGGAAAAAATCACAACGTAACACAGACCTGACATCCTACCGTGCTCTCCTAACAAAATTCTCTTCTGACGTGACCTCTGCCAAGACTGCCTTCTACAAGGATAAGTTCGAGGCCTCTATCCATAATCCTCATAAACTTCATAAAATATTTTCTTCACTACTCACCCCTTCTACCCCACTAGCTTCTTCCTCCCTGACAGCAGAAGACTTCGCCTCCTTCTATGAAAAGAAGATTGAGGAAATCTGCTTGACCTTCACTCCCCCCCAGACGCCACTGTCACCCGCCACTGAGGAATGCCATACCATCTTAGCAGACTTCTCAATCGTCATTGACGATGAGTTGATGAATACCATTCAGTCTTGCAACCCCACCACCTGTCCACTAGATCCAATACCTTCATCCATGCTCCAGACCATCTCACATGATCTCCTGCCCTTCATCTCCACAATAATCAACGGGTCCCTAACTACTGGATGTGTACCGGCTTCCTTCAAGCAAGCAAGGGTCACTCCCATCTTAAAGAAACCTGCTCTGGACCCATCAGATATCAACAACTACAGACCGGTATCTCTTCTCTCTTTCCTCTCTAAAACTCTAGAACGTACTGTCTTTAACCAACTGTCTGTCTATCTCTCTCAGAACAACCTTCTAGATCCCAACCAATCTGGCTTCAAAGCAGCACATTCCACAGAGACTGCTCTCCTGGCAGTCAGGGAAAAGCTTCATGCTGCCAGATCCGACAGATTGTCCTCCGTCCTCATCCTGCTCGATCTCTCAGCAGCTTTTGATACAGTGAACCACAAGACCCTGTTAGCTACCCTCAGGAGTCTCGGTATCTCTGGAGCTGCATGGAATTGGTTTTCCTCATACCTGGAAGGTCGATCATTTCAGGTATCATGGAGAGGATCGACATCTGCTCCACGCAGACTCACCACTGGTGTACCACAAGGCTCAGTACTTGGTCCTCTTCTTTTCTCACTCTATACTCTTTCTCTCGGTAAAGTCATCTCCTCTCATGGATTTGACTATCACTGCTATGCTGATGACACTCAAATAATCTTCTCCTTCCCTCCATCAGATAAAACAGTGTCTGTTAGAATATCAGCCTGTCTATCTGACATCGCTTCGTGGATGAGCGTTCATCAGCTGAAACTCAACCCGAAGAAAACGGAAATGCTGGTGATCCCATGTGATTCATCTCCTGGTCAGGATCTCAGCATAACTCTCCATAACTCCCTACTTTCTCCCTCCATCACTGCTCGTAATCTCGGGGTAACTATAGACAATCAATTATCTTTCTCTTCCCATATTTCTAACGTTTCTCGCTCTTGTCGTTACCTTCTCTACAACATCAGAAGGATTCGACCGTTTTTATCCACTCAGGCTGCTCAGGTCCTGGTTCAGTCTCTTGTCATCTCGAGACTGGACTACTGTAACTCTCTGCTGGCAGGTTCTACCCCAGAACACTATTCATCCACTACAAATGATTCAAAATGCAGCTGCGCGACTCGTGTTCAACCTGCCTAAATTCTCTCGCACCACCCCACTGCTGCGCTCGCTCCACTGGCTTCCTGTAGCTGCACGCATCAGATTCAAAACACTGACGCTCGCCTACAAAGCCAAAAATGGATCTGCACCTTCTTACCTCCAAAACCTCATCACCTCCCGTACTGCACCTCGCTGCCTGAGAGCATCCAGCACTGCTCGTCTGGTTCCACCCGTCTCTCAGGGTAAAAGGTAAGGACCAGCTCAAGGCTCTTCTCTGTTCTGGCACCGATGTGGTGGAACTTCCACTGGAGGTTCAAACAATGGAGACTCTGTCTACATTCAAACGCCGACTGAAGACCTACCTCTTCCAACACCACCTATCCTAACATTCCTTTTATTCTCTTTTACCTCACTGTCCAGAAATCCATTATTTAAAAAAAAAAAAAAAAAAAGGCAACTGTCTATTCTTGTGTACTTGAGTTTGTATTTACCTTTCTTGAATAAATCTTATCCTTAGATCGAGACCTAAAGCACTTCCTGTACGTCGCCCTGGATAAGGGCGTCTGCTAAATACCTCAAATGTAAATGTAAATTTATTTGTAAAAAGACTTGCAATCTTCTTTATGAATGATGCCAAAATGTTGCCCCCCCCAATGGCATAGAAACAATGTCCATAATAGAGCATACTAAATTACTTATGTAGCAAAATCCGCTTCATGATCACAAAAATAGAATGTGGCATGAATGACGTGACGCTGACTACAACATCAATACCAACTATTTGCTCACAACGATTATGTCACTATTGTGTTAGCAATCATTGTGAGCCAATAGTTGGTATTGTTGTTTTAGATTCAGTGCCTTTTTGTGCTAAATAGTTCTACATATAATTATATAGGCACAGGCTCCCCACGACCTGAGCGAAGATCGGATAAAGCAGTTGAAGATGAATGAATGAATGATTAGATGAGACAATAACTTGCCGGAGTATTTACATATTTTCCTTTTAATAACTAGAAGTTTAGTCTTATCCTGACTACTATTATGTAACAGTCACCATATTCACCATACTAAATGGTGCTGATACCTCAGTATATAACATGTTGTAATATGTTGTAGTATGTTATAAATCATAAACACAAATTCCTATCCCAAAAATTGTGATTTAGAGCTCTAATAACAATTAGATTTCCACAAACTCTTTAAGCGGCGCATACTGAATCAGGAGCTGACACAAAGGCTGACCCAGGTCTCACAAAGAAGTGCAAACAGAGAGAGAGAGAGAGAAACTGTGACATGCAAGAATAGGATAGGACTTCCCTCTGATCAAGGATAAAGGTCAGCTCGAATTGATCCTGGAACTAAAGCATTTCATCTCGGAGTGCACCTGAAGGGAAATACCTGCTACTAGATGTGGACTGAATGAATGTTGTTGGCTGTGAAAGCTGAGCTGCAGTGGCACTCAATAATTCAGCGCATGTAACAGACAGTGCATCAGCGGGGTGAAACAGCCGACTGATATGCCCTGCCAAAACAAATCAACATAATGAAGACATTATTGTTACAGTAATCAGTCCTGTAGAAAATCCAGCGTGGCACTCTTGTGTTCTTCATTGTAATCTGCTGGCAGGTAAACGCGACAAAATTTGAGCAGAATTTACCAATGCAACTCTTGTTGACACATATAAACAAATACAACCCTGCAAATAGTCCTGGACATCATTACAAAGATCAGATTATTAGAAAGTCTATTCAATAATAGCTATAGTTGGAAGTATATTTGTCCTTTTTAGTGTCCTCAATATAAATAAAACACTGAATTGAAAAGTACATGTATAATATTTTCTTGTTTAATTACCTAAACATATATAAAGTTGTTACTGAGCAACTCAAGAATGTAATTAACACCAAGTATACCACAATTAATGTTATTAATACCAAGTTTGGCTCAGGACCACCATGTGCATGAACGCTTATAAGGAGTATACTTATACAAACGTATAAAACTATAATTTATTTTTCTCTGTAGAGCTGCTTTTATGGCAATATAAATGTCCGTTGCTCTCACTATACAATTAACACTGAGTTGAATTAAATAAAGTAACCATGAATGAATTTAAAATACAGTGCTTATAATTGCGATTATAGTTGTGATCACATTTAATATATTGACATCATTAATGATGTAAATGATCATAATGATCTAAAAAAGAATATGGATAAAAACGCATTTTGAAAATGATTATATTTTTATAAAATGATATACTTTTTATATTTTATATATATATATTTATACGTAAATTATTCAGTCAATTTGTCTTTAAGGATTTGAATCTCATGCGTCAGTGCTTTGCAAGATTTCTGTTTTCAGTCTGTTTTGTTGTTTATTGTTGACACAACAAGGGGAGTTTTACATATATTACATGTCAGAAGAGGTTATAATAGGACTGACGATAAGGGCGTAACAGTTTATAGCGGTTATAAGTGGTAACAGGAAGTGATTTGTCTTAACGGTAAATGAATTTATAAACAATATTTCCTCAATATATAACAACCGAGTTATAGAGTCATCGTGGACAATTTCTGTAGATATGGCAAATATATTCTTCTTTTTTTTTTGCATTTCTACACTACTGTTCGTTTCTGTAAATATCATCTGACGCATGAGTTGATCGGTTCCTTTAAGCGAGACGGGGTTTAAGGCACAGCATGACCATGCCTCTCTTTCCTGTTTATAACGAAAACATGGCAAAGCCATGTCCATTACGCCCCCAATGTTTCCGGGCTCAGGATATAACACGTGCGTAAAACACTATTAGATGTGATAAAAATTGGATTCCAAGCTGCCAATCTAATATTGAACTCCCAGAGCTCCTGTAGGTATACAGAGTAAGCAGATATGTTGCATCAACACGCACTAATTTTCCCCCCATTAAGCCGTTTACACTGTCAGCTGTGTGGAGGTATAGTAAAGTTGTCAGTAAACTCGTCTTACTTTTCAGCTTATCAGTTTCTGTGACCTGTGCTCGTGGACTCTCATAAAATACTCTGGGAAACAGTGCGCGCGCACACACACACACACACACACACACAAAAAGGCTTTCATTACAAGCCTCCAAAGGAACAGGCGGTGAGCGTGCAAGTAGCTGAAAGACAGTGAGGAAAAAGACAGAGAGAAGAAGAGCTGTAATAGAAAGCCAGGCAGAGGGGCTGTGGTAGAGATAGTGAGGAGTGAGGGAGGGAGACAGAAAGAGAGGGGGCAAGGCAGAGAAGGAAAGGGAGTGGGAGAGAGAGAGAGAGAGAGAGAGCGAGAGAAAGACGGCTAGTCGAGTGCTCTCCCTGGTTTGTGTGCAGCCGTGGCAGCCATGGCGTCGGAACCAGGCACCCAGTCCAGGGTGATGTTTCAAACCAAAGAGGAGGAGCCCCCCCACCGCAAGCTGGGCAAACTGACAGTGAAATACAACCGTAAAGACCTCCAGAGGCGACTGGATATTGAGGAGTGGATCGACGGGCAGCTGCACCTGCTTTTCGAATGTGAGGTGAGAGACAGAAGGATCAGAGCTGGCTGATATAAGACTGCTTAGTGAGTGTAACGTGGTAGAGGGCAGTTTAGTGGGCAGTGCACACCAAGAGAGACATGGCTACTCAGGTTCAGTCTTCATAAATGATCAATTGGGAGCCCATTTAACCAGGTTATATATCGCGGTGAACTACAAGAGGAATCATTACGCATTGTAGTGATGAACCTGTTGCTGCAGGTAGATTGGTGAGCGCTTCTGCCGTCCCACATCGGTACATTAAACGATACGTCATGGTTGTCAGTTGTAGCTTACCTCAGGTGTCCTCATATGCCTTCCTGCTGAGAAATACAAACTAATGGTAGCGCACGGGTCAATAAGGAAACTAAGGCTATCTCTTGGCTGTTGCTTTTGGGTGACATTTTTATTGGCTTATCTTACTAATACTTCAATTTGACTTAGAGCGGAGACAAAATAAGTTAATGGTTTGGCTCAAGAACCCAACAATAGCGACTTGGTCTTGTTGTGTCAGATGATTAGCCCGATGCCTTGTTTACTCGCAAAAGTACATCATTCTGGATTGTCTACGTTTTTATTTGAGAAGGTGTGTTTGTGTGTGGGTCTTATACATGTGAGAATGATATGAAATACGCTCAGCCGTCTCTGCAGATACCATGGCAACAAGGCGCTGACTGCCATGTACGACAGAAACAATGATTCACGATGAGACGCTTATGAAAATACTTACAACGGTGACGACAAAACATTACATGGTCCAGCCTCAAATGTGACAAGAACATGACAATGGCAACGAACAGACGGTTTTTACACATTATATGGCATTTGCGTTCAATAGTGGTTTGGGATTAAATATTCATTCATTCATTCATTCATCTTCTACCGCTTTATCCGATCTTCCTCGGGTCACGGGGAGCCTGTGCCTATCTCAGGCGTCTATGGGCATTAAGGCAGGATACACCCTGGATGGAATGCCAACCCATCACACACACACATTCACACATACATTCATACACTAGGAACAATTTTCCAAGGTGCCAATCAACCTACCGTGCATGTTTTTGGACCGGGGGGAAACCGGAGAACCCGGAGAAAAACCCCCTGAGGCACGGGGAGAACATGCAAACTCCACACACACATTCCCGAGACGGGAATCGAACCCGGATCCTGGCGGTGTGAGGCGAACGTGCTAACCACTAAACCACCGTGCCCCCTGGGATTAAATATCATAAATTCATTTGAACTAGAGAGAAATGCTTCGGCTGACAGGGCATTGAGTTATATACACCGATTCCTGACTCCCAGTTCTGCTGATTATCAGTGTGCGTTTGAAAGAGTCACAGTGTCAGTAAGTGGATTGCAGCCAAAATCACATGTAGCCATGATCTGTATGAGTTTCAGAATAGCGAAACAGTTTTAGTGTATTTTTTTCACTTTGTTTAAAAGTTGTTATGGTTGTTCACCATGTTAACATTTCCTTTGGAATGAAATGAAATTACTGTACTGCACTGCGACATTGTGGACATTAACGACGCAAGATAAACACAAAGTATCACCTTCATTTGCACCAGCAACTCTAAATACAGTAAGGTAATCACAGACAGACTGATATCAGCTACACAATGTTATAAAGGCATCAGAAACGCGTTCATTAAATCCATGTCATACATTAAAACCAAAGGTGGTGGGGGCAAAATTGTGATAGAAGGCTAGCGAAGGCAAGATAGCTTGTTTACTAAATTGCAAGTTGCAAATATACATTAAAAAACGAAAATGGGTGGTGGTGAAATTGTGATAGTAGGCTAGCCGAGATTGTTCATACTATAATTCAAGAACCAGAAATTGTTTAGGGATCAGTTGATCGGCTGGGAAAGGAACGTCACCTGACAGGATCATCGTAAAGCATTTTCAGTAAAACTATATAAATATTCTTCAAATATTAAAGACAACTAGAATGTCAACGGCTTTCTAGCTGACCTGAAGTTACCTGTTTAAATTGATTCATGTTGGTATGTTTTAATAATCTTATTATAATCACATGGTTGCAAATGTCCATTTCTCACAGCTTAAAATGTTTCAAACAAATTAACACATTTCTTAGAGGCGACACATAAACATCATATGATTTGATTACCAGAAGACTAGTAAATAGAAGCCCGTAAACTGATGTACTCATTTGCAAACATTCATTATAGTCACTCTGGTGCTCTGTGGGATGTTTGACAACGTGCTGGTAAGTTTGTTTAGGCAGAGTTTTGTGTGTTTGCAGTATTCCATTGTTTTAAGTGAGACCGTGATTGTTGTCTCCCTACATTCTTAAAGCAGTGGATATAAATGCAGAACTTTTAAGGCTTCCTGGGGGAATTCAATCACTCTGGTGCTTTTAGTTGATGTACACAGAGCACTTTCAACACAATATTAGACATATTGTCGAGGCTAAACGTTCTCCTGTGATGTGGCTAATGCACGCAATATAAAACCTCCACCTTCCTTCTAGGTTTTACCGAGGTCATGTGCTCCAAGAGCTTGTTCCTGTGGTTAGATCATTATTTAACCATATCATTACGTTTATGTAAACGTTTTTAAAATAACATATTTTGCATCATTTTGCCATTGATTTTGCATTAACAACAGTATTTTTTTTTTTCGTTTGTAATAAATGCAATTTAGCATTAATCTCGTCCAGTTTTCAACTTAGCAAGCACTTAGCAAGGTGCTAAGTCACAGTAGTTGCGCGGCAATGCGTTTGTCCACATGGTTGATAAAAGAGCTGAATCTTGCATGGCTCGGCTTAAAGGTTACACTCTGGGTATGGCAAGTCTTCAAGTGGAAGCGTTTACCGTCAGTCCCCAGTGTCACTGAATGCATTATTCATTATCATCTCTAATGCATTCAGTCACTCATTGGATGCCTCGAAGTCTCTGTGTGTCACTGACTGCATTTTCACATATTACCAATAAATAAATAAATGAATAAATAGATTGATAGATCATATGTTATGATGACATATAAGCACAGCCATTTGAACAGATGCCAAGGTGAATGCATATAAACTAAGTAATGCTACATAAACGCACAGAAAATGCTGAAAAGAAAAACATTTCTTTATGTACCTATCTGTGACATGTTCGTTTAGCTATAGACTAATAAATAAAAGAAAAATAAAGAAAGATTCTTTATTAATACTGACATTCTAAATGGATACAGCACTTATAGGTACCGTGTTAATGATTAGGATAGTAGACATTGCATTAGTTTCCAAGAAAGAAATGTTAGCATGTATGCTAATCTAAACTACTGAATAGAATAGCCTCTATTTGTCACATATACATACATATACAGCACAGGTGCCTCTGGGGGTTTTTTCTCCGGGTTCTCTGGTTTCCTCCCGGTCCAAAAACATGCATGGTAGGTTGATTGGCACCTTGGAAAATTGTCTCTAGTGTATGAATGCGTGTGTGTGTGTGTGTGTGTCCTGTGATGTTTGGCATTCCATCCAGGGGGTGTCCTGCCTTAATGCCCATAGACGCCTGAGATAGGCACAGACTCCCCGTGACCCGAGGGAAGATCGGATATAGTGGTAGAAGATGAATGAATGAAGGAATTTTGGACGTTATACATTACAGCACAGCACGTTTTTGGATGTCAGAGCACGGGGTCAGCCATGGAACGGAGCCCCTGGAGCGCAGATGGTTAAGAGCCTTGGGTTAAGGACCCAAGGGTGGCAGGTTGGCCATACCGGGACTTGAACCCCCGGCCTTCTGATCTCAGTTACCCAGTGCCTTAGACCACTAACCCCCTCCCTTACTGTATGTCTAAAACATTTCACGCAAGTCTTGCCTTGAAATAAATTATTCAGCCACTCTTGCTTCATCACATAATCATGCTTGGTCCTAGAGTGGAAGGATGATGATAGATGGATAGAACACTTAAAATCTTCAAGCGCCCTCAGCGCCTTAAAAGGTCTATATACAAGTGCCAATTCAGCATGGTCCACTGAATATGATAACACTTTAGAGTTGCAATATAATACCTAAGTATGTAAGTTGATGAAGTAGTCTTTCTGATATCATCCAAACAATGTTGCATGCTGACGGAGAAAAGACACTTTAGAAGAATAGAATAGCAATTATTACATTATCTGTTTTTCCTGCATAGGAATAATCATGAATCCGGGTTTTTTTGTGGTCCATCGTCATACAGCGTATATTGGTACATTTTCCTGCCTTAAACGACCCAGTCCTGTTCCAGAATAACAATGTGCACATAGTGATCTCCATAGAGATATGGTTTCCACTGAGTGGATTGAGTTGAATTTCTTGAGTGGCCTGCTAACGAAATGTCACCTCCACCCTATTTAATGCTGACTACACTTCCTCATTCTTCATTAGTACCGGACTTAGCTAATGCCATTGTGGTCGAACTGCCAAAAAATATCAACAAACTCCAGGAAGAGGTGCAATAATTCATTCATCTTCTACCACTATATCCGATCTTCCCTTGGGTCACGGGGACTCTGTGCCTATCTCAGGTGTCTATGGGCATTAAGGCAGGATACACCCTGGATTGAATGCCAACCCATCGCAGGACACACACACACACATTCAAACACTAGGACAATTTTCCAAGGTGCCAATCAACCTACCGTGCATGTTTTTGGACCGGGGTAAACCGGAGAACCCAGAGAAAAACCCCTGAGGCATGAGGAGAACATGCAAACTCCACACTGAGTCTGAGACGGGAATCGAACCCGGACCCTGGAGGTGTACAATTATTCATTCATTCATTCATCTTCTACCGTTATATCCGATCTTCCCTCGGGTCACGGGGGAGTCTGTGCCTATCTCAGGCGTCTATGGACATTAAGGCAGGATACACCCTGGATGGAATGCCAACCCATCGCAGGACACACACACACACACATATTCACACACCAACCCCCGGTCTTCGGACCAATACTGGCCAATGGATCATTTGGTATTGGCCTGCAAAGAACGTATTTCAGGATTTAAATGGAAAAAAGTTCTTGTTCATTGGTCTGTCTTCTGGATCTTTGTTCTATCTTTTTTTTTTTAATTTACAGCATTTAGCAGACGCTCTTATCCGGAGCGACGTGCAAAAAGTCTCCAGCTAAGAAACAAATTAACCCCGGTATGATTGATTACAAAGTTAAGATACAAGCAACCTTAAACCCACCTCAGGGTTTTTTTTTTGTCGAGTTTCTCGATATTAGTAACACAAGCTCACCATTGGAAAAAAAAGGAAGTCTATGGAAAAATGTCCATGCGTGAGGAAGCAAAGACATACTTTAGAGAAGTAGAATAGTCATCGGACAGGATCATAACAGTTGGTCGATGGCTTATAATACTGCCGCCAAGATGTCCCTGTATAACATGTACATACACGAAACATTTACAAAAGCTCTCCCTGCTCTGCTGTGAGGAAATGAAGAACTGTCTAGCATGGATCATTTAACAGCCAGGACAAAATGTGCATTACAAGGCTTTGTGAAGCTTCTCAGTTCCCCTCCACTGAAGCAGAGAAGCCGCAGCATTATGTATTGTGAGAGAGCTCGTTACTAACACTGGACGCACAATTCTTTTACGCATTATGTGATAAAGTATACTTTTGTTATTTTAGAACCCATTTTTAAGATCTTAAAGGACATTTTCACGAGACTAAAATAAGGATTAAGTTTGTCATGTTAATTAAACACTGGAGATAAATACATTGATAAATACATTAACAGAGATACATAAACGATCAGACCATAATAGGGCGAACTTGAAATATGAACTACGTACAAAAGATAAAATGAGATCGGAGTAACGCACGACATGCAAAGCATTGGGTATTGATTGTGTATTGGGTATATTGATGACTGCGAAGGTGATTGAGAGTTGGAGTCCATGGTGGCCATGTTGTGAAGGCCACGTGTCTGTAAGATTATTGTTTTGCATGTGGTATTCGATCAATACTTGTAATGTAATTATTACAGCATTAGACAATTGTAGAATAAGATTCATTCATCTTCTATTGCTTTATCCGTCTTCTCTCTTGGGTCACCGGGAACCTCAGGCCAACCCATCACATATCACATACGGAATGCCAACCCATCACAGAGCACACACACACACACAAACACACAATAGGTATCATTTCCCAAGGTGCCAATCAACCTACCATGCATGTTTTTGGACCGGGGAGGAAACAGGAGAACCCGGAACGAGCAGAACATGCAAACTCCACACACACACACACACACATACACACAGTGGAGGGGGGGGATGGAATAGTGCCCCCCTAGAATGAGATTGTGGTTTATTATTTAAGGATAACTGTATCCATCACTGAATGTGGTAATGTGATGAATTCATTATCAACAGGTAATTAAATGTACCTCACTGTAATGGCCAATCAGCTCCTTTGATCGTAAACTGATTTGGGGCTGTGCAACCGGAACACAAAGGTCACCATTATCACTATAGGTAAATGTTTTCGAGTCGATATCACAAACACGGAAAGTCGGATACAGAAGCACTAACACAGGTCAGAATAATTCAATTATTCATATAATATACAGAATAGATCAACTATTAGTCAAGGGTTGAAATAGTGACCAATCACAATCTCTTTCTTCAGTGAAGCTCAATCACAGTGTCAAAGGTTTTTTTTTTAAAATAACATAACATGTCTCAATGACCATAGTGTCTTTCCCACTGTCCTTTTACCAATCACAGTTCACAGTGGATAGTATACTGTATCAAAAACAAATTCCTAAATAAATGTATGATTTATTTATTGGGTCGTGCTTATCCACAGACGTTAGAGGAAACACAAACAAAGCAAAAACTCCACACATACAGCGACACTTTAAAAAAACGGCTGAGGGAGTTTTCATTTGAAGACGATGAAAGTGCATTATAGTGAAATATTCATTTTGTTTTGATATTAACAGTATCTCATCACTATCCATAAAGTCCATCGTGTTAAATGACTCACATTCTTCTACCTTCAACGTGGTGACTCTGAATTCTTTTTTTTTTTTTTTTTTTTTTTTTTTTTTTATCAAAGCTTAACACAATATCTGCACTTCCCAGGAAGAAGAGATTCCCGAGTTAGAGATTGACATTGATGAACTTCTGGAGCTGTCAGATGCAGAACAGAGAACCAGACTCCATGTAAGTTAGACATTTTTCATTATCCCTTCAAAATGACCCCTCCGTACACAACTGCTAACACTGACCGTGCGGAAGGTCATAGTTTCAGTACATCCTATTGTGCTTAAACAGTATTATATTCCGAGCTCATGTCAGTCATAAATTTGTTCTATATTCTCAATTTCACGTATATGCACGTATATGATGTGTATATGATGAACTATAATGACGTGTGCATTTTCTCTGTTTTTATTTTTGTATTTTATTTTTTAGCATTAATGTTTATTAGCTCCTCAATTTGTGTATTTATATTCATATATATATATATATATATATATATATATATATATATATATATATATATATATATATATATATCTTTGTAATGACACTATACTAAAATAATATCACATAAGAATTCTTCAAAAATAAATTCATACTCACACGAAATCCCAACAGCACTGAATACTCTCCGATATCTTTCTAGGAACTTTGCGCATTTTGATTAAAGTTTTTTAATTGCATTTCAATGATCTCAATGAAAACTTTATCTATACACATATAACAAAGCTTTAGTTCAAGAAAGGCTTGCCTAGTAAATGTCTTAAGTTTTGCCTCATTGATGTTGCCTTTGATGGTGCGTTGATTTCTATTTCCTCCAGTTAAAAAGCCGGGCAGCTGATAAAGTGATGCTGATAATGGTGTTACCCGGGTGATTGGATGTATTTGACCTGTTAACTTTTGGAACAAAATAGCTTTCTTTGACCTTTTTCGCATTCATGGCTCATTAGTGACGCTTGCAAAAGCATCACTATTATAATCTCTCTAGATTCGGACCAATTTTCTGCACAAAAATACCTCAAAGCCAGAATTTTTTATCATAGAAAATGATTTGAGCCAAATTTTTGAGGCCGAACTGTGAGCATCCGACATGCACATATGGCATATCCACTCGTAGGGGGTCCGGAGTGGATCACGATCACATATACCTCCCGAACCCCACACACCTGTTCGGAATTTCGGGAAATCCACAACATTCCCGCCCCATAGAGAATGAATTGGGAAATGCACATTTGACATATCCACTCATAGGTGATATGGAGTAGGTCGCAAATGCAAATGTGAAAAATTCGACGAAACTTTGAAACATGGACACAGGGTCATGTGACATGTCTAAACGCTCGGTACATCGACAGAAGTAGGACACTGTATAATTTGATGTCACGTGCGTCTCTGGCCCTGTCCCCTCCCGAAAAAGCTCCCAAAATAGGCGTTTTTGGTGTCCAGACAGTCGTCTGTGTCAGTCAGCGCGAAATATTAAACAGGCCAGGCTCTAAGGGGTTGTGGAGCTGCGGTTTGCATCGGTTTTCTTCCACTGTTCTGTATAAGATGGGACGCTTTTGGTGAGCTCCAGTTAAGATTAGTGGCCAAGTCAGAGCAGATGATATATTTAAAAATATTGATTTGGCTCTCTGAAATGGGAATGGGCAATTCCTCTGTATATATATATATATATATATATATATATATATATATATATATATATATATATATATATAGTGACGTGTTTATAATCAATGAGTCCCACCTCATTCTCCCCATTTTAAAAGTAGAATATACTGAACTGTGTACACCAGAGATGGACAAACTATTTGTTGGTCATTGGTGACACATTTTGTTTGATCTTAATATGAAAAGGTTTGGGACTAGTCTGAATACAATTATTCAGGATACCAGGCATAGTAGAATTCCCAATGGCAAGATTTTAATTGGCAAATTTTTTACTGGGTGGCTCACATGTACCCACATATTGTGTTGTAGGTTCTAACTCATTCAAGCTATTTGCTACACTGATGTTATCATATGGCAGGTGTTCACACCCAAAGAATACACGCTGTCCCACTAAATCCTAAAAACGTATTGAATTTCATGTTGTGTCATACATTCAATGGTAATATGGGTCTATTAATGCAAACACTGAAAGTACTAATATACAAATACTGTACAAACTCCTTACAAATTTACAAAAGTGAGTCCACTGACACACCACTGGTAATAGTGGAGGCATGTTTGGGGGACTTTCCACCAAACAGGTTAATGCACGATGTTAGGTGTGATTAACAGAAACGTCTCTGCCATATATGTGCAAATGAACTTCAGGTAATTTACTTTCTGTACTAGGGTTGTATTTTGGACCTGCTGGTAAAAACAAATCCCTGGATGGGACAGTGCCTGGTTCAGAATCATTTAACTGACACACGTTGTGCTGTAAAGTACAGTGTAATATAACACACATACATTATGAGAAACACACAAGATAAAATTTAATTTCTTTTTTCTTTAAATGAAGAGTAGTAAAGGACCACCCAGGCAGTCTGAACATATATATATATATATATATAAACAAATTTTTATGTTCTCAATGTACCATGTTGAATACATGTTTCTAATACTCTAATTATAACAGATGTTAAAAATATATACATATCACTGTAAATCTATTCCTTTAATAAAATTATTAATATTTAATATTTATTTAAAACTGGAAATTATTCTTTTAATATTAATGTACATGTATGTAATGTTCTTGTTCATTTCTATGTTATTGTTCGTGTGGTTATTTTGAATTGTTAAATATGGTACGTGGCTCCTTTAAGAATTATGTTCTGGTTTTTGGTTGCTTTCCATGTAAAGTGGTGATAAGTTTAGGTTACATGCGGTAAAATACAGCTAATATACAATATAGTGAGGAGCTCATACCTGTTGTGAATACTCAGCTAGCAGGTGTAATTTGGGGGAAATTTAGGACGAGTGAGTGGATGCACGTTGCTGTGTGTTTTTTGATTAATAAAAGGTTCATATCCAGATAGCATGTTTATCGCCTCTTTTACATTTACAGCATTTGGCATTTTACAACTGAGCAATTGAGGGTTAAGAGACTTGCAGCTTGTTAAGATTGAAGGAGAAGATCACTCACATAGTAATTCACACTGTGTTAATCACATATTAATAAATGTAGTGTCGTTAAAGCAACTTTGCCTATGATGTTAAATGTTTACTACACACATCTATCTATCTATCTATCTATCTATCTTTTTATCTCTCTCTCTCTCTCTATATATATATATATATATATATATACAGACGTGGACAAAATTGTTGGTACCCTTTGGTCAATGAAAGAAAAAGTCACAATGGTCACAGAAATAACTTTAATCTGACAAAAGTAATAATAAATAAAAATTCTATAAATGTTAACCAATGAAAGTCAGACATTGTTTTTCAACCATGCTTCAACAGAATTATGTAAAAAAATAAACTCATGAAACAGGCATGGACAAAAATGATGGTACCCCTAGAAAACACAGAAAATAATGTGACCAAAGGGACATGTTAATTGAAGGTGTGTCCACTAATTAGCATCACAGGTGTCTACAACCTTGTAATCAGCCATTGGGCCTATATATATGGCTCCAGGTAATCACTGTGTTGTTTGGTGATATGGTGTGTACCACACTCGACATGGACCAGAGGAAGCAAAGGAAAGAGCTGTCTCAAGAGATCAGAAAGAAAATTATAGACAAGCATGTTAAAGGTAAAGGCTATAAGACCATCTCCAAGCAACTAGATGTTCCTGTGAGTACAGTTGCACATATTATTCAGAAGTTTAAGATCCATGGGACTGTAGCCAACCTCCCTGGACGTGGCCGCAGGAGGAAAATTGATGACAAATCTAAGAGACGGATAATCCGAATGGTAACAAAAGAGCCTAGAAAGACTTCTAAAGAGATTCAAGGTGAACTTCATGCTCAAGGAACATCAGTGTCAGATCGCACCATCCGTCGTTGTTTGAGCCAAAGTGGACTACATGGGAGACGACCAAGGAGGACACCATTGTTGAAAACGAATCATAAAAAAAAAAGCAAGACTGGAATATGCCAAAATACATGTTGACAAGCCACAAAGCTTCAGGGAGAATGTCCTGTGGACAGATGAGAAAAAAATAGAAGTTTTTGCCAAGGCACATCAGATGTATGTTCACAGACGAAAAAATGAAAGCATATCAAGAAAAGAACACTGTCCCTACTGTGAAACATGGAGGAGGCTCTGTTATGTTCTGGGGCTGCTTTGCTGCGTCTGGCACAGGGTGTCTTGAATCTGTGCAGGGTACAATGAAATCTCAAGACTATCAAGGAATTCTAGAGAGAAATGTACTAGCCAGTGTCAGAAAGCTTGGTCTCAGTCGCAGGTCATGGGTCTTGCAACAGGACAATGACCCAAAACACACAGCTAAAAACACCCAAGAATGGCTAAGAGGAAAAAATTGGACTATTCTAAAGTGGCCGTCTATGAGCCCTGACCTCAATCCTATTGAGCATCTTTGGAAGGAGCTGAAACATGCAGTCTGGAAAAGGCACCCTTCAAACCGGACACAACTGGAGCAGTTTGCTCATGAGGAGTGGGCCAAAATACCTGCTGAGAGGTGCAGATGTCTCATTGACAGTTACAGGAAGCGTTTGATTGCAGTGATTGCCTCAAAAGGTTGCGCAACAAAATATTAAGTTAGGGGTACCATCATTTTTGTCCATGCCTGTTTCATGAGTTTATTTTTTTACATAATTCTGTTGAAGCATGGTTGAAAAACAATGTCTGACTTTCATTGGTTAACATTTATAGAATTTTTATTTATTATTACTTTTGTCAGATTAAAGTTATTTCTGTGACCATTGTGACTTTTTCTTTCATTGACCAAAGGGTACCAACAATTTTGTCCACGTCTGTATATATATATATATATATATATATATATATATATATATATAATTCATACATACTGTATATATCTCTATCATAGACATTCATTAGAGGTGTGCTTCATCAGATATTTATGCCACCTGTGTGTCATCCTGCTTGTGAGAACAGCTGTCATCTCTGATCACATTTCTGTTCAAGTCCTAAGGTGACCTCCGTTCCTAACGACATTTCTGCCATATGTTATCCATGTGGAGTGGTTAGTAGTGAAATAGAACACTAATTAGGTATATAACTGTGGCTTCATGAAGCTTGGAATCCTGCCATGTTTCCCTGTAATTCAGAACCGTCTTTTGACCCGGTGAGAACTAGATGAGAATGTACCAGGGAAAGATGGCAGTGTGACAACGGTGTTTGTTGCAAATCGGCGTCCTTTGTCACTTTGTTACTGTCGAAAGATCTCTGCATAAACAAAAGTCATCTAAGTGATTTTTTTTCCTCCGCACTTGTTGGTCATGCAGATTTGTGTAGTACGTTTACTGCCGAATATTAGGATGGCGTTCTGTTAAATGACTAATATGGATGCGTTTTCATAGACGGGAATGATTTTTGCCTGGAGAATTTAGAGATGTCATTCCAAATACACAACGCAGTATGCACCTCTTAAGATATAGCACAGTTGTAAATGTTGTTATAACACTTTTAGCATATTATAGGATTCTGTTATATAGTCAAGGGGGCACGGTGGCAGTAGTGGTTAGCACGTTCGCCTCACACCACCAGGATCCGGGTTCGATTCCCGTCTCGGCCATGTGTGTGTGGAGTTTGCATGTTCTCCCCGTGCCTCAGGGGGTTTTTCTCTGGGTTCTCCGGTTTCCTTCCCCGGTCCAAAAACATGCACGGTAGGTTGATTGGCACCTTGGAAAAATTGTCCCTAGTGTGTGTGTGTGTGTGTGCCCTGTGATGGGTTGGCATTCCATCCAGGGTGTATCCTGCCTTAATTCCCATAGACGCCTGAGATAGACACAGACTCCCCGTGACCCGAGGGAAGATCGGATAAAGCGGTAGAAGATGAATGAATGAATGTTATATAGTCATGAAATTGAATCCATTCTTGTTCAGGGATCATGAATCACGTCACTCAGCAGACTGACTCCATCACTATAGCAGTGAAGATCATGGGTATGGCTAACAAAGGCCCAAAGTAATCTTTTTTCCCCATTTTTCCCCCCAAGCCAAAAAATATAGGTTTAGGGTTATACTATAATAAACGTGTCTCTAATTAACGGCGTCTCCTTAATAAACCGGGAGAATATAATTACTGTATTTAGACTGAAAGGAAGCACTGGTTTATAATAGGTTACAAAATATAACCAATAAAAACAAGGACAAAATCTCCTGCTTAAATATTGACGAACGGTGCTTGAAGATTAAAAAGAATCAATAACAAATGAAAAAAAAAAAAAAAAAAAAAGATACAGCGTCTTTGATACTCAGTGGCACCAAAAATACGTCCAACACTACATTATATAGAAAGATGTGTTCCATGATATAAAGACTGGGGTCTGTATTTAAGCAGCTTGGTTAAAGTGGTTATACAACTTTGTTATACATGAATATTTCTTCTATTTTCTCAACAGGAGCTTTTGCAAGAATGTGGAAAGCCAAAAGAGGTAAAGTGCAAACACTCCTACTCATAGTCATCATGGTTTTCTCATGAAAGGAAATCCTCATGCTGTTTTATTTACGCTCGCAGGACTTTATCAACGGGCTACTCTACCGGATGAAAGGCCTGCGCAAGATGTCAGGGCCCCTCAAGAAATAGTCCTAGGTCAAAATCCACAAGTAAGATAATGTGAAAAACTGTCTGAAACATCGTATTCCCCCTGTATAAAGTTGTATGTATGTATGTCAATGGAATTCTGTAAAAACACTGAACTTCCCTTGATGAGGAGGCAACAAGGGAGCTGTCCATAAGTATCTTTTTTTTTTTAAATATCATTCTTTATGTAAATCTCTGACACTTCTTCCAGCAGACATAAGAATGCCTCTTATATAAATTACTGTCTTACTCAAGTTTTTTTTTTTTTCGTGACTTGTACATTTTTGGTTGCCTATTTATATGTTTTTGTTCTGCAAACCACTATATGTGACCATAAAGAAAGCTTTTCAAGTGTAGCCTGTGGGTAATCTTTAACCATGTTCTTACATGTTTGTCTCTTCGTTTAGTGATTAACTGTTAAATGCCACTGTTGGGCGTAGCTGAACGAAATGAATAATTGACGCTGCACTGGGCCAATTCCACGAGGGCGTCGTTTCATTTGCATATGAAGGGAGCGAGTTGTAAGGTAAACAACCAACATGGATGGAAAAATGTGTTAACGGCTGAATTGAATAAAACTAGGAGACGGTTGTGGAAGGGAAAATGGAAAGTACACCATCCTAATATCCTAACTAGCATTTTTTAAACACATATAACACTGGGGGGAAAATGGCTGTACGCAGGTTTTATTTCCCAAAAAGCAACCCAACACTTAGAAAGGACTCTTCCTTGGTCTTTGATATTTGTTCCTCTATAGCAATTTCCTGGTGTGTCTCATGTTGCACGACCCAAATCAGCCAAGCTTGAGGTATTGGAATGGCTTCATATTTGTCAGAAGAATATTCAGGTATAAACTGTTAAAGGTTGTCTTCATCGATTCACCCGTTTCATCCAAGATGTTAATTTAACATACGTTTTGCATAAGAACATCGTTTTGTTCCTTCAAACTCAGAAGATGAAATAAAACTTCAACACAAACGGTTGTTTCAACCAGGAACGTCACATCGGGTCCATTTACAATGTAATACATTTACATTTGCGGTATTTAGCAGACGCCCTTATCCAGGGCGACGTACAGGAAGTGCTTTAGGTCTCGATCTAAGGATAAGATTTATTCAAGAAAGGTTAATACAAACTCAAGTACACAAGAATAGACAGTTGCCTTTTTTTTTTTTTTTTTTTTTAAATAATGGATTTCTGGACAGTGAGGTAAAAGAGAATAAAAGGAATGTTAGGATAGGTGGTGTTGGAAGAGGTAGGTCTTCAGTCGGCGTTTGAATGTAGACAGTGTCTCCGTTGTTCGAACCTCCAGTGGAAGTTCGTTCCACCACATCGGTGCCAGAACAGAGAAGAGCCTTGAGCTGACCTTACCTTTTACCCTGAGAGACGGTGGAACCAGACGAGCAGTGCTGGATGCTCTCAGGCAGCGAGGTGCAGTACGGGAGGTGATGAGGTTGCGGAGGTAAGATGGTGCAGATCCATTTTTGGCTTTGTAGGCGAGCGTCAGTGTTTTGAATCTGATGCGTGCAGCTACAGGAAGCCAGTGGAGCGAGCGCAGCAGTGGGGTGGTGCGAGAGAATTTAGGCAGGTTGAACACGAGTCGCGCAGCTGCATTTTGAATCATTTGCAGTGGACGAATAGTGTTCTGAGGTAGACCTGCCAGCAGAGTTACAGTAGTCCAGTCTGGAGATGACAAGAGACTGGACCAGAACCTGAGCAGCCTGTGTGGATAAAAACGGTCGAATCCTTCTGATGTTGTAGAGAAGGTAACGACAAGAGCGAGAAACGTTAGAAATATGGGAAGAGAAAGATAATTGATTGTCTATAGTTACCATAGATTACCGACCCCGAGATTACGAGCAGTGGTGGAGGGAGAAAGTAGGGAGTTATGGAGAGTTATGCTGAGATCCTGACCAGGAGATGAATCACATGGGATCACCAGCATTTCCGTTTTCTTCGGGTTGAGTTTCAGCTGATGAACGCTCATCCACGAAGCAATGTCAGATAGACAGGCTGATATTCTAGCAGACGCTGTTTTATCTGATGGAGGGAAGGAGAAGATTAATTGAGTGCCATCAGCATAGCAGTGATAGTCAAATCCATGAGAGGAGATGACTTTACCGAGAGAAAGAGTATAGAGTGAGAAAAGAAGAGGACCAAGTACTGAGCCTTGTGGTACACCATTGGTGAGTCTGCGTGGAGCAGATGTCGATCCTCTCCATGATACCTGAAATGATCGACCTTCCAGGTATGAGGAAAACCAATTCCATGCAGCTCCAGAGATACCGAGACTCCTGAGGGTAGCTAACAGGGTTTTGTGGTTCACTGTATCAAAAGCTGCTGAGAGATCGAGCAGGATGAGGACGGAGGACAATTTGTCGGATCTGGCAGCATGAAGCTTTTCCCTGACTGCCAGGAGAGCAGTCTCTGTGGAATGTGCTGCTTTGAAGCCAGATTGGTTGGGATCTAGAAGGTTGTTCTGAGAGAGATAGACAGACAGTTGGTTAAAGACAGTACGTTCTAGAGTTTTAGAGAGGAAAGAGAGAAGAGATACCGGTCTGTGGTTGTTGATATCTGATGGGTCCAGAGCAGGTTTCTTTAAGATGGGAGTGACCCGTGCTTGCTTGAAGGAAGCCGGTACACATCCAGTAGTTAGGGACCCGTTGATTATTGTGGAGATGAAGATCATGTGAGATGGTCTGGAGCATGGATGAGGGTATTAGATCTAGTGGACAGGTGGTGGGGTTGCAAGACTGGATGGTTTTCATCAACTCATCGTCAGTGACGATTGAGAAGTCTGCTAAGATGGTAATATTTAGAATGTGCATTTAGAATGTGCAGATGAAACATCACAAACCTCATGTTACATTGCTGGTTATTGGTCCTTGACTTTTGCACTTTATAACGACACAAAACACATTTGAGATGCCGCTCAACATTATTACTACACTTATTACAAGGGATTTTATTTGTCGAAGGAGCAACAGACGTGAATGTCTCTCAACTATTGATATTTCTGAACCTGGACTGGATTTGGACCGGATTGTATTGGGATGCCCTAATGATTGCCAACTGAATTGAAAGCTCTTTTTGTAAACAACTTTGTGAATTGTAGAATTGTGACTTTTATACATTGTGGATCGGGTCTTATAACTCTTCCCAGATTATTATTAGCATTATTAGATTATTATTAGCAGCAATAGAATTATCTCCTGAATATTGTGGAACATCCTGCTGTTATAGAGGTACTCACATGTATTAACTGTGTTGGGAAGGTTACTTTGGCAATAGGTTACAGTTTACAAATGACCCTATTCAAAATGGAATCATAGTGTAACTTTTCAATTACTTTATAAAAGTAATTGATTCCATTTGATTCCTTTGATGTGGGGCACGGTGGCTTAATGGTTAGCACGTTCGCCTCACACCGCCAGGGTCAGGGTTCGATTCCCGTCTCAGCCATGTGTGTGTGGAGTTTGCATGTTCTCCCGTGCCTCAGGGTTTTTTTCTCCGGGTTCTCCGGTTTCCTCCCGGTCCAAAAACATGCACGATAGGTTGCACCTTGGAAAAATTGCCCCTAGTGTATGAATGTGTGTGATTGTGAGTGTGTGTGTCCTGCGATGGGTTGGCATTCCATCCAGGGTGTATCCTGCCTTAATGCCCATAGACGCCTGAGATAGACACAGACTCCCCGGGACCCAAGGGAAGATCGGATAAAGCGGTAGAAGATGAATGAATGATTCCTTTGATTTGTCCACTAGGTGGCACTTTTAAGTTAACATTCCAAGGAAAAAAGTTTCAAACACTATAGGTTCAATAGGTTCTATTTTTCTAAATGAAACTGCATCGGAATGTTGATTGGTACGGTGCATTCTTGTCACGCTTCACTGTATTTTTTGCCAGGTTACTCTTTGTGCGTACTCTATTCTACTCTATCTATTCACTTAAAAAAAAATCTAAACAAACACAAACAAAAAATAAATACTTCCAAATACCAAATTAATGATAACCTTTGACTCAGATTGCCGCTGCCACCCACTGTAGTGGATGTGCAATTATACTTTATTTAGTACGACATAAAGGCATATTCCCCGGGGTTACATGCGTGTCACCCGACATCGCGCCGCACCACGTCCTTTATTTGAGAACCACTGCAGTAGTCTAAATCACTGATATTACATGAAATTGTTCAGATGTAACCTTATCTGTAATCTTTAACATTTTTGTGAATAACTAATTTAATTACACATTTTTTTTCCTCAGTAACTAACGAATTTCTGTTACATTTATTTTGTAATTAAATTATATAACGTGTGTATATATATATATATATGTTTGAAAGGAAAAATGTAACATCCCTTGTGTAAATGTTGCCTTTCTCTGTGTAAATTTTACATACCTCTGTGGAATCTGATATCCAGAGAACACGTGAGAAGCTTTCAGAGTAAACTGAAAACCACCGCCATTTCTGTACAACGCTGTGTGACAGCAGCCATTATGCCATGAATGAAACAAACTGTTGTAAGGTCATGAATAGATAATTGTGCTTAGCATGTCACCGAATGACAGCATTGAGACGAGTCAATTCAGTGTGGTCAGCCTGTGGCTGTCTGAAGACGTCTGCCTGCTGGTGCATATGCGTCTTGCTCATGTCTAACACACTTGTTGCTTTTGTTTGTTTTTTTTTATGGGCAATTTCAATGGAAACGGGTAAACCCTGTCTTCTCAAGCAGAGTAACCAGAAATATATTGTTGCTGTCTCTTTGTGCGTAAGAAGCGTTAATAATTTTTTATCCGTACATTCCACAATATACCATTCGTCTGGTTAGGGGTCGCTTATAACTGAGCAATTGGGGTTAAGGGCCCCAGTGGCGGCTGGGTGGTGCCCCAATATATATTGGCTGGTTTAATTGGTCCACATACACACACACACACATTCATCAGAGCACACTGCCATGTTTGCAGAAAACTACAGAAGCTTACTGTGCCAAACCAAGGTGAAATCGTAAAATCCATTTACGTATTTTCAACATCGGCATAAACCATAAACCGAATTAATCAATAATGACGATTAATCCTCCAGCTATAATACATATACATACATATATGTATGACCTGACCTGATGCTGAGGTGGGGCCACCATGGATTGTTCTTATTTGTCCGTCACATCGCAGAGATGCTTGATTTGATAAGAGATATGGGGAAAAGTCAACCTCACTGTTGTGCTCCTCATTATTGCTTTGTGGCACAGCACATTATCCTGCAGAAAGAGGCCTCAATCATCAGGAAATAGCATTTCCATGAAAGGGTGTACATGCAACAATACCTAGGTAGGTGGTACGTGTCAAAACAACTTCCCAGCATCCCATCAAGAGTCTTGTGTATGTATCATAGTATAAAGGTTTGTTTGTTTTGCATGCAGGCATGATTATTCTCGATTAATAAAATCTTAAGGTGGAGTATTTTGGATTTTTGTTTTTCCAATGCAACTTTACCACCAGTGTGTTATTATTAAAAATACACAGAAAGGTATGAGGAAGTAGGATCGAGGCCTGAAGTTTGAGAGTTGAACTGAAAGCAGTACCTTAGTTTGCAGGATGCTAATTTCTTGGAAAGAAATGCCTTAAAGGAACTTTATTTATACACGCCTTTTCACAGTCCTTTTCGATTGCAGCCACGGTCGTACATTTCTTTTTCAGATCGCTATGAACTGGTGTCCAGAGATCAACGAGCTTTCAAAAAAGCTATTGAGAGTTGATGGATTATATCGATGTTATAAGTAGTTATCTATTGTCGAATATATTAACCTCCTACAATGATGAGTAAAAGAGCATGAAAAAAAGGTAGTGAATAAAATGTACAGCTTCAAAAGTAAAATATATATACTGGATATATATATAAACTTTCATGAAGTTAGCAAAGGTATATAACAACAAAGCACATGTCTTCATATACAGTAAATAACATGATCAAATGCAATTTTATATTGTGTCAAATTCAGGAACACACACACAAGGTACCAGTCTTCATTTCACGGTACTTGTTGTACAAGCCAAGTTTTCTAAACATATTACATATGTGATCTATTATTAATAACCAATCTGCTCTGAGGCAATTCATGGAATTGTCAATTACGATGTGCACTTTATAATCTCCCCCATACTTATGAACATTGTAAAGCCACTGAGTTTGCAATGATTATAAAGAGTACCATGCTGTAGGGGTTTTAGCAATTAGAATTTGGATGACCCCACACACTACTACAGGACATGAAGGTTCAGTCAATGGTATGAGTATGAAAATAATGGGCTACATGTGATCCTATCTTTGTGATACTCATCCTTTTCACTTGATTTTGTAGATCTAGTTGTGAGAATTTGTGCTCATTATGCAATCTAGTTGTTTCAACTAAAATCCTGCAAAAATGTATGTTATTTTGTCCCGCTCGTGCATTCTGTTTTCTCCAATCTAAGTATTAAGTATATAAAGGCCCACAAAAGCCCAAGCGTAAAATGTACTAGTGGTTTTATTTTCAGTGCACAGACTGCTTCTTCCTGCTAAAAAATACAAAAGAAATGTAAAATATTGTTAGCAGCGACTCACCTCTATCCTGCGCTACAGATTTATTCGTTGATGGAGACTCAAATGCAGACCTTATGCAGAGCGACTGCTAAATGATGTAAATGTCTATAGTTAAGTAAAAATGACAGTACATCCCTATTTGAATTCTACAGCTTTAAATATCAGGGCACAGTAAAAAATAAATAAATAAAAAAAGTAAAAAAGGTCCATAGTGTCTAGAACCATTCGTCCTTATGGTGATTAATGTTTTAACATTTTTTTGCTTCATATTTCTATTTCAATAAGAATTATATAAAAAATACACCAGAAAAAAAGGGGTGAGCTTTAGAATGTAATTTAGAAGTTTTTACAAATGCGAGAAATAATAAAACTAATCTGAATGTAATATTTTTACTCACAAGCAGCTGCTCTTTATCACTGTAGCAATCACAACATGCAACATGTGCGCTTACAATCAGTGTTTTAAACAAGCGATTTTCTAGTCAGCAACACAACAAGCCAATTCTCCTCTTTTAATAAAAAAAAGTGGATGTTTAGTGTCCAAATGTACAACTTACTGTAAGTCCAATAAAGCTTGCCAATGCTAAGGCACTCTCACCCATTAAATGTCCCGATATTGGGTCTGTACAGCCTGCTAATGCACTCATCTATCCCTATTACACATGTTCTGCATCAGTAGTGTCCATTCATGGCACTAATGCTTATTTTAAATCCTGACAATAAAATCAGAGTATTTGTATGCAATAAAGCATAAACAAAAATCCAACAGAGGCATGATGAGACATTGATGTTTGGTAACAATGGTGGCTCACATAAGAGAATTAGCAAGCAGGAGTGTGAGAATGAGTAAGAGACACGAATGGTAGGGGGGGGGGGGCGGTGTTGTTGAGTGACTCATGTCTCAGTTAAACATAACCGCAAGGATCCCACAAAACTCCAGTCAGACACGGCTGAAACTCCGACGCCTCTGATGACATGAAAGCCTAGCATTCATGCTTGGATATGAAACCATCAAGCAATGACCACTTTATTGACTGATTCAATGGTTTAAAACCATTCCTCGCTTCTCTTGTTACCGGAGGGAATTTTGCCATCCACATTCTAAAAAGTGCGTAAAAAAAAAGGCCATAAAGTGCCGGTCAAAGGCTAGCTAGTCTTTTATCGCTTTTTAAGACACTTATATGTTACTTTTGATTATATTCAAAGGAATTGGACTGGAAGAATTGAAGTTTTTTTTTTGTCTCTAACAGTCCGGTACACGCACATACATACTATTGAACTGGGGTCAGAAAGAAATATCCAACAAGACCAAGTTTTCCAAGAGGCATGGCAAGAGGCATATTCAGCTCAGTGTTTGTAGAAAACAAATGTCCATATGTCAAGAGTGTGTAAATCTGTTATTCATGTTAAAGACTTCCAAACCTTCAATAAAGTATATATTATACACTCCTAGGGCAGCCGGTTCGATCTTGTGCTTCAGTTTAAACGGACCCCAGATGGCCTTGTGCTTTCCTCTTTGCTTTCAGGAAAGTGATCAATTGCGACCCTGAGCAGGAGAAAGCGGTTACTGAATATAAATGAACAAAATCATGAATAAATATTACATTACAGTAGCTTTTATTAAAATACAAAAATAAAATGCGAATCCTTGAAAATGAAACTACTGCACCATTCTTTCAGCAATCATTTCCTGATACTTTAATTAGCATTACGGCTGTCATAAACTGTTTTAGCTTGTAAATGAATTTCTATACTAACACATTTGGCTTCACTTCAAGGATCCTTTCGTCTTCTTGCTTTTCTTCGGGGCCGTGTAACTGGACGTGCGGTGTTCTTTCCGATCGTATTCATCATGACCTTCCCTTTTGGGAGAAACAAAAATAAATCGCAATCGTAACGGAGATTAAAAGAAGAGCTTCAGACGCAGAAAGACGAAGAAAATGTTTGGTTTTAACCAGGTTTGGATCGATTGGAAAAATGTCATCACTTGATTTCCTGGCATTCGTGATGATTAAAAAGCAAAACACACTAGTGGAGAGAAAGGACCTCAATATTTCAAATTCCACTCAAGAGACATTTGATCATGTAGTGCTCTAAATGAAAATCACTGGAATTGCGGGAAAAAAATAAACAAAAACAAATAAATACACATGTAAAATAATTAAGTAGATTTCATATGTAATGTACACTATACGAACACTATAATTGGAATTTGGACACCTGATTTTCCAGGCATGCTGTGCAACTGGTGTTATTTTATGTTGCATCAAGAAGGTCAACAGTAAGATCTACTGCCGGATTTGAAGGCGGACAATCGTATATTACATTTATGTTTAATTAGCACTTTCTCTCCTAAACAATGCTTTGTTTTTCCCCATAATTTTATGTGGCCCGCAAGAGCATAAAAAGTGTGACATTGACAATAAACTACATCTCCCACAATGCATGCGTCTATGTTACCCACGAATCCCATCACTAGATTGCAGTGTATCCCACATCAGAGTTTACCGACAAGCAGAATTGAGACATTTATACAAATTATCCCAAAATGTCCTGGAAGCGAAAAATCAATGCAGATGGACGGCACTTCCAAGAAAGACGGGAAAGAAAATACATGTTTGTGCTTAAAGGAGGAAAAAAAAAAACAATATTTATAGTGTTATGAGGCGGTATCGCTCATCAAACACTATATACTGTCTTATAGTTATAACTGGCCTTTCGAGGCCAACCATAATGCTGATGTGGTCCACGGTGACACCCCTGGTCTAAAATAACAAAAAAGCAAAAGCATAAGACTATGATAATTAACATTAACACCCTCATCTATTGGAAAGTGATATCCAGAGAAGTAGTGCTTACAGGACTGGATCTGGATTGTTTTAAGCAGAAAAAGTGTGGTTATTACTTCACATCCATAGGGTTTGCCTGATATCACCTCTTGGGACTTCATTATGTTGCCTACATTAAAAAGGAGACTGATAAGGAAAGATCTTCTGTCTGCATCTGTGTGTGCACGCGGATGCTTCATCTGTGTCTAATTTTAGAATTCATGACGCGACTCCAAGACTGATTAGCCAGAAATTGCGACTCTGACACTGACAATAAGCTCATATTTCATATTAATTTTGTTTTAATAAACTTAAACCAGCCCTTACCTAAAGCACCGGGTGCAGTACAGGTCCTGGTCACATGTGTGGCACCGAATGGTGGCATCCTGATTACAGATACAGCACCAAGGCAGCTCATCTTCATCATCATCCTCATCCTCATCACGTGCAGCACCCCGGGGCACAGAGACGGCAGGCATCTTTGTTTTAGATGACTGGAATTTTAAACACACTATACTTAGTAAGTGATGGCTGAAGCTGAAGTGCCTCCCTGTGGCTCAAACATGATTTGCAGATGATCTAATGGTAAATTGCATACATTTTTAATAATTTCCAATTGGATGAGATCAGTGAATATTTCATGTAACTTGCACATGCGCAGGTTTGTAAATTCAAATCTATTCCGTTTTATTTCTATGGTGCTTTTAACAATTGACATTGTTTACACAGTAACTTCACACAGATAAAATGGATGTGAAGTGGGAATTTACGAGTTTACTGAGCATACTTTTATCTCCTATAAGTGTGTGGTGTATGGATGTTTTGTTACCTGTTTTTTATTGGAATCGGGGTTTACTATCTTTTCTTGCCCACTGTGCTCTGGAGGAATGTTATAGCCACTGGCTTCATCTAAAGCTGTCTCTTCAGACATCTGGAAACAAACAAACAAAAAAATATATAATATATATAAATAAAAGAGTTCAAGCATTAAATTAAAACATTTACATACAATTCATAGTTATTGATGCTCATAATGGAAGAAAAAACAATCATGTGCATATAAAAAGTCCAAATAACAAAAACACTATTTTCAGGAGACATAACTGCTATATGTACAAGAAAAAAAATTATATAATAGAATATTTATTATACAGACCCTTTTTAAAATCCTGGCTATTGCTTCCTCCTCAGTCTCCTCATCACTGTCAGGTTGTTGGAAGTCTTTGACAGTTACTGAAAAACGCAAGCACAACCATATAACAAGCTACAAGTTTTTATTATATATATATATATATATATATATATATATATATATATATATATATATATATATATATATATATATATATATCTATATATATATATATATATATATATATATATATATATATATATATATATATATATATATATACACACACACATACACAAATACACATCTACATATGACATTACCTTTGTCTGGGTCTCGCCCCTGGAGCACAGCCAGCCTCTTGGCTACCTGAAGAAGCTGCTCCTGGTTGTTTTCATCGTGCTTTAACTCGTTTATGGTCTCTGCCAGCAACCGGCACTTTTCCTCCTCCATCTGCTTGAGTGACAGCTGCTCATCATCCAGATTGTCCTCCACTGTCCCGCCTGCTTGCTTGTTAAGATCGTTAAGAGGTATGACAGGACTTTTAGGTTCATCCGCTATATTAGATCGCACGATGGGGATAAAAGACATCATTAAGTGTAGAAATTAAAAACATGCACCAAAAAAAATTGGATAGCAAACTAGGATAAGGACGAGTAATTAACATGTTGATCAAAAACAAAGACTTTAGTGAATACCATCGGGGCACTGTGATCTGTCAATAGCAACTTCGTCTGTCATCTGCGTGATCAAGTCGTTGGCCTGTTCGGTTTGTGTCCTCGTATCAGGTGGCTGGTGAACCTGCCATATTAAATTTTCATATGTTAATAAACAAAACGGCTGAAGGTTCTGGTGGGACATTTTGGAATAAAAGTAATTCTGCACTGGTCATGTACAACAATCAGCCATAACATGAAACACACTGATAATCTCGTTACAATGAAACTCTATTAGTCAGCAAATAACCATTTGTCTTAGCCACAGATGGGTCCGATTGGGTGTATGAGCAGAGAAATAGACCAGGAAGCAATGGAAAAAGGTGGCATTGGAGGACTTACAGGATCTTACAGTATGACAGTTTGCTATGTATTGTAATGCTGTAACTAATAATATCAATACAACTACAAAAACATCATTAAACTAAGGCTATGACATCTGACTATGTATGCAAGATAATGTTTTTTGTTTTTGTTTTATATATATATATATATATATATATATATATATATACATACATACTGTACAGTGGCAAGAAAAAGTATGTGAACCTTTTGGAATTTCATGGTTTACTGAATAATTTTGTCATAAAATGTTATCTGATCTTCATCCAATTCATTGGTATTGACAAACACAATGTGTCCAAAAATAATAACACCAAAAAATCCAATCTTTCTTGTCTTTATTGAACACAATCATTCAACATTCAAAATGGCAGTGGAAAAAGTAAGTGAAACCTTAGAATGAATAACTGGTTGACCCTCCCCTGGCAGCAATAACCTCAACCAGGCGCTTCCTGTAGCTGTGGATCAGACCTGCACATCGCTGAGGAGGAATTTTAGCCCATTCTTCCTGGCAGAACTGCTTTAGCTCTGTCATATTCTTTGGACGTCTCATGTGTATGGCCCTCTTCAAGTCAATCCATAGCATCTCTATTGGGTTGAGGTCTGGGCTCTGACTTGGCCACTCCAAAAGGCGGATTTTGTTTTTCTGAAGCCATTCTGTTGTGGACTTGCTCCGGTGTTTTGGGTCGTTGTCCTGTTGCATCACCCACTTTCTACACAGTTTCAGCTGATGTACAGACATTCTCACATTATCCTGAAGAATTGTCTGATATACTTGGGAATTCATCTTCCCCTCAATGATTGCAAGCTGGCCAGGCCCTGATGCAGCAAAGCAGGCCCAAATCATGTTGCTTCCTCCACCATACTTTACAGTCGGGATGATGTTTTCATGACGATATGCCGTGCCCTTTTTACGCCAGATGTAGTGCTGTGTGTTTTTTCCAAATAGTTCAATCTTAAAGTTCAATCTCAAACTTAAGGCGTGCAGCAATGTTCTTTTTAGTAAGCAGCGTCTTCCTTCGCGGTGTCCTGCCGTGGATACCCTGCTTGTTCAGTGTTTTACGTATTGTAGACTCATGAACAGATATGTTAGCAAGTTCCAATGATGCCTTCAAATCTTTGGCTGTCATTCGGGGTTGTTTCTTTACCTCATTGATGAGTGTTCGTTGTGCTCTTGGTGTCATTTTGACGGGGCGCCCACTTCTAGGTAGAGTAGCAACAGTCCCAAATTGTCTCCATTTGTAGATTGTTTGCCGAACTGTAGACTGGTGAATTTCTAAAGTCTTTGAAATAACTTTGTAACCCTCGCCAGCTTCATGTAAATCAACAATTCTTGATCGTAGGTCCTCTGAAAGCTCTTTTGGCGAGGCATGGCTCACATAATCATGTTCTTCTTGTGCAGAGCAAACTCCAAAGGTTTGAGGGGTTTTTATCAGTCAAAGACACCTCCAGACACCAGTCCACACCTCCAAACTTATTATCTTAACAAGAGTCCATGTATGCTAAAACCAATTAGCTCCAATTAGCTTTTTTGAGGTGATTAACTCAAGGTTTCACTTACTTTTTCCACTGCCATTTTGAATGTTGAATGATTGTGTTCAATAAAGACAAGAAAGATTGGATTTTTTGGTGTTATTATTTTTAAACACATTGTGTTTGTCAATACCAATGAATTAGATGAAGATCAGATAACATTTTATGACAAATTTATTCAGAAAACCATGAAATTCCAAAAGGTTCACATACCTTTTTCTTGCCACTGTATGTATAAGATATATATATATATTCGAATATATATAATATAGATATATATATATAGGTATAGATATATAGATATATATATATATACATATATATATATATATAATATATATTCATTCATTCATTTTCTACGGGCGCTTTATCCGATCTCGGGGTCACGGGGACTGTGCCTATCTATCAGGCGTCTATGGGCATTAAGGCAGGATACACCCTGGATGGAATGCCAACCCATCACAGGACCCACACACATACACACATTCACACACACACACACACATTCATACACTAGGGACAATTTTCCAAAGGTGCCAATCAACCTACCGTGCATGTTTTTGGACCGGGGAGGAAACAAGGAGAACCCGGAGAAAAACCCCCTGAGGCACGGGGAGAACATGCACAAACTCCACACACACATGGCCGAGACGGGAATCGAACCCGGACCCTGGCGGTGTGAGGCGAACGTGCTAACCACTACGCCACCGTGCCCTGGCTATATATATACGATATATAGCATATATATTATATATATATAATATATATATATATATATATATATATATATATATATATATATATTTTTCCCCCCACCCCAATTTCATTGACTACATACATGACATATGGCTTTCCGTATGTTTATCATAAATCTTGTGTACATTGTTGACATTATATATATTTAAACCTGTTTTTGGAACTGCATCTCTGTGGTAAATGGCTGTTTGTCATTTGCTTGTGTATACTTATGGATGATGCTCTGTGTAATACATATTAAAATGTATTTAAATTACTTACCAAAATAAATATCAATACAGAGCCTAAATATAACATTAGGAAAGTTAGGAAATTACCGAAGGAGGCGCTTTGGACGGAGGCGGTCTTCCTTGTAAAGCAGCCAGGCGGTCTTCCATATCTCGCGCCGAAGGCACTGGTTGGTCTGGTGCTTTCAGTGCAGCAAGACGAGACTCGATCTCTTTCTCCGATGGTATGGATTCTACAATGTAAAGTTAAGATATGTATTTTATTTTGAACTGCGTTCGTTATTTGGGTTATGAACATGCATCTCTCTTACTCGGTTTGGTTTCCTCTTTCAGCTTCTGGAGTCTCTGTACAATTGCTTGGTCCTCCTTACTAAGACCTCTCGTCGAAACGAACGCTGGTCTACTATTCGCTCCACTCGCATTTTGAGACTTCTGGGTCTGTTTGGCTTCCAGGGCAGCAACCCGCCTGCAACCCAAGACACTGGTGTGAAAGTGAGCTATGTGGAAAAGATTTGAAAACGCGAAATGGAAAGCTTTGTAGCTCATACTTTTTATAGTTTTCAGGTGGTGACCATCTTGAAGCATCATTCTGTTGTGCACCACTGAACATACAGCACAAAAAGCATGTATTACACCTCATTTAAAGCTTATTTATACAATATATTACAATGCAGTGGTATATTCTGAAGCAAACCTTGTTAGATTTCCATGACACTGTTTGCAGACTTTTTGTTTAGTGTTATTGTAGCGGGGCACAATAGCATTGAACATCAGGCACCCGGAGCAAAATGAGCGTCCACAGTTTTTGCAGCCCAACTGTAATGATAATGATAAGATGTAAGTTACATGTAAATAAACACACACCGTATAACATACATGATATATTACATATCGTATAATACATATTACACACACGTATGTCTAGCATTCTGTTTTGTCATGTCCAATATTGATAGGGAAATAGGGATAATGAAATTGAACATTTTAGGTTTCAAATATATGAAATAGAGAAATAACACTCATACAAAATACAGTTCAACGATACACAGTATGATGCAAATATTATTATTAATATACACGCAAACAAACAAACCTCTTTTTTGAAGATAGTGAACTTTGAAGCACAACCATAGCATCGTTTCTCCATAGTTGGCCTTCCACTGGGACTGGTTTACAATAATACCAATATTTAACATCACAGACGACGCAGAAACCATCGAATTTTTATAGCTGGGTGGATATATTTGACGAACCGCAACATAATTGTACTAAACTCGAATGTTTAATGAAGAAAATACAAACACCACGTAAAGAAAAAAAAACACAAACAAACACAAAATTCAACTACATTGTCAAAGAAGAAAACACAGGAAATACAACTAGCTTTCTCGGCTAAAGGGAAATGTAGTCTTCCTAAACCAATTAATAGATAACACGTGCATGAAATGGTCAGTTTTAACTGTCTTATTTTAAAAAATAAAAAAGGCGTATGGAACAAATAATCATGTGTTTTTTGTTTATTTCTAGATAGCGCATTACATAGCTGGAAACCTTTTTGAAAACTGTATGTAAACTACATTACCCAGAATTCTCTAATTCGCCGTCTACACAGTACTGTTCGTTTACAAAGCAAAAAAAAAAGATAAAAGAGGATTAATATATTTTTGGAAGAAAGAACCCTTATTTTTATTTTTTTTAAAAACGTACACAGTTATTTGAAAATTAAAATATCAAACTTATTTTACTCACTTCATAGAGAGCTTGGGTCACGTGAACAGACGTTGCCCAATCACTGCGCTGTCGGTTTACGTTTAAATCTACAGGCGGAGATAGACACAGGCTTTCCGAAGGAGTTGGAACGGTTAAAAAGAACAACAACAACAACAACAACAACAACGAAAGAAAAATATTGGTATTTGAGGATTGTTCTGTCTAAATATGGTTATGAAAGTAAATGTCCTGAGCTAAGACAGTTATGTATTTACTGTATCTCTTTTCTTTTGCAGGCGGAAGAGACTAGTGATGAGAAATAGCTCAGGAACCTGCAAACACCTCTTCTTCCTTTAAATCACGGGTTTCCAATAATTGTGGAATTATTCAGGTATTTATAACACGCTTGGGTCGTTTTAGAAACTTGACATTATTTACACAGTTTCCCGGGTATGCTTTTATAAAGAATCAATAGTAATTTATTCAGAGACGCATGCACGGGGCAGTGAAACGCCTTCTTTGGTTCAATATGAAACCTGCACATTTAGTGACGTGCATGAAGTGACCGTGTAGGCGCATGAACATCACCCATGGAGACATGAATGAGGTCTGATCAGCTTTTCTTTTGCATCATGTGGATGGACTGGTGTGTGCTTTTGTGTCTTTCAAGAGAAGAGGTGGCGCCAGCATGCATGTTATTGAATTATTATTGTTTTGACATTTATAATAGATTGCGGAACAATGTGATGTTCACCACAACGAGATCTCAAAAATATGTGGCATATGTTAGACAAGTACATCTATCTGTCTGTCTCTCTATATATCTGTTTATCTCTCTATCTGTCTTGCTATCTCTCTCTCTCTCTCTCCATCTCATTCATTCTCTCTCTATCACTGTAGTGTAAGTGTGACCTATACAATAATAGGCAGGTGGCTGTAATTTTTGGGATGGTCTTACAAACTATATAAGCTCTCTATATTCATCCAATCATCGCAGGATGCACACACACACACACACACTCACAAACTGGAGGTTTGTGTACATATATCTGTATATAGTCTATATATGTCTGATATCAAATGCATAAATCATATGGAGGTATGATGGACATGTCATCATATATATATATATATATATATATATATATATATATGATATATATATATATATATATATATATATATATATATATATATATATATATATATATACTTATATTTATTATCTATTTATTATATTTATAAATCAGAGTGCAAATACAAACCAACCGATAACAATGGCTGATGGAGAGGTGGAGTGGGAGTTGTCCAAAGAGAACATCCAGCCTCTGAGACGTGGACGAGCCATCTCGGCTTTACATCAAGCACTCAGCCAGCAGCAAGAAGGCACCACAAGTGCCATCAACCAACAAAAACAGTACGCACTCTCTTGTGTTGGTTTTTATGAGGGAGAACATGCATTCAGTGCCCTTCTGACCATTTTTCCCCACCACAAATTTCTAGAGCATATGAGTTAGAGCTTCGGATGTACGACGGAGATGACCCTCTTGACGTCTGGGATAGGTGAGCTTGTCTTGCACGTTATACAAAAAGTCCATTTTGCCATGTGACTGAGGAAAGTTGACTGGGTTTGCTTTGCAGGTACATAAAATGGGTAGAACAGACTTACCCACAGGGCGGTAAGGAAAGCGGCTTAGCCGTTCTTCTGGAAAGAGCAGTCATGAAGTTTACAGAAGACAAAAAGTATCACAACGATTTGCGCTATGTCGACCTTTGGATCAAATTTGTAAGTGTGTTCGTGTTTTTTTCCTCTCAGTGGCTGATTTTATACGTATTCTGTAGTAATTTCCTAGCGCTCTGTTTTTTGGATAATAGACAGAAAGCTGTTCTGACCCGCTGGATGTTTACCGGTACATGCAAGCTCAGGGAATAGGGACGATGCAGGCATCTTTTTACATCGCATGGGCTGAAGACTACGAGAAAAGGGGAAACCCGCGGATGGCCGACAGCACATTCCAAGAAGGGTTCAAGTGTGGGGCTGAACCTCTAGACCGGCTGCAGCAATTTCACAAGTATGGAGTCATGTTTTCATTTCTGATCAGTAGATTGATTTACGGTATTAAATGAGATTCCCAGAGCCCTTCGTAAGTAAATCCCACTCTGTCACCTTTCAGGGCTTTACAGGCCCGTGTGTGTAGGCAGATGATGACATCACTGAACGATCAGGAAACGGACGATGAGCCTCAGAGGGGTTCACTTGCGGAACTGAAAGCTAAGGGCAAGAAAAAAGCTGTTGCTCCAATTAACAGGGTGACTGGAACTCTTGGCTGTGAGTAATCACATTTTAAAACACAAATCTGGGTTAAAAAAAAACAAAAAACCCGGCGGTTTTATTTTGAATGGTTCTGCTGCACAATGTCCAATTAATTCTATTCATAGTAATATTCTGGTGTTTCTAGTCAATTCATATGAAGCATGGCTTTCTTGCAAAAGATGAATATCACAAACTCATTTCCAAGTTACTAAAGAGCTAGATGGATTATGAGTAAATTACTCTGGGTAAATGACACTAACCGTATGTTGATTTTGCTTATTGCACAGATGCCAGGGGCCTGCAGTTTAAACAACCACTTGGGCCAATTCAGAACAGTCGACTCATGATATTTGATGAGAATAAGGAGCACCCTGAACCCCAGGAACCCGAATTGGAAAGCTGGTCAGCCCCACCAGTTGCTAAGCTCAAGGAGAATGAACAGAAACCAGATAAATGGTCCAATGCTAAGGTATGAGGTCTATTTATACAGAAAGAAAAATGAGTTTTGTGTAAAAATAAACCTCATTGACCAATCAGCCATGCTGCGTGCCTGCTCGTTTATTATTATTATTATCTTAAGATGCAGCTTTACACCTTTTTAAAAATGTATTCATTTTTCTCATTACTGTAGTTGCCGCAGAAGTCCAGGTTTGGTCATAGTGTCGTTGCTCCACCTCCAAAGGCAACGTTCCAGCCGTTTGTGGAGGAGAGTGATCAGCCTCCTGTGGTGTGAGTGCTCTCTGAGATTCTGTTGCATGCCAAGTAGACCCTGTTGGACTTTAATGTGTATACAAATAAGTGCGTATTTGATCCGTCTAATTCATTCCTTCATAGAAAGCAAAAACGCTTGCGGTCATGTCCAAACGGCAAATGGCTCCCTGTTTGATTTGATAGACGATGCATTGAATAAGATGAGAAGTCTTATGTCCTATGGGTATACCATTTTTGTTTTCTCTATGCAAGTTGTCCATTTTGTACAGCAGCTCTTTGCCTTGTTCTGTCTTTCAAAATCTCCGATTGTAAATTTAGTTTGTTTCCGTTTTAAAAATAAGTGCATGTCTGGACGCAACACCGACTTTCTGATTTTCCTCGCTAAGATCAGACAGTCTTGGATTAGAGAGTGGCGATGGTTCAACAAACAGATTATTTTAGTCATTTTTGAATTAATTCTGCTTCCTGTCCCTTGTACTCCTACTGGGGGGGCACGTACACCCACACGCTCTCCCATACGCCATGAAACAAATGGCTGGATTGTCCTTTTCTGTTGCCATAAGACTGTCCACAGTGAAATAAAACAGCGTTTCTCCTGGATTATGGTGCTACATCAAATATAGAACCAAGTAAAATGTACAGTAATTACTCAACCACAAGTCGAAGATGTGAAGCACAAACCTGTACATAATTTAATGTGTATAACGCATCAAGTTTTGCAATAGGTTTGAACAAAAAGATCTAAAATATAGTAAATGTAAACATACTCTGCTGCTTTTCCTTTTTTCTTTTTTTTTTTTTTTTAAACCAAGATCTGCACATTTACAGCATTCGGCAGACGTTCTTATCCAGAGCAATATACAAAAATTTATCAGTATGGATGTTATTGGTGTAATATCTATGATGTATACTGATGGTATCACATGCTGTGGCTAGAAAGCTTAAGGGATAATATTGTATACTTGGGCTAAGTGTGAATCAGAAAAGCCTAATAAGAGTTCTTAATGTTGTTTGAGATGAACATCTGTATCAAGCTGTATTTCTTTCAAACCCACTATAATTGTGACTTATAGCATGTTAATGAATCTGGTTCCATTGTTCTTTCCTCTAGAACCCCATGCAAGATCAACCCGGCCGTGAACTATGTACTTTCAGCAAGGAAGCCGCACCGTGAGGAGCAAACACCCCTGAAGAGGCTACAAGAGAGGCAGCAGCACATGCAGCTCCAGCAGGAAGAGGAAGACAAAGGCGGAGAGAAAAGTATGTACTGCAAGGAGTTGCTGTACAGCGGCGTGACCGAGTTTACCTTTGAAGAACTGCGTGCCGAACGATACCGCCAGAAATGCAGCCTGAAGCTGCCAGCAGTGATGTAGGGAGCCAGTGTGTACCGAACTTCAGTCAGAAGGACTCATTTTTGCAAATCGCATTAATGATCTAGACTCTGAATGAAGCTTTAATGGTCCCATTGTACCGAAAAACAATAGAATCTGAGAAGTGTTCAAAGTGTGTGTGTGTGTGTGTGTGTGTGTGTGTGTGTGTGTGTGTGTGTGTGTGTGTGTGTGTGTGTGTGTGTGAGATACTTCAGACACGTTTTCTCATTCCAATATGCTTGTTCTATTCTATAGTTGTACTTGTCTGTATGTGAATTTTGTACATAATTTTTTTTTTTTACAATCTAATTTTTTTTACACGTTGTATTAATAGAATCCAAACATAGTATTGTTCAATGTAAACAATTTCTTATTCCGTCTTTGAACATATTGACACTGACGGTCACCTTGCAAGAACCACATAGTTTAATAAACAAAAGCAGTTTCCTTTGCCAACTGTTTTTATTTATTTATATATATATATATATATATATATATATATATATATATATATTTTTTTTTTTTTTTTTTTTCTTCCCCTTTTCCTTAGTAGGTGGTTATGCCTTAAGTGTCCCTGTGCCTTTTGTTTGTTATGAATAATACTATAATAGTAGTTCATCAAAAAGTAAAAAAAAAAAAAATTCAGATTTAATGCAGATTGGATCGCATTGCAGATTTTAAGGCCAAAATTGTGCACTCTTGCTTTTCACATGCCTGTCCTACATTTGCACACAAATAATATATGACTAGAGTGTATCATTTCCCAAGGTTTAAGGGCCTTTATTAAGGGTCCTTTTGAGCAGAAGCCCTATAACATAACCCCTGACCTACCCTTTTCCTGTCATTTCAATTTACCTGCTAACATTAATGGATATTTCTAGCTTAAGCTTATTGGTGTTTTTGAGGTCTTGACTTGAATCCTGTTGAAACGTATAGAGCCTGATGGATGGAGCTGATAATCCCTCATTCATAGTTATCAGGCTTAGGATTCACCATGGCTTACCCAAATAGCTTTATTGATTCCATTGATTGTATTTTTAATTCGCTATTTAAATTTGCGCATTTTGAAAGGAAATGGACATGCGCTTTACATGTGTCCCACCAGCTATGTTCACTACACAAAAGCTATTTTATATTTCTCCAGAAGATAGCAGTAGACTTGCAGCCACACTCGCGTATCAAAGTCAGATAAGAAGGAGGCGAAGCTATAAAAGTCCACTACATGATTCACTTGTGCCGAACATCTGAAATATGATCATGTTATGAAACCGGTGATGATATATTACATCACGGCTATTAATTATGTTCGCACCAAAGCCCTGTGCCAGGACCAGTTTCAACAGTTTCTACTCCACATCCAGGCTGAATACGGATATGTTGTGTATCTGGTAAGATGCTCAGGCAGGGGTCACTTGTTTTTAACTGCAGTGTATTTGTCTGCTGAGGTAAATAAATTCTACAATCTCAGTCAATTGATTTGTCAATTGATCAATTGATTTTGTGATCAAAACTACAGTTCTTAATATGCACCTTTTTCAATGCTTATATTTTAATTGACAACCAAACTGTAAACCGACAAAATATTAAAATCAAATTTATTAAAACAATGAAAAACACGGCCTTTTACGTTTATTCGATTCGAAATCAAATAACATTTCATTTTTTTTCATTTCTGGTGGGCAATTTAAAAAAAAACCCAAAGATACATGGATTGATATGGACCTCAATGTGTTGTACTTATGAAGAAGATAACTGTTATTGCTATTTTTTGCTATTTTGAATGTAGACGTTTATAGTGATGATTTAATGGTGAATAATATATAGTTTCATATGAACCTGGATATGTTTATCTTCCTGAAAGTTTTATTTCCATGCAAGAAAAAAAAACCTATTAAAAAATTCACCATGTAAGTTCAATATAAGGCTTATGTCCATGTTGTCGGAAACTTTTGGTGCCCCTTTTTTTGTTTAATGTCAGACCACACTGCCACGAATTATCTTCCTGTAACTGCGCACTGCTTTATGTTATTTATTCATTCATTGTTTTATTGAAATCATCAGTATCATCTGAATGACAACTTAACTCTCCACTTATTTACCAAACCTTTACTGCCATGATATATTCTCACACAGAGATATATTCCCACATTCCACAGTACATAGTGAAACAAAACAATGTTCCACCCAGGACCAAGGATGTGCTTGTTTATTCTTCCATGCTCATTCATGCCTTAGAAAAGATCTCATAACAGTTACAATGATCACATTTACTAGCTGACCATATAAATATAAATAAAAATAAAACAGAATGTTGACTCTCTATAAAGGATCATTTCCAGTAAATGCTTCAAGGTTTAACACTGAAAGCAAGACGAGTGGTATCTGTGATCAAATGTAAAGGCTTGAAAATCATTATCCTAAATGATGAGGACCAAAGTAACACTTATGTGAAAATGTAGCCTGGATATAACTTGACAGCTGTGTATTGGCAAAGCCGGAAAAAAGTGTCTCGCACATCTGTAAGCTCACTATTATACCTTTTTATAACCTACAAAGTTCATAGCTCACTTAAGGGCACCAGTGGGATTTTGAACCACCTGACTCGGACTATATCTGTGTCTACCCTTTGAGTCATCCCTTCTGGCCCAATTTATAGCACTCCTTTGACACGGTGGTCAGAATCCTAAGACTCCCTGATGTGGCCCCTCTCTCGGGTCTAATTAGGCACAACAACATGGCGATGTGGAGAATGGTAGTGGATGCTACAAGCATACACTTTCACAACATATCTGCTGAGGAAGTGTTTGTGTGTTGTCCAGCGAAAGGCCTTTCTACTTCTTGAAAAGAGTCTACAGTGGGTCTAAATACTACAATAAGCCGGATAAAAGCCAGTGTCTGTACCAGTGAACCGTTTATCTTTACATACGTTGGATATTGCTGGTACACATCAGGTAAAGATATGATAGGCAGTCTTTTCATAACACAGTTGTGTCCTGTGATGCACTGCAGTCACCTTTAAGGTATCTTCCTCATACATGCTTAGGGTTCCCAGGACAAACTCTATAAGTCAATTTCCAGATCATTCTTATTTCAAGCCCCAAAGGCAGTAAAATGCTTTGTGCTCTTTCCTTGCTTTCAAACACTAATAGCCCGGAGGCTATCAGATGCCCCCTGCACTCAGGACCTAATCCTGAATCACAATAGCCTTAACAACTAATAGCGCAAAAGTCATACAGCGTGATCAGCGAGCTACTTGTTGCCAGTTCAAAGGTCACCTAGCGAAATGCCTCGCGACTCAACACCACATATCGCATCTGCATTTGGTAAGCAGGATTTATCGCTAAAAAGTTGACAAATACAACATCCTGTAAAGGTTTATCAGGAGCAGGGGTAATTACAATAAGGTGAGGGTGGTGGTGGTGTGGAAGTGGTCCTCGATGGAAAGAATGGAGTCATTGAGATGCAAATGTAAAGCAGCCTTTCCCCACTTGCGAATGTACTCATTGATGTAATGAACTCCATTTAAGCTTAATTTGTACAAAGTGTAAAGAAGGTCACTGTTGCATATTGGTTAAGGCGAAATATCTCAGCCTTGCATCATAGTAGGCCAAATATGTCTTATTTGCTCTTTATTATTATTCTATATATATATATATATATATATATATATATATATATATATATATATATATATATATATATATACATATGGTGGTCAAAAGACACCCTCAAGTACAAAGGAAGAAAAAAGAACGTGATTTTAGGACTATAATGCCACTGGTGATGGAAGGAAGTGATGCTACCTTTTGCACTCCTGTGCCACTTAGATTTGAATAGAATAGAAGAGCCTTAATTTATCACATAATCATTACAGTACCGTGAAATTCTTTCTTTCTTCGCATATCCCAGCTTGTTTCGGAAGCTGGAGTCAGAGCGCGGGGTCAGTCATGGTACAGCACAGAGGGTTAAAAGCCTTGCTCAAGTACCCAAGAGTGGCAGCTTGGCGATATACCGGGGCTCAAACCCCCAACCATCCGATCCTCAGTAACTCAGCAACTTAGACCACTGAGTTATCCCCCCCCCAACCCCCCCCCCCTTCCCCCCCGGTGACTATTATTAATAATTACTTGAAATCATTTTATTCGATTAAAACCTTCATTTAATGCTGCCTGTACCAACAGCCTTCTGTGATCGCTAATCATTGGGCCACAATGGTGTGTGAGACAAGTCTGTCAGGTGGCTGAGCCATTTTATATAGATTGGATAGCTTTGCTTTCAAGATGCAGATGCTCATGCTACAAATGCTGAAAGGGACTCGGCTCACAGCAGAGTGAGACAGAGAGAGAGAGAGAGAGAGGGAGGGAGGGAGGGAGGGAGAGGGAAGGGAGGAGAAAGTGAGAGAAAAAAAGAACAAGGGAGGGGGAGAGCACAGAGAGAGGAGGCAAGAGAAAGGAAGGAAGGAAGGAAGGAAGGCGCCGAGCCGTCTCTATAAGGTGGATGAGTCCTCCAGCCGTGGACACTGATTCTTTTCCTCAGCATGGCCATGTCTTCACAACTGCCCTCCCCATGCTGCACGCAGAGCAGGAGCTGATGGAGGGGGGAACGCATCATCTCCAACAAAGAGGCTCCGAGATGGCCGTATGCGCCTGGAGGGAGAAACGCATCAGGCTTTCGCTGGCAAGCAGCAGCCTGCAGTACGAGGCTGCTTAAGAGCTGGCCCTCATTGGTGTGCGTGTGTGTGTGTGTGTGTGTGTGTGTTGTTTGGTGTGTGTTTGTGTGTACTCAAAAATCCTGCTCCTGGTGAAGAGGCTCCTCACCTCTCATCACAACAAGGTAAGCAGATCTGCGTTTTGTTTTTCAAACCAGTCCTTTATTCTCTCCAAAGAGAAATTCTTGTTACTGTCTGCTCCACCGCTTTCCCAATGCAAAACACCTTTGGGTTCATTGATGAGCCACGGAGTGGGGTGATGATTGTCAATAGACAAGAAAGGAAGAGGGGAATAGCAAGCCGCGGAGGCAGGTAACAATAAACAAGACTAAGCAAAGACTGAAGGACCGCAACGCCGTGGAAAAGCTTTCACCTTCCCCTCACCCAATCCCAGCCCCCCCCTCTTTCTCCATCTCTTCCGCGTCCTTTTTCTCCGTTCTTCATAGCAGCCAACCCTTTCGTGAGGCGCCTGTATTTCGGATTGTCGCGAAATCTTCCCTGTACAGCGTGCTAAATGCCAAATGGAGGTCTCCGGGGGGAAAAGCTGAGAGAACTGGGCCAGTTGTTGCTGTCACACTGTGCTTGTCATTGGCCGGGGGTGCTGGAGGGGGCTGGGGGGATGTGTTGTGGGGGGCACAGAGCGATTAGGCGAACCGGTCACATCAGACCGGACAGGTTCCCCAAATGTTCCAGATGCTTTATGTCTAGATTCTGATTATTGTCGGAGCCCTGATATTACTGAAGTGCAATCTGGTTTGTCGCTCTAAACGAGTGCTACAGGAAAACTTCTCTCTCGTGTGCTGTGAGTAAAACACATAGTGGGGGAAAAAAAAACACGGAAAGAAAACAGACGATGCATGCGCACGTATTTGCTCAAGTTTGGTCCGATCAAACAAAAGACATGCAGTTGTTTGCTGAGTTTTTTGCTTAGTCGAAGTCCCAAACAATTATGTGCAAGAGTAGAAAGCCATTTGCGTTTCCTGCTCTGCACTCAGCTGTCTGTCACAACAAAAAGAATGGCCAATAGAATTCGAGGTGTTCTCAAGACAAAAGATTCTACTAGATCCTCTAACCAGTTTTTTTTACCTTGTTTTGGCAGCGGTGGGATCGGTTGGCCAATGCCTTAACCACTTACCTACCACCTCCCAATGAGGTTTTAGAAACACAAGTCGGAACCTTTATCAAGATTCTTGATATCAGAATTTTCAATCTTAAAATTATCACAGGGGGAACAGTGGCTTAGTGGTTAGCACGTTCGCCTTACACCGCCAGGATCCAGGTTCGATTCCCATCTCGGCCATGTGTGTGTGGAGTTTGCATGTTCTCCCCGTGTCTGCTTTTTTTCTCCGGGTTCTCCGGTTTCCTCCCGGTCCAAAAACATGCACGGTAGGTTGATTCACACCTTGGAAAATTGTCCCTAGTGTATGAATGTGTGAGTGTGTGTGTGTGTGTGTGTGTGTGCTCTGCGATGGGTTGTCATTCCATCCAGGGTGTATCCTGCCTTAATGCCCATAGACACCTGAGATAGGCACAGACTCCCCGTGACCCGAGGGAAGATCAGATAAAGCGGTAGAAGATGAATGAATGAATGAATGAATGTTCATTACATGCAAAATAACTTAGAACGAAGAGAGGATGGAGTTGAGCAGCTGACGGTTAACGCTGCAAAATCTCTACACTGGCTTATACAGTAGGTCTGATTTGTGTATTCCTAGCCAGTATTTTACCCACCAAGCCATTTCTCATATGTGTGGCATTTTGTATTTATCACCACTATTATATACTATATATTTTGTATTATACCAGCCCTTGCTAATTGTGAATTGGTAGCATTGGTAGAATAGGACTTATTTTTATACCCACATCAGAGTTTTGAATGTGGCTTGCTGTGCACATGCCTCGAGCGGTTCTGCTCCTATGAGGCGGCACGACAACGTCAGACCTGCTGAGGTATTGAATTAACAAAGATTTAGGACTATTGAAGAGACTTACAAAGACGCTGTTGTTGTGTGCACACTGCTAAATCCTTTTAACTCTTCGTCACAGCCTTCCCGATTGTGCCAGGATTTAATTAATTGTCGATAATTCCTGGGCTTAGGTCAATCACTGTCTAACCTGTCTTCCATGAACGAGGGAAGGCAGGAGAAAGAGAAGGAGACGAAAGAGTGACAGTGAAGGATGAGCCGGAGAGCTGATGTGGCTTAGCCATGAACGCGCCTGTCATGAACTCTCAATACACATTATGGCTTTTTTTTTTTTTGTCAGTGCTGATCTCTTACAGGCCCCCTGAGCGTCTGCAGTCATGCTTCACGGTACACGGCGTCAGTGGACTGTGACTGTGGGGTAGAACCCAAGATCTGGCAGAAACAGCTGAGCGACACTGGTTCTATTCGCTAGCCTCTTGTGGAGTATAGATGCCTTCCTGCTCACCCTGTACATCCACTCTGCTTCACTTAAAGCATGGCTTCGGAATAAAAACTGCACCGTCAGCGGGATTTCATTGAAAATCCATTTTAGATCAGGACTCAGCTTAACCCCTTTAACTCTCAGGACCAACGACACTTACATGCCTTTACTCTCCTGCAGTCCTACACCGCTTCCTTTTGTTTTGTTTTCACTCGCTGACGGCTTGATAGTATTAAGAAAATAATATGTTCTTTACACTCTAGTTACCAAATGCAGAAATTTCCACAGGTAAACTGACTTAATAGAAAACGAACCACATCGCCATTATACTACTTTTAGTCTTGGTTACTCACAGCGTGTCCTTTATTCGCCATAATGAAAATGTTTAGCTTGCATTATCACTCGGCTGAAGAGAAGACTGGAGAGACAGACTGAAAGTACGAGACTAAAATTGTGTCAGGCTATTTTGGAGGGAATTTGCTACAGCAGTTGATACTGTTAGATGGTCCATGTTTTTGTTTGTTTGTTTTTGTTTTTTTCAAAGGGCACTATTACAATGCATAATTAAATGCACTGGTCCCGCATTTAAATATAAATCAAGTAAAGCTTGAATTTATTAGAAATATGCTTTATGGACAACATGGAATGGAACACTATTACCTCAAATATATATTCATTTATTCATCACAGGCGAGCCTGTGCCTATCTCAGGCGTCTTTTGGTATTAAGGCAGGATACACCCTGGATGGAATGCCAACCCATCGCAGGGCACACACACACACATTCATACACTCGGGACAATTTTCCAAGGTGCCAATCAACCTACCGTGCATGTTTTTGGACCGGGGGGAAAACCGGAGAACCCGGAGAAAAACCTCCTGAGGCACGAGGAGAACATGCAAACTCCACACACACATGGCCAAGACGGGAATCGAACCCGGACCCTGGTGGTGTGATGGTGGACTTTCTAAAAGTGAATACATTTGATTACTTTTTGATTACTTTCATTCATCCACTAGGTGAAAATAACATCCCGAGTGAAATTTTACATATCAGAAGCAAACTGTTGGAGGGGTGACTTGGGGCGTGCTGGGTGGGGGTCTTTTGGATTTGTAATTGAATTTTTAATTAAATTGAAAATTTGTAATAAAAGTAACAGTAATTAATGAATTACTGTTACTTTTATTTTGTAATTAAATTATGTAACGCCGTTACATGTAACTAGTTCCTCCCCAACACTATGTATATATGTATGTATATACGTGCTGCAGAGCTCAACCTCAACCCTATTGGATGGATGGATTAGAGCAGTGAATGCAACCCAGGACTCTTCACCTTCCATCAGTACCTGACATTACTAAAGCCCTTGTGGCTGAACAAGCACAAAAATCTCTACAAGTACACTTGTAAAACATCTAGTCGCACATCTCAGAAGAGTGGAGATTATTAAAAGAGCTAAAAGGGGGCTACAACAAGCGTTTGTTTATATGACGTCCTTTTTGGACGTTACAAAAAGTTTTTGCAGACAGATGCTGTCCAATCATTTTAATTTGTTGCCTGGTATGCAACTTTACTCCTCCAAATTATGCAAAAACAGGTTCTTCGGAGGATTCTTGTATCGACTTCTACGATCAGTACGCAATGACGAAGGCTAATTATAACCTCAGCTACAGGGAAGATTGGAGTAAATGATTGTACTCATCATTAAAAATGTTTAAATCAAAGTCTGATGCTTTGAAAACTATTTTTAGGATTTTTACTACAATATGGACAAGCCGATAACGATTTTTTCTGTGGGTGGTGTTTAAAACACTTGTCTTTCAGTAATAGTAGTGTTAATCACAAGGATTCAGTATAAACATAGGGTTTGTAATCAAGTTCTGGTGCACTTGTTCGACACAAAATAAACACAGGCGCTAAGCTTCTTACCGTTCCTCTCCCAGTGTGATACTGGACCGCAGCATCTGTGTCACTGGGATTTAAGCAAATGAATCCATGGAAAGCATGGATTCTCTGTCAAGAACTGTGCTCGTTGACAAAACTACCTCACAATCCAGTGCAGTTACAACATATATTCATTACATTCATTAATTCATTCATTCAAGTAAAATCTGTTTTTTTCCCCACATCCTGTATGTACTCAGTAAAATGAGTCAGTAGCAAATGACACTGTTTGTTTGTGTTGCTTTAGGTTGTGATTTTTACATCAGAGCTTCTACATTTCAGACACCCCATTCAAATATAACAATGCGCATTTAGCTCAGAATGTAAAGAATGAAACACTGTTATGGGGAAAAAAAACTAGAGTAGTTAAGTCTGGCGTTTTATAGAAACCAGGATGTCGTGAAGTGTTTTATTCCTCTTATACCACAATAATCAATCATTTAATGCTTTAATGCTTTCAGAAAGCAGTTCGGACAAAGCACTTCCGGTTATCACTTACCTTAGAGCAACTATAACCAGCTCTGCATTCACATTGCTCAGAATTTAAAAAGTCAACACTCATACAGAGGAAATCCCAGAAATCCTCAGTCATATATACTTGGGGAAAATCCAAAAGGAACAATTTTGGTCTAGCTGTCACAAAGCTGTGGAAGGTGGTAGCTAAATGGTTAAGGCATTGGCCTTTGGAACAGAACGTTGTAAGTTTGCAGGTTCAAATCCCACTGCAGCCATTAGTGGGCCCTTGAGCAAGGCCCTGAATCCTCAGTTGTAAGTCTCTCTGGATAAGTGCTTCTGCCAAATGCTGTAAATATAAAGCACTGCCACTTGAAGCTCCTTCATTAACTATCAAGTCATTTGTTTGAGTCTTTAATACAAGACTACATTTCCACTCCAATCACAGCACCACAATAGATCACTTCACTTGATCACGTGATTCATTAATAGGTTTAAAGAGCACTTGTACACAGATCGCACATTGTCTTTCACTGACGTTACTGTTTAGTCTGTCAGGGTTCATCATTTACAGTTGCAAGGAAAAGCAAGTAAAAAGGCATAGAAGTAAATCAGCAACAGAATGGCTTCGGCAGAAGGAAATACGACTTCCGGAGTGGCCCAGTCAGATTCCTGACCCCAACCCGATTGAGATGCTGTGGCATGACCTCAAGAGAGCGATTCACACCAGGCATCCCAAAGAATATTGCTGTACTGAAACAATATTGTAAAGAGGAATGGTCCAAATTTCCCCCTGACCATCTGAGGGAATGTTTGCTTGAGGTTATTGCTGGCAAATTAGGGTCAACCAGACACGCATTTCCACCCTGCACTATGAATGTTTACATGGTGTGTTCAATAAAAGCACGAAAACATATCATGTTTGTGCAGTATTAGTTTAAGCAGATTGAGTTTTTCTTTTATTGTTACTTGCAGAAATACATGCAATTCCAAAAAGGGTTCACATACATTTTCTTGCAACTGTAATAATTCATACGTCAGATTTCATGTTTTTTATTATTTCATTTCTGACATATAATACATCTTATAGCCACCATGAGTATGCAGTAGTCATGAACGCTAAAAGGACGCATGAGTTATTAATATGATACTAACGTGAGAGTGAGACTTGTTGATATAACTCATATGCCTGAATATGTAGTACTTATTTAAATATTTATTATATACATCAGTTCAGTTCCAGGCCACTGGAGCATTGTGCAGTGCATGATTTAAGCAGAGCAGAAGATGTGAAAACAAATAGTTTAAAATAGGTCATTAAGCAAACTGGCAACTGTGCGTATGTGTGTGTGTGTGTGTGTTTCTGTGTACGAGTGTGTGGGTATGTTAGAATACGTCTTTGAGGGAGATCCACTACTCGTGCTCGAACGCTGCAGTCTCATTATATTCAAAGGGCAGAACGGTCACAATAATGAACGTGATGAAGAAGTCCTCGTGCTGTCTCACTCTGCAGAGCAACACACATAGCAGCCAGCTTGCCATTGTATACATGCTACTAAGCACACCTTACTGTGTAATTCCCATGGGATTATGCTTCTCCCCCCCCCTGCTTCAACCATTACACAATAATCTGGATAATCTGGAATCCTCCACTCATACCGCTCCGTCTGACGTAAAAAAAAGAATGGCATTTCCAAAAACGGATCAGGGATGAGACGCGTTTGCTGGTATTCCCATCACTGCTCACAGCACATCACTGTGTGGAAAAAAAAAGAGAAATCTTTGTGTTATCGTGCAGGTGGATACTATTGTGCAATCGCTTCTTGATCACATGGCTCGATTGCGTGTTGGCCTCCCGTTAGTTTTCGGCTCGTTCTCAGGAGTAGTGCATGGCAGTGCAATTATTACAGACTCGATTTCCCAAAAGGCATTGCAAAGGTAACAGCTTCACTTAGCAAGATGCTTTCATTTCCTTTTTGCAACTGAGAGATGAACCTTCAACATTCTGAAGCCCAAAGACAGAAAAGTATCGGACGCTCTCTGATTCATGTGCAGAGCATCTAAGGCTGACATGATCATCACTTCAACTTTATCTACTACTGCTACAATGATTATTATAATTAATAAAAAGGAAAACCAATAACCAGTAGCCATTGTCACCCTGTGGCACAAGACTGGCTTCCCATTGAAGCTGAGTAGGGTTGAGCCCGGTTAATACCTGGATGGATGACCTGGATGTACCTGGATGGATGACCTTCTGGGAAACACTAGGTTGCTGCTGGAAGAGGTGTTACTGAGGGCCAGCATGAGGTCTGTGTCTTTGGTATGAAGTCTTTGGTATCATACTTACCCAGCATAATTCTGCCCCTGTATGCGATAGGTATTAATATAGCATTGTTATGTGTGAATCTCCCCCCTTATTCATGTTTCGAAATGTATACAGTTATGGTTTATAAATACGTTATGGTTTTTTTTCGCCGGTTTCCCCCCGGTCCAAAAACATGCACGGTAGGTTGATTTGGCTCCTTGGAAAATTGTCCCTAGTGTGTGAATGTGTGTGTGTGTGTGTGAGTGTGTGTGTGTGTGTGTGTGTGCCCTGCGACGGATTGGCATTCCATCCAGGGTGTATCCTGCCTTGATGCCCATAGACACCTGAGATAGGCACAGACTCCACGTGACCCGAGGGAAGATCGGATAAAGTGTTAGAAGATGAATGAATGAATGTTAGGGATGTCAAACACAAATTGGCTTCAACGGCACTAATTTTATTAAAGCACGATGAACACAGCATGTATTTCTATGTGAGTGATCTACTGCTTTACTCTGTGTTGTATTGGCAAATGAACGCGCTTACCACTTGTAATGTTAAGATGGTATATAAAACAGGTGATAAACATGTCCTCCGGTTCTGAACCTTTAATTAACAAAAAAAACACCAAACAATGAGCATCCATTCATGCTTCCTAAATTTCCCCGGATTACTCCTACCAGCTGCGCATTCACAACAGGTATGAGCCACGCACCATATTACTGTACGTAACCAAATCACCAGGTTATATGGAAAGCAACCAAAATCGGAACATAATTCTTAAAGGAGCCACATTTAGCAATTCAAACAATTACTAAATAAATTTACATTGAAATGACAAAGAAGTGAATATTAAAAGAATCATTTCATGTTTTATATCAATAGTAAACAATTAACAATTTTACTAAAGGGAGAGATTTTGAACGAAATATTTATAATATCAGCATTAAAAACATTTATTCATTTACGCTACAGAACAGAAAAATATGCGATTAATCACAAATAAATATTTAAATTTTAATTGACAGCCTTAAAAAATATTCAATTTGAATAGCCTTTATTTGTCACATATACATTACAGCACAGTGAAATTCTTTCTTCGCATATCCCAGCTTGGGGTCAGAGTGCATTGTCAGCCATGATGCAATGCCCCTGGAGCACAGAGGGTCAAGGACGCAAGAGTGGCGGATTGGTGACACAGGGGCTCGAACCCCCGACTTTCCAATCAGTAGTCCAGTGCCATAACCACTGATCTACGTCCCTCAACCTAATTAAGCAATTAAATGAAATAGCTACAGCAAATTGCTCCTATGATATGAAGGGTGTGTGCATGGTGCCGGCGTTTCCCGGATGCACTTAATGTCCGTATCCATTATGACCCTGATCATTCCTGAATAACATATTATATTATATTATATTATATTATATTATATTATATTATATTATATTATATTATAATATTTACAGTTATTCACTCATCCAATCAGAATTCATTACCTAATGCAACTATAGGTTAATAGTTTAACTGAACTTGTACATATGGTATCGCAAATCATTTTACACAGAAAGGTGTAAAAAAACAAAAAACAAACAAGCAAAAAAATATTATATTTGCCCTATAGTCCCTTGGGTCACATCAGGTTCTTTTCAAGTTTTATCAGCACTATTCTGTATAAACTTTCAAAACGACTGTGTTTAAAAATCACTGGAGATCTGCAGTTTATAAAATAATCACACCAGCCCATCTGCCACCAACCACCATGTCACAGCTCAATGTCATATGTCACAGTCAGCAGCTGAACAGGTGTTCCTGTTAAAGGAAACAGTGAGCTATATATATATATATATATATATATATATATATATATATATATATATATATATATATATATATATATGAGATTTAAATGCAGAACAGTGCAACGTGCAATAAAGGACTCCAGATTGTACTCTATTAAGTCTCCCAGTAATTTACCTCGAGGGTAAACTCTGTCAATTCCGTGAATTCTGCAGACCTTATAGGAGCCTTTTAAAGTCAATAGTGTCACAAGCTTTAGTCAGATACAAACAGCCACTGGTGCATTTGATTTCCGCACATTACAAAAACCCCTCAACTGCCCAAGACAAGTATATTGATAGGATTTTCTCCGTGACTCATTTGCAAAGACACGTGACATATTAGAAGTTTATTTGCACACTGTGCCTTCGTTTGATTACGGTTAATATTCATATTAGATGTAAGATGTTCGTAGTCGTAATGCAACAAAAGCAAAAATACAATATTATCGCAGACATGTATTTTTGTTTATTGCACTCGACTCAACAGTGCACCTGAAAACAACATATGACTGCATTTAAAAAAAAAAGCACTGATTAATGTTCATTCATTCATTCATTCATTCATTCCCAAAGCCATATATGCACTATTTACGAACAAATTTATTCATTTATCTTCTACCTCTATATCTGATCTTCCCTCGGGTCACGGGGAGTCTGTGCCTATCTCAGGCGTCTATGGGCATTAAGACAGGATACACCCTGGATGGAATGCCAACCCATCGCAGGACACACACACACTCACAATCACACACATTCATACACTAGGGACAATTTTCCAAGGTGCCAATCAACCTACCGTGCATATTTTTGGACCGGGAGGAAACCGGAGAACCCGGAGGAAAAACCCCCTGAGGCACAGGGAGAACATGCAAACTCCACACACACATGGCCAAGACGGGAATCGAACCCGGACCCTGGCGGTGTGAGGCAAACGTGCTAACCACTTAGCCAGTGTGCCCCTTTTTACAAACAAATTATAAAATTATTTTGTTTGGTTAGATTCAGTTAGGGAGGACCTTCACAATGCAAATACCAGTACTTATAAAGAGATATACTAGATGATGGCTGAGTAATCATTGTTTTTGTTTTTTTTATTATTATTATTCTAATAAGAGTATTAAATTTGAAATGTAATCCAAATCATGTTTCTGTTAAACACACATGCTTGTCTTAACTAAGAAAACACTCGCTGTGAAATTGAGCTAGCCGCAAATAACCGGAGCAGCCAATCTAGTGAAGGAACGAGGCACCGAGAAAAAAAAAAAAAAGAGGAAAGAAAAAATCAATAGGAGTAACAGTGACACCACAGTGCTGTTGTAGAACACACACACATCCTCTGTGTGGTCATTTTCGTTTCGAGGATGTTATCACTTGCATCCAGAGAGCAAGCTAGCTTAGGTTTCATCCTCCAGTCAATACACATTGATCTGTTTGTACCACTAGAACAAACTTAGTATTAATATGTATTTTGTCTGCCAGCACGTTGTACATTAAATGGGTTGTTTTCTCGTTTTAATGTGGACTGTAATCATGCACAGAACAGTCTTTGGGGCACGGTGAATGTGATGGAGGAATTTCCAGTGGACAAGTCTAATTTTCACGCAATACATTTTCATAGATGGGTTTCAAACAGACAAGAAAGATTTACGCAATATATTTTCTTTTCCCCCACGTGAGACGGCAGGAATAGCCATTTCCGTCCTTTTTGTCATCCAGATCATTAACTTAGAGCTATTAATGCTGACCATGCGCTGTAGACTATGACTATCTGCTTGCACAAGCTAGATAGTTAGTCGTGTACGGTGCTTTACTCTGATTTTCAACACTACAGTTATGGGCATGTAAGCAAAGAATTGTGCCAAATGTGCTCTTTTAAATCAAAGACTTGTTCAATCATGTTACAGCACACCGTTTGCTGCTTGATGAAACACCGCAGGGGCAGTATCTTTTTCAACAGAAAACACTGCAGGCTCACAATGCAGATGTGTAATACATTTAGAGGACTAAAGATCAAAGTGGATGTTTCCGGTTAAGGAAAGGAAGAAAAGGAACGAAGGACGGAGAGCCATATTGCTTTATCATGCCCCACTTGCTTCAAAGTCACGGCTAGAAGAGCCTGTCCATGACATGGCATTCAGGATAAGCGTAGGTTGAATCCATGAATATTTCCGTCCTTCTAATGCACTATTAACCCTGCGGCGGGGGAGTCTGTGTGTACTGAGTGTCTATAAAGTGTAATAACAAGGCTTTTACAGATAAAAAGACGGCAACACGAGGTTTAATTACAGCAGAATATTATGACCAGGCTAGGACTGGTCTGATTTCTTTTCTAGGGTTAGGGTAAGCAAGAACATCTACAAAATACATTCACTGCTTATTTATGCTTCCACCCCCCCCCTTCCTTTTAGAGGTGGAAATGAGATTGCTATTAATCAGTATATAATTTTTTTATTCTATTTCACGTAAGTTTCAAGTAAAACTTTAAGCCTTTATATAGGTCATATACCCTAAGGCATAAAGAATTAAAACAATATAAAATAGACTGTGTCGACATGTGACTATTGTAGCGACCTCCAGTGGCATCGGCATCGGCCTGAACACAGAACACGGGAAAGGTGGAAATAGTGTTTATTAATAGTGTTAAAATAAATACAAATAAAATTAAAATAAAAAGAGGGAAGGTGTTCAGGTGTACAGGAAAGGATATTTAAGTGGTTTTTCCACTGGTCTCTATAGGCACGTAGAGGTCATGGCCGTGGAGTCTCCTCATCTGCCTCTTGCCTGTAGTTAGCAATCGGGAAAGCGAGCTGCTAGCTCAAATCCACCTCACTTGCGGCCTTTTATAATCACGCGGGATTGAAGATTGTGAGGAGCCGTCACTCTAGACGAGCTCCAGCCGTGTCTCGTCAGGACGTCATACCTCCTTGTTATCCGCTCCGGCAAACGTGCTCCTTCCTAGTGGTGGTTCGGAGGTCGGAGCGCTTGCCAGTTACGATAGATGAAGCGTCACCGTCACACTATTAAATTAAATTATCCAAACTGTTTAACATCCTACCACCTTAAGACCACATCTTGCCACATGTCATGTTTACTCTGGACACAGAGGTTCAGTAATAGTCTTATATTTAATTTAGAAATACACATGCTAATAAAACAACATTTTTGCCACAGGTGAGTACAGAGTAACACATATACATTTTCCTTTCATCATCCATGGATTTGAAATGCTTAACTGATGAGAAAATAACATCGTTTCTCCAACACCTTTCTTTTACATAGTAATATAGAGACTTAAATACAATTTTACACTATAAAACTCACCTGAGAAATTATTGCTACCTTCACGGTAAACTCATAAAATGCCTCCTGTTCTTGCCCGATTCATGTTTGAATATCAAGTGGGTAAATACATTCAAAATACATCCTATTGTTTTGATTTGAACACATGCACGTTAAGTAAATTGGAAAAATACATGGTTTTAAGTAAAAGTTGCATATCCATATACGGCATAGTGTACCTGAATCTATTAAATGACCAGGTTATACCATCCATGATTTTTCCCAAGATGCCACAAGAATACCTGACTTGAATGATGACATTGGGGTCGTTTTCAAACATGAATAATTAAAAAACGAATTTAAATTCAATTTGTATGGAATATTTTAACAATGGGCTTTGTCACTGTTACAGAAGCAGTCCTTTACATAGTACTGACACTTTGAAGACTTTATGGATGATTCATCTTTTCAAATGAATGTGACTCTACATGGTATACATGTTGTAATGTATCATAAGGCTGTCGAATCAACGGCACGATAAATGCATGCTCAAAAGGGGGTGCGATGAAACATTAGAGTGCGTGACCTTTTTGGCCAGGTGTTGCATCACAAGTTCATCTAAGAAAATGGTAACAAAAGGAAAATATTCACAAGTTTCAAAAGTATTTTGGAGCATTGCTTTTTCACTTTTTTTTCTTTTTTTTGCTTTTTGAACCTGTTTGGAGACATTTTTCAAAGTGAATTGCTTCTTGGCCCGCTGTAGTTCATTGGTTAAATTCCAAATTTCACAAAAGCCCTAAATCATAGACTACTTAACAGGCAGTGCAGTTTAGAAGGTCAAAGCGGTGATCTGGAAATGTGTATAATGAAACAACACTGTCGAAGTGAGTGACGAAATCGAAAGTTTTCATTGGGTGGTGATATTATTTGTCTTCATGTTTATTTCGCTTTGGGGGAAAAAAATGAATGTAAAGTACCTTTGCAAAAATGGAAGGTGCAGAAGTGGTATAGCTTTAAAGACATACTGTATGAATATTTAACATATTTATTAAATGCATTAAAGATAAGTACAGCATTAATAGTAGCACGTTAGGTACTAGGAGGTAGCGTGTACGAAGTTCATCCGTAAAGGCATCCGTATTCAAATGTAATAAGCAGTGCAACGTTTTACTTACTTTGTAAAAGTGAAGTAACTGATTACATTTTATTACTTTCATTTCTCCACTAGGTGGCACTTTAAGTTAACATTCTAAGAGAAAAGACTTCAAACCCTCAAGAATAATTCTATTTTTCAAAATGAATCTGCAGCAGATCGTCATCATTCAAATCAGAATCACGATTCAGTTGAAAATCATGCCTTTAAGATTTTGATAAGTAACTGTAATTTATATCGACATCTTTATTCAGTAACTGTAACGAATTATTGTTACATTATTTTGTAATTAAATGACGTAACGCCATTACATGTAACTCCCCAAAACTGTTCACCATATAAATGATGTATGATGCCAGAAAAATATTTGTCTATTTATTTCTGAACTGTCAATGTCTGACAGCTTACTCAGTTTACAATATCTGCAATACAGAGTCAGATTAAGTCCCAAAGGAAGAAAATCGTGTGCACCATAACCGTAGCTTATAAGGAATGACCTAGAATATTCTTGGTACAATCTTTTTTCTCTCTTTTCTTTTTCGTTTTTTTTTTAACAGGTCAGCAATCTAAGACCTAATAATGTTTCGCAAGAAGAAGAAGAAGAGGCCAGAAATTTCTGCACCAAAGAACTTTGAACACCGAGTCCATACCTCGTACGATGCAAAGCTTGGGATCTTCGTGGGTCTACCAACGCAATGGCAGAGTCTTATCGAGAACCTGAGAAGACCCAAACCCATGGTGGACCCTTCCAGAATAACACCAGTGGAATTAAAACCAAAGAAGGCATGTATTGCGATTTAAAAAAAGGACCAAAGTGTCTCTAGACCTGGAAATGGTACAGATATTTAACCGTATGCTTTAGTCCTAATTACTGAAGACATTTTGCCCCTACAGAAAGCTCAGGTTATCGCTGAGTAACGAGAAGCATAAAATCCTTTTGCTTTCGTATCTATTTATGGGTTTGCACATACAATCCCGCTATATAAACCCATTCAATGGCGAGAATCCTTGGATTGCACCAAGATTTATTACCCCATGCTGGCAATTAATAATGGTCTATGCTGTGTACCACTTGCATCAAAGTCAGGGAGGGGGGGAGAAAACTGCAGTTTCAAGCAAAGAGAAAGCCACAGAGAGCACTAAAGCATGACCATGGCAGATTTTCCCTTAGCCATGGTGTAAAGATGCCTTTTCAGTAATAATGTACACAACATGACGCGGCACGGTAGTAAAAACAAAACGAAATTTCTCTTCTGTTCTGTATTAAACATTATGACCTGCACAAAGGTTCCGGATTCTCTCTCTCTCTCTCTCTCTCTCTCTCTCTCTCTCTCTCCTCTCTCTCTCTCTCTCTATATATATATCTCTCTCTCCTCTCTCTCTCTCTATATATATATATATATATATATATATATATATATATATATATATACAGACGTGGACAAAATTGTTGGTACCCTTTGGTCAATGAAAGAAAAAGTCACAATGGTCACAGAAATAACTTTAATCTGACAAAAGTAATAATAAATAAAAATTCTATAAATGTTAACCAATGAAAGTCAGACATTGTTTTTCAACCATGCTTCAACAGAATTATGTAAAAAAATAAACTCATGAAACAGGCATGGACAAAAATGATGGTACCCCTAGAAAACACAGAAAATAATGTGACCAAAGGGACATGTTAATTGAAGGTGTGTCCACTAATTAGCATCACAGGTGTCTACAACCTTGTAATCAGCCATTGGGCCTATATATATGGCTCCAGGTAATCACTGTGTTGTTTGGTGATATGGTGTGTACCACACTCGACATGGACCAGAGGAAGCAAAGGAAAGAGCTGTCTCAAGAGATCAGAAAGAAAATTATAGACAAGCATGTTAAAGGTAAAGGCTATAAGACCATCTCCAAGCAACTAGATGTTCCTGTGAGTACAGTTGCACATATTATTCAGAAGTTTAAGATCCATGGGACTGTAGCCAACCTCCCTGGACGTGGCCGCAGGAGGAAAATTGATGACAAATCTAAGAGACGGATAATCCGAATGGTAACAAAAGAGCCTAGAAAGACTTCTAAAGAGATTCAAGGTGAACTTCATGCTCAAGGAACATCAGTGTCAGATCGCACCATCCGTCGTTGTTTGAGCCAAAGTGGACTACATGGGAGACGACCAAGGAGGACACCATTGTTGAAAACGAATCATAAAAAAGCAAGACTGGAATATGCCAAACTACATGTTGACAAGCCACAAAGCTTCTGGGAGAATGTCCTGTGGACAGATGAGACAAAAATCGAAGTTTTTGCCAAGGCACATCAGCTGTATGTTCACAGACGAAAAAATGAAGCATATCAAGAAAAGAACACTGTCCCTACTGTGAAACATGGAGGAGGCTCTGTTATGTTCTGGGGCTGCTTTGCTGCGTCTGGCACAGGGTGTCTTGAATCTGTGCAGGGTACAATGAAATCTCAAGACTATCAAGGAATTCTAGAGAGAAATGTACTAGCCAGTGTCAGAAAGCTTGGTCTCAGTCGCAGGTCATGGGTCTTGCAACAGGACAATGACCCAAAACACACAGCTAAAAACACCCAAGAATGGCTAAGAGGAAAAAATTGGACTATTCTAAAGTGGCCGTCTATGAGCCCTGACCTCAATCCTATTGAGCATCTTTGGAAGGAGCTGAAACATGCAGTCTGGAAAAGGCACCCTTCAAACCGGACACAACTGGAGCAGTTTGCTCATGAGGAGTGGGCCAAAATACCTGCTGAGAGGTGCAGATGTCTCATTGACAGTTACAGGAAGCGTTTGATTGCAGTGATTGCCTCAAAAGGTTGCGCAACAAAATATTAAGTTAGGGGTACCATCATTTTTGTCCATGCCTGTTTCATGAGTTTATTTTTTTACATAATTCTGTTGAAGCATGGTTGAAAAACAATGTCTGACTTTCATTGGTTAACATTTATAGAATTTTTATTTATTATTACTTTTGTCAGATTAAAGTTATTTCTGTGACCATTGTGACTTTTTCTTTCATTGACCAAAGGGTACCAACAATTTTGTCCACGTCTGTATATATATATATGAAGAATTACATTTCATGAAACTGTACATTATTACCTTGTGCTGAGTCTCATAAGGTTGTTTGTACCCTAAACACTTGATTACACTGTATACACACTGCAAAAAAAATGCTCTCTTTGAAAAATTTACTTATATCTAATTTAAATGTACTAAGCAAAAAAAATCTGCCAATGGGGTAAACAAAATTGACTTGGTAAGAATTCTTGAAACTAACATTAATATCTAGTTGATAATAAATTCTACTATAACCAGGCAAAAAGTGGCCAGTTTGATTGTTTTTTTCTTTATTTTTTGGACTTTTTAACCACTAGTGGCAGCTTGGAGGTGGGTGGACTTGAACCGGCAATCTTCTGGTCCTGGCTCAGTGGCTTAACCACTGACCTCTACCATCTCCAACTGCGCTGCTCCTTCCCGTCTTCTTTTCATAAACACAATTAAGAATTCTTCAGCGCAGTATTAGTCTTCATTCATTCATCTCCTACCGCTTTATCCTGTGCCTCTCTCAGGCGTCTTCAGGGATCAAGGCAGCACACACACTCGCATTCATTCACTAGGGACACTTTTTTCCAAGGTTCGAATCAACCTATCATCCATGTTTTTGAACCGGAGAGGAAACAGGAGAAAAACCCTTTGAGGCACTGGGAGAGCATGCAAACTCCTCCACACGTGGCAGGGGCAGAAAACAAACCTCCAACCATGGAGGTGTGAGGCGAACATGCTAAACACTAAGCCTAACTAAGACTAACACTGAGACTAACACTAAGACTAACACTAAGACTAAGACTAGTATTTATCTTAAAATTCTAATAAGCGGTTAAGGAGGTGGGCTCTGGACCGAAACGTCGCAGGTTTGAGCCTCCACTAGCCGAGCTTCCACTAGTGGGCCCTTGAACAAGGCCCATTTGATCATTCTGTCCCAGCCTTTAGGGTTGCACTAGCCAGTGCATTTCGAGGATTGTGTTAGGAAAGGCATCCGGCATGAAAACATGCACCAAATCTAATAACGCGTACCGTCCACTGTGGCGGAAAGAAAGAAAAAATATGTGTCTTCAAATTATCACAACATTCACTTTAAACCTGCCACTTGACATGTTGCTCATTTACTTGCCTAGACTGAACAAGTACACTTTTCTTAATTTAGACTATTAGTGCGACTTCTACGACTGTTTTTTTATCTTTCATGGCAAAAGACAACATTTCCTCTCCCGTCTCCTAATTCACTTTTTGAATAACAGGATCCCGGACTTTCTTCTGACAGGTTAACCAAGTTTATGTTCCTGAGTGCTGTGAGTCATGACTACATTATGGTATATTTATATCCACCGTCAAGGACATAGTGACTGAAGCACATGGCAGCTGACATAAAATGTCCTTTGTGGCCGAAAACCCTGCCAACTGGCTCTGAAATCGAGGTCGGAATCGGCTTTGAGAGGAAAAATGCCTGCGAGAGCCCAATAAGGTGTAAGACATTGTACAGCCATTTTTAAACTTAATCTTCCAAATCCTTATGCGTGGGGTTTTTTTTTCAGTTACTAGGAAGAAAATAGGTTTTATACATCCAAAAATAGCTTTCCTTTGAGGAGCCCCAGTTGAATTCTCCGCACTCCACTCGCATTAATCATACCGTCTTTTCCGTTTCTCCCTTTCCCTCAGACGATTGTGCGCGGGACCTTCGTCGGCCATGGAGACTACATCTCGGCCATGCTGTCAGATATGAGCCGTCTATCGGTGACCAGCTCCAACTCGCTGCGCAAGAGCAGCCCTTCGGCGCGCAAGAGAGCCCAGTCTCTGGGTCGCCTTGGTGAGGTGATGGAGGGCGATGGCTACCAGTACGAGGACCTCGAACGCACTGAACTCGACCCAGATTCCCAGAACCACTGGCGGAACATCCACAGTGAGAGTGGAACCCCGTTTATGGGTATGAAGAAGAGCATCACCTTGGAACCCAACGGTATCCTGCCTAGAGCTAAATCTACCTATGAGGTCAATGTTAACTCACTGGATGCACATCCTCCTTCTCTCCCTCCTCCGGTCCTACCCATGCCTCCTCCACCGCCAATCCCTGTTTGCCTAGGCCTGTCTATGTGGGTGGGGATTTGGGTAGCCCTAACGAAAGACTGATGATGAGAAGGGAGTTTCCCATTGTTCTGTCTCACAACCCAAGGCCCATCACCTGTTTTTATAGCCCATCTATGCCCATACAACATAGACAAGTAGAGAGTGGAGGGTTTAACACAGATATAAGGACTGCAGACAGACTTCTGGTTCATCCACAAAATAGCCCCGGGAGACCATATTCTTCTTATGACCTGAAGGTAAGGAACTTTTCAAACCTCACAATCTTTTTTTCCCACCATGTTTTACTGGATGCCGAGGTTAAACATTTGAGATGGTAATGGTTTGATTTGCTCATGCGCATAATAGAGACAATTCTTCCTCAACCTGGCTCCAATGATAAGGTACAAACACAGATAGGATAGGACAAACACAATTATCTCTGAACACAATTATGTCTTGATGCAGCATGTCAAATGAATACAGCATAGATTTCACAATGCTTGTCTTGAAGTCCAAATATCAGCATGTTCCCTTCTTGCGTGGTACTGGTCTCGCTAATTGAACGATCTGTGGCTAATTTATTTATTGTAATGTGTAACGGTGGGTGTGTATGAGCAGTGCAAACACTAACATGTGTAGCACAGAGGAGGCTGTGTTTGTGAATATGTCTGGTGTGTAAAAAGACATATCTCTAGTACTTTTTGCAATCTAATGGGACTAATGCCTATAAACATGTTTTTGAAATATCTGAAAATACTTTTTTTACATCTGAAAAACTTTTACTTTTTAAACTACACAAAGCAGCAACCTGTTTTCAGCAGGTTCATACATTGCATTTGACAGCTTATCCGGATTAAGGGTTTAAGGGCCTTGCTCAAGGGCCCACTAGCAGCAGCTGGGTGATGGTGAATTTCCAGTCCAGAGGTTAATGCCTTAACCAGTGAGCTACACTGCTGTTGCTATGTGTAGTCCAATGTTTTTGTATACACACAGTCTATTAACATCTCAAAGATTAAACTATATTCTGCAGTAAGGTGAAACATTTATGATTGCTTAAACAAGAAGCTACGTCAGCGTTATGACCTTGTTTGTTATCAGTGTTTGAAGTTAATGCACATGCATATTCAATTCAGTGTGTAACACTTTAAACAAAGAAACAAAGCTTTAAAGAAATAAGTAATTGCAAATATAACATCATAAATGTCTCCCTATAAGTCTATAAGCAAACGTAAAACAACCATTATTGACTTCAGCATCGGGGGCACGGTGGCTTAGTGGTTAGCACTTTCCCCTCACACCACCAGGGTCCGGGTTCGATTCCCGTCTCGGCTATGTGTGTGTTGGAGTTTGCATGTTCTCCCCGTATTTAATGTTTTATTTTTACTCAGTGTGCTGCTAGACTGCATACATCCAAGTGCCTATAGAAAGGCTGTATATAGCTTGAAAATGATGCTGCAGCACCGAGTGTCTTTCACACATTTTCACTTTGCAACATCGCCTCCCTTTTTAAACTGCACCAAGAACTATTCTCAAATTCTTCTACCGATTTACAAAGCAAACATTGCATTCATGTCACCCCTTTGTGAAAGAGCAGTGCCACTGGATATATATATATATATATATATATATATATATATATATATATAACCTAATAGCCATAAACAAATCGCACAGTTCATGTCAAGGGAGTGCTTTTTAACCGAATAACAACCGAAAAGCAATTTTTTTTAACATTTTTTAACATTTATCTCAACTTATATTAAGAAACCAGCAAACCAGCAAATGAAATAAATAAATACATACATACCTGGATGTAAAGAGATGTTGAATGATATGAATGAAGGATTACACTTGAGCTGTTAAAAGTTCTGAAATACTTTAATCACATTTAATTACTCATGTAAATAAATACTCTGATATTCATTCAACTTATTCACTACTAATAGAAACACAAGAAAGGTTGACTAAATATAACGACCCATGAATGAATCACACACTGATTTGTTTGGCATGTGGTTAATTAGTGTCCCTTTTACCAGATTACATATAAACAGGAGAAAGGTTCCATTAAAGCTGCAGATTTATTCCTATGCCTAATTTATGTCTAATGTTATAATGGTTTTATTCTAGTTACACTGATGTTACACATTTGCTGAACAGGAACTAAATAGATAAATGTATACAAAGTATATATAAGAGGTTGCAGAAGGTTTTAGCTCTTGGATTAGCTATTGGATTAGTTAGACTGATGCAGCAAGGGCCAGAATCATATTTTTATCCATGAATGTGTATTAAATCATTAGTTTGATATCGCTATTTCATAATTTCACCACATTTAAATATGTATATTCAATATATTTAATATATACAGATATATATATATGTGTGTGTGTGTGTGTGTGTGTGTGTGTGTGTGTGTGTGTGTGTGTGTGTGTGTGTGTGTGTGTGTGTGTGTGTGTGTGTGTGTGTGTGTGATCTGTGTGATCAAATTGATATTGCTTTTAATAATCTGTGTTTGTTGCAGAGATGCAGACAGAAGATTGTCTTACATTCCTTCTAATGTACCAATGTAATGTACTAATGTACCCTGCTAGACATGGATATTCATAAGTGTGTTTAATTAAACAGTTGTTTAAAATAAATAGCGTATAATAAAAAAAACAACACTGGACATAAAACAGAATAACATAGATGCTTTGTTAATGATATAGTATGTGCTCCATTCATATAAAGTCAGTTCATAAGAAGTGTAATGAACTGGGACCATGAAAGCAACATGAAAGGAGGAATTCCCATTCAATGTCCGAATTAATAATGCTTTAAAATGTCTCCATACTATCTAACCAATAGATACATCCCTGACATGCCCTTGGCAATTCCTTTTGTCTTTGTGCTTCTATAACTTTTAAAAGTATACACAACTTTTTAAAAGTATACAAAAATGTTGTGTTATTGCTTTAAGAAGTCGATGTGTACAAAAAATTAAAAATAGTGCGTGTACTAAAGAATATGTGTATTTATTCAGAATATGGCTGGCACTTAATATAAATGTGTGATACGCCAACTCGATGAAAAAGACCTTTCTTGGCGTCGGAAAACATATCTCTCGGTTGCACAATAAACAAATGTATTAATATAAAAAGCATTAAGAAATGACATCATTATTGCGTGCAAGTAAGGGCATTCATTCAGGCGTTTGCTCAGTGGTTTAAGGAGCTGGGTTACCGATCGGAAGGTTGTGGTTCAAGCTCTGGTATATATATATAATATATATATATATATATATATATATATATATATATATATATATATATATATATATATATATATATATATATATATATGACCCTGCGCTCTGACCCCATCTTCCAAAAAACAAGCTTGCAATTGTTTTACTGTGCAACAATTTTACTGTGCTCTAATGTATATGAGCCAAATAAAGGCTATTCTACTTCTTTATCTATGCAGACTCAGTGGTCGATTTTCACTGCGATGCCTTGTTATACAACTCATGAATAGCATACACAATATATAACATTATATTTAGCGACATTAATCACAGTTTCTGCATAGGCTTCCCAAGAGGTTGTGTAATGTTTTGACATCACAGCTTTATTACACTATGATACATTCCTTTTGTTGTCTAGGAACTTAGTATTTCTTAGAAGACAGTTGGCATGTATATGTAGTGCAGCTATGTCGGTAATCACACGTATAACCGTTTAACTCGTGAGATACAAAAGCAATTAAATACGCACGGCCTTAAAGAGTTTAGCGATTCAGAATCACAGTGTCGGTTGACGTTTGCGATGTTGATACGTCTTACATTTGAATTTTTGTTGGTGCCTCTGAAGATTAAGCATGCTGGCACACGTCCCAGTCTGTGAAGCTTGTTCAATGAATTTTGATGATTTCTCAAGGTGATAAAAAAAAAAAAAGTGACGTAGAGCACTTAGAGCTGCAATCTTCCTGTGGTAGTGGGATGCTATTTTTGGACGTGCTCATGCTCCTGGGAGTGAATGTTGTAAGTGCGGCACTTACTTAACAGAATCTGCAGGATGACATGAATGGGAAGGATGGCAGTTTTGCAGTAGCAGGGGATGGCAACTAATGAAAGGATGGCAGGTTTTAATTAGCATTACAGCGCTTTGGCATCTCAGCTAATATGTATCTTCTTTCTTTCCAAAGTTACAGGCAGATACTCTCCTGAGACCTCAGCCAGGCTTCTTCCACAGTGGTGCAAGCAGTCCCCTGGTGAGCACCACAAGGCCTCACAGGACCGTGCGCTCCTCCTCCAGCTACACAATCGGCCTCTCGCCCAACATTAGTTTCCGGCCCTCTGGTCCCGATCCTTTCCTAAGGCACTCAGGGTGCCCCAATCCAGGTCTCTACCCCAGACAGGACAGCCCATCCCAACCCAGGCCTTCACCTACCGGCTCTCTGGCCACCAGTCCAGCCGGAACATGTTCTCCAGCGTTTAGGCCACAGCAGCACCCATCCCCACGTCCTCCGCCGGACCCGCCCAAGGTCACTCACGAGCAGTTCAAGGCAGCTCTGCAGATGGTAGTGGACAAGGGAGACCCACGCTCCTACCTGGAGAACTTTGTCAAGATTGGCGAGGGCTCCACTGGGGTGGTGTGTATTGCGCGGGAAAAGCACAGCGGTCGCCTGGTGGCAGTGAAAATGATGGACCTGAGGAGGCAGCAAAGACGGGAGCTGCTGTTCAATGAGGTTTGAAACTCTTAGTTTTAGTAGTGGATAAAAAGCCAACAAATGGTTTATGAGCTGTGGTGTCATTCTTTATGTTGCCATATATATATATATAATATATATATATATATATATATATATATATATATATATATATATATATATAGGCTATGAATACTTTTGTCATTGAGAAGTACTTCACAATACATATATCTCTTTGTCTTGGTTAGAGGTCTGTATTTTACGATTTAATTTTGTGTGTTTCTGATGGTAATAAATATGGTATATTTAACAGCTCTCGCCATCATAAATATGACCTATTAAATAATGAATAGTGTACTGTGCAGCTTCTGTTGGAATTAGTAATCAAGCATTTGCATACATGTTTGCCGTTCTGCTGCAGTACTCATGTGTATATGCGTGTATGCAGGTAGTTATTATGCGGGACTACCAGCACAGGAATGTGGTGGAGATGTTTAAGAGTGCGCTGGTGGAGGAGGAGCTCTGGGTTATTATGGAGTACCTCCAGGGAGGAGCTCTCACTAACATAGTGTCTGAAACCAGGTAAGCCATTATAGTATCTGAAAGAGCAGATAAATGTAACATCTCTCTGAGTCATTGACCGTGCGTTAATAAGAACTTTATAACAGTCGTGTGTCATCTGGCATCAAATCTAGTGTAATCACAATGTAAGGAAGATATGTGTTGGACTGAACAAAGGTGTTCCATATGTGAATGGAACAAAGTCAGTTTCGTGTATTGTATGTTGAATTTGAATTCTAATTGGCCTATTATGTGAAATATTTGTTCCACTGTAGAAGTTAAAAATATACTATATGATGAACAATCCAGTCATTTAGGAAGTCAGCATTAAAAAATAATAATTTCCATAATTGAATGTATGTTTTCACATTTCACCTACAATTACTTAAATGTGAACTGAGGAATTGACTGTATAATCTTTAGACTCTATACTAAATCAAGGATATGATAACCAATATGGCAGAGCTTTTGACGTTGTAGAAGCTTTTTTGAACCGCATGGGGGCGGTAGACTGTCAAGTCCGCTTCTAATACTACTCAACTACTATTACTACTCTATCTACTACACTATTAGAGTTCTCAAATCACACACCTGAAACCCAATTTAATATATATATATATATATATATATATATATATATATATATATATATATATATATATATATGGTTTTTAAACAAAACTAATAAAGAAGATGTATTAATGTGTGGAAGTGTAGAATCTAAGATTACATTTAGGAATGGGAATATATATATATATATATATATATATATATATATATATATATATATATATATATATATATATATATATATATATTTATTTATTTATTTTATTTTTTGGCAATTGAAATTGTATTTACCTTCTTTTAACACCCTCCATTTTCATAGGCACTTATCGGCCCACAAGACCAATGTTCTTGATATCTCATGACATGCTTCATATTTACGGAACTCATTTCAATTTAAAGAATTTTTATATTTAAAAAATTTTATTTTTAATTTTAAAATCATTTACAGAGCTCACTATACAGTCCATAGTGGTGTCGATAACATCATTGGTCTGAATCCCCACAGACCCTAAAACAAGCTATAAGAGACAAACTTAGGAGGTGCCAAATTATATGATTTATTTATTTATTTATTTAATAATTCGCTGGTGAGTTCAGCAAAACCAAAATAACATGAAGACATTCACACCTCACTCCCTATGCGCATAACAAGTTCATATATGTCATAGTCTTGCTAATCGCTTTGCTATTGTTGTTGTTCTAAATAAGACACTGAATACACATGGAATATATCAGTGAATAAATTTGGACTGTGAAACGCTGTGCATGATTGTACAGGTTAACTGAAGAGCAGATTGCCACGGTGTGCGAGGCGGTCCTGCAGGCACTGGCTTATCTCCACTCGCAAGGCGTCATTCACCGCGACATCAAAAGTGACTCTATCCTGCTATCGCTGGATGGAAGGGTAAGATCTGATTTTGCTTCCTTTTCCACCACACTTGCTCGTCTTCTTCTTCTTCTTTGGGCTCTAAATGCACAGATTCTTTGTGTGACGAACTGCATTATGGATTCAAATGTTTTTTTTGTTTTTTTTTCTACCTCAGAAATGTTCTGTTTTTCATTCCAGATTAAACTGTCCGACTTTGGCTTCTGTGCTCAGATCAGCAAAGATATCCCGAAAAGGAAATCGCTAGTAGGGACTCCATACTGGATGGCCCCTGAAGTAATCTCAAAGTCACCATATGGCACTGAGGTTAAGAATCCCAATATAACATGATATAACATAATATATATGAAATGAATATAACCTTAATATACAATATTTTACTATTTTCGTTACTCACATTAATGTGGACGTGCAGATTTTCCTTCTCAGTGTATTAAAAATGCAAATATATATATATATATATATATATATATATATATATATATATATATATATATATATATATATATATTTAAAATAACTTCTCATGCCTTATGTTTAGGAATATATTTCTAAGCCTTATTCACACAGTGTGTGTCAGTTCACACAACTCTCTCACACACACACACACACACACACACACACACACACACACACACACACAACTTTATATACATTTTGCTATATACGTGTGTGTGTACACACGTATATAGCAAATGTATATAAAGTTGTGTGTGTGTGTGTGTGTGTGTGTGTGTGTTCAGTTGTAAGAATCAAAATAAGGCTTAGCAAATGTGTTTAACCATAAGGCATGAGAAACTACTTTAAATATACGTAACAATAGAAAGCTTTAAGAATTTATGAATATTATGTATCATTCACACTCACACTCATTCAATTTAATACATTCAGTCATTCAAGTTATTACAGACAATTTTGCATCTTTTTTTACTATCCACACAGCATTTTATTGTTCATACTTGCTTATACGTGTATTGTGTATACAGGTCTATACTGGTCCCGCACTTTCGGTGCTACTGTTTACCTGCTTCTTTTGCACATCGCACCACTGCTCCTGCTGCTGTGCTCGGCTTTGGCCCACCACTGTCACCACTGTTTACATTTTATTAGGTGTAAATGTGTTTTTCCACTTGCACATTGTCTGTAGTCCTCATCTCTGTGTTTTGTAGCTCTCCGTTGTGTGATGTGAATATGTTGTTTTCTGTAGCACCGGGGTTCTCTGGGAAACGTCGTCTCGTCAGCTATATATATATTTGAAATATAATAATATAAATAATAATATAAATCTTGACTTATTGAAAAGGTCTGTTGTGTGAAATGGAATCCCAGGTGGACGTATGGTCGATGGGCATCATGGTGGTGGAGATGGTCGACGGAGAGCCTCCTTACTTCAGCGAAACCCCAGTGGTGGCCATGAAGCGTCTGAGAGACGAGCCACCCCCTACTATACGAAACGTTCAGCAGGTACACCCGCTGTCGATGGTTCAAAAACAATTCGCAACATCGCCGGCCGTCTGTTCTCATCCCGCTTTCCCTTCCCAGGTGTCCCCAGTGCTCAAGGACTTCTTGGACCGCATGCTGACCCGAGACCCGTTGGAGCGTGCTAGCGCAACCGACCTCCTCGAGCACCCGTTCCTCCTACAGAGCAGCTCTCCACAGTGCCTCGTGCCCCTCGTCGAGCAGTACCGCAAGCGCATGTCTCGCTGCTGAGGAGTTCCTTATTCTTCCTGTCTCTCTCTCTCTCTCTCTCTCTTCTACAATACATGCCATTGTAGGCTCTTGGCTAGAGGCACCCAGGGCTCCAGGTCGGAACGTCTTGGGCACACAGAAGTGAGCTGAAGCGCAGTGAAGCTTCTATAGACTCAGAAAGCAAGAGCACTTGAAATCCTCGTGTGAGAAGGATGACCAATAGTGATGGCGTGTTAATAAATTGCATTAACCCTAGGTCAAATGTTCTTTTGTCCTAAACACAATTGGTGCTTAATTAGCAGCCGAAACTAGACTGTGTTTTTTTTTTTTTTAAACTTATGAGCTCCTCGCGCCTATGTTAAGCAACGAATGCTTCATGCTATCATGATGCTTGATCCGGTCAGTATTTCGCCAGTATTCTTAGCACAGAGAAGACTACTGCACCTTGCCCAGGATTTGCATGCCAGCGGCAAATATAGTCCAAACGTAAGCTAGAAAATGACTTGAATCGGCGCCCAGAACGACCTCGTCCGGCTGCTGTGGTGGCGACTGTTTTCAAAGAGCCATCGGGAATCCGACTGTATATCCTACCGATTTAGCTATTTATTGTTATGTTGTTTATTCAAACTTTTGTACTGAATGAAACCATCTGCTTTTTGGAAAGGGGGTTCTGAATGGTTTCCAAACTTGTATACACTGTAAATATTGCTCCTCAGCACCCCGTGGTTGACTTTTAACTGCAGAAGGGATAATGTGTACATACAATTATGTCGCGTTAATGCTGTATTCTGATCATTATTACTGAGTGACAAACTTACATACGAGAAAAGTCATCTGGCTTTGGTGTGTTTGTTTACAGTGTGTGTGTGTGTGAACGAGTGAGAGTGTATGTTTACACTTAGGATGTGACGTCCATGTTGCCATTTTCGCATCCAACCTGTTGTACTGTGAGTTCCTCTTTTTCTTTTCTTCTTAAGAGTTTGTAGAGTTTTCAGTGGGAGTGTGTGAATGAACGTGTGCTGCTAAGGGGGTGGGGTGGGCGGGGTCGGGGGCGGGTCATTTACGTTTGCCGAAGTAAAGCACACTGGACTGGTACATGCTGAATAGTTTCTCACCAGCTGTGTACATTCTGTACATCATCTCTTGAACAATTCAGCTTATTTCATATTGTGGTTTTATTTATGGGTCGTTTGTTCATGAGAGAAAGAACCCATACTTTCATTTTTTTTTTCCTAAACAAATAAAGGTTGGATATTGAATAATATGGGAGAGATGGCGCAGTTCTTCCACACATGCACACACACACATGCACCCTTGCACACACACACACACACACACACACACACACACACACACACACACACACACACACACAATATCTTTTCCAGTAAAATGTTCCTTTAATTTATTTACATGAAATAAACGATTGACATTCACAATATGCATAGTAAAAATCACACCAGATCACTGCTATGGTGCAGCTGTTTCTTCCAGTTAGAATTTCATTGCACATATTATATTTCTGTTATCTGTACACAAACTGAAAATATACTATATTATATTTGAATGACATACATCAACTTGTATGAACATCTTATGTACGCTGTCCTACATGCTTCATGACATATGTAACAGACTACACAGCGGGACATTTAAAGCACACCGAGGCTCATGAAGTGCACATTATCGAAGAGTGCGCATTTATGTAGTGTTATGTAGCACAATTCGTGTTTATTAACAGCGGTGTATCTGTGTGACTCTTTAACAGTTCAGAATGAAAATGGGCTATATCAAAAAGTACACAATAAATAAACAAAAGTAAGACGCTTTACTTTCCTGTTTTGTCTATTGTTGTTTGTTATTGTTTAAAAAAAAAAAAAAAAAAAAGAAAGAAAGAAAGTGAAATCCCTGCACATGCTGTCGGGAATCGACTATGTGATGCCACTCTAACAATTTTACTCCAAAGCCATGCAATAAAAGAAATTCACCTGAAAGAAAAGTATGTAAGTATAAAAAAAAGAACATTATTGCACCCGTTTATTTAATGTCTTTCCTGCCTCGAGAGAATTATTGTGAGGAAATTCCTCGCCATTGATTCCCAATGGTAAGCTAAGCTCGGCTAACAGGAGGGCTGCCTTCAAATTCGCACCTGACGCTACTTATGCTATCAACACTGGGCTGACTGTTGACCAGCTTGTGTGTGTGTGAAAGAGGAAATGTCTCTGACCGAGCGATCTTGCCTTTGTTCAGCGTCGTGCCCGATTGACAGTCTCTGACCAGGCCCATGAACTCGGGAGCGGTGAAGCGCCGCAGTAACCTGCTCCCGAGCCCTTCGAATCCCGGCGGGCGGATTCGGATCCTTTCCCGTGGCACCTCGTCCCGACAGAAGAGCAACTTATTGGGTCTTTCACTCTTCACCAGGCTCCCGCGCTTTATCGAGCTTTTCTTCTCGCCGTTCCTCTGCTCCACCCCGTTCTTTTGCTTCTCCGCCTCGGTCTTTTTGGCGCCAGCGTTGCCATGGCAGTAAAATTTCGGGATCAACGGCCTCTCGTCTGGAAGAGATGCTCGCTTTAATTGGCTGACAGGCAGGGTGACATCCCGCGCCTCGCCCTGGTACGACTGCTTTCGTCCCGTCTGCGGGTCCACTTTGAACGACTTTGCTTTCCCCCACTCCTGCGGCGTTTCCCGCATCTCGTGCTGGTCGGCTTTCTGAAAGCGCTCCGAGGCGAAATTGTTCTTTCGCACAAATCCAGTCTCTCTAGAGTTTTGGAACTGCTTGGAGCTGAACAAAACGTGCTGCTCCTTCTCGGTGAAACGCCTCTCGGGAAACCTGGTTGAACTTTGGTAGCCAGCGGTGTTGTTCCTCTCAGGGGATTGCTGCTGGCTGACGCGTCTCTTCGGTTCTTTGTCGTCCCCGACCCACACTTGCTTCTGAAACAAAGACGGCAGCGCTTCTTCGTTCTTGCCGTGGACCTGCTTCGAGAACGTTTCTAAGATCTGCTTCGGGAGACGATTCGGCCAGGAAAGCACTTCCTGCGATCCGCCTTTGATTTCGTGCGCTTTCTCGCCGCTGCTCACCCCCTTTTTCCCTGCGGCACAGAGCACCTGGACGCAAGGGGCATGTCCCAGGTATTCAGCTACCTGCATGGCGGTGTGGCCTGCGTGGTTTGTGTGGTCCAATCTCAGCCCAAGTCTCTTGAAAGCCCGTATGAGAAAATCTAGCACCTGGCTGTGTCCTCCGTAGGCAGCATACGTCAGGGCACTATTGCCCCAGGCGTCCGTGAGCTCGGGGTTGGCGTTGAACTGCACCAGGAGCTTGACGACCTCGAGGTGGCCCAGCTCACAGGCCAAACTGAGAGCAGTGCGCCCGTGCTCGTCCCGGCTGTTCACGTCGGCGCCTTTCTCCAGGAGCAGCTGGGTGAACTTCGCCCTGGTATTGTGCTCCTGCAGGCACACGGCGCACATAAGCGGCGTCCGGCTGCTTTCGTTTTTCGTGTCGATGATGCGGCAGTCCAGTGCATCCAGCACAAAGCGGGCCAGGTGCACTTTTCCACTATTCATGGCATCAAAAAAGGTTTTGGTGCCAGAACCCTGGCACAGGTCCTTTGGCCTCAGCATGGTGGAATGCTTCTCCTCTGGATGAAGTCTCACAGGTGCTGGAGTGTATATATGTGTGTATATGTGTGTGTGTGTGTGTGTGTGCGTGTGGCTCAGCGCTGTCTCAGTTTTCTGAGTTTCTGTGCCTCAGCCAGGGACTGTCAGGCGTTTTATACGTCCCTCGCTCTGTGCGCCCGCCCCACGTTGCTACGGCAACTGCCATTTGAGGCCAAGCGCAGTTACAGCATCCATTCAGAACCTCATCCTCTCTTCTTTAGCAGGACGAAAGATACACTGTTCTGAAAGGCTTAATTACTTAGGCAAGGGGAGAAAAAAAGAATTGTGCAATAAATTGTGGGATTGTATCTCCTAATTTTGAAGAAAAATGTCGCACACCTTGAATTTTCCTCCCGAATTAAAACCACGCACGGTTTAAGAACACGGTGCGTTGCGTGAGAGTCACACCATCTCAAAAACCGACCGAGGATATTAACGGGTTTCGTCGCCAGTCCTACAGACCGGTCCTATATAGGAGTCCTGCTCATTAGTGCAGCGTTTTTTTAACTTGGTAATCATTATCGGTCCACCGGATTTAATGGGCTCGTACTCATTTCCGTGTTCTTCGGTCATTCTGAGCAAAAAACCAAACATGGACTGTTTTCCGCAGTCTTCACACTAGTCATTTGAGCCTGCAATTTGAGTGGGCAAAGGTCATGTTTGTAGCTGATATTTTGTTGATGTGTTTTCGTGTGAGACACATGTTCTTCCTACTGGAATAAAGATGTAGAACGGGTGCTTCATCAAGCAAACAGATATATATATATATTTTTTTTTTACCACACTTTTTTTACCAATAATCTTGTCTTAAAAAACAGAAACGGTGGTCGTTATTTGGTATAATGACTCCCTTATTTTTCATATTACTGCACCTTGGTGACTGGTCGACTGGTCCCACCTTGTCTTAGGGTACGAAATAAGTTTACTTCAAGTCTCTTTTCTGTTCTGGTTTACATTGAGATAGAAAAAAAAGTGTGCAATAAATTGTGGGTTTGTATCAAAGACTAATGGACTTTTCTTACTTTTGATGTAAATTCGGTAATGGAACGAACTTCCCCTGAGCATCATATCACTCGATGGGTAAAGACCGATCTGTTCACGATACATTTACATTTACCGGCCGACGCCCTTATTCAGAGCGACTTACAACTGAGAAATTGTGGGTTAAGGGCCTTGTTAAAGGGTCCACTAGTGGCAGTTTGGTGGTGGTGGGGTTTGAACCCGTGATCTTCCGGTCCAGAGTTTAACACCTTAACCACTGGGCTACCATGTCCCTAAACACATAAATTCTATACACATAAACAAGCACATTTTCAATTCAATTCAGTTCAGTTTTATTTGTAGAGAGCGCTTGTTACAATTGTCATTGTCACAAAATACACTTTATTATGGTACGTGGTATATGGTATATTGTGGTATTTTTTCATTTTTCACTCTGCACGGCCTTTGTTTTATTAAAAGAATCCTCTCAAAAAGGTTTTAGACTGATTGTGTCTTAAGTTTGTAATCTAGTAAACTGATTTATTTATTGATAGAACACTAGAAATATTTTTGACCCTGCAAATGTAAATTTAAATGTAATAAACCTGAGCAATGTGTCTTTTGTAGAGGACTTAAAAGTGGAATATTGAATTCAGAGATGAAGATATATATATATATATATAGTAATAAGTAGCAATACCCTTCTTCGATTCTTTAGTACTCAGTTCTTCATACGTCCCTGTTATTAATTCGTTATGTAATTCTTGATTTCTGTTAGATAGCACAAGATCAATGACTTGATTAAGGAAAATAATTAGGCTTACTAGAATTTTAATATAAAACACAACATGAGAAGTGAGGTCTGAGCCGTGAGTAGCTGAAGTGAGAAAACGCCGGCAGAGCTCTTATTTAGTTTCACCTCACCATATGGTCCCTGTTATTAAAACAAGTCAGGGGCAAAGGACAAACACACACAGCACACATATTTTGCTTCATATATATCAGCATGTAAATGTAGCAGTATGTTTTATACATAAATATCTTATATGCATTTACAAGTATTGAGATGTAACTGGCTAGATGTCCTGCTGTTACTATGCTTTTTCATATGAATCTATCAATCGTGAACCTCAACGCAATTCCCTGAGCTTTCATACCTTCAGAATAATTGCCCCTGTGTTAAGAGTTGTGTCTGCCTCCTGAGGGCAAGTCTGTTAACTCATCATTCTCAAGTCTGTTAATTAATCTTTTGCCCCTAAAATTGAGACGTGTACCACTCTGTTATACTACACTGAATTGGATTTCCCATGTATTGGTCTAATTCTGTTCTAATACAGACCCTGGGCTGGATCGAGAGATTTTATTGCAGTGGTGGTCAATTGTGTTTTTACTATCCAGTTCAATTCGACTATATTTTTTTTATTTGTATAGCGCTTTTTACAATTGTCATTGTCTCAAAGCAGCTTTACGTAGTACTTTATACATAGAAAATAAATCAGTTTGTCCCTGCTTGTTTTCCAAGTGTTCTTTTTTTTTTTTAGATTATACTGCCAAAGATCATTTTATTTATTTTATTTATTTATTTGTTTTCCAATTTATGACCAGTATAACTCTATATTTTATCTTATCATGTTTTTGAAAGCACGTTGAAAGGGATTTTTCTAAGGGCTACTGTCTATTCATTCATTCATTCATCTTCTACCGATATATCCGATCTTCCTTCGGGTCATCTCAGGCGTCTGTGGGCATTAAGGCAGGACAGACGCTGGATGGAATGCCAACCCATCGCAGGGCACACACACTCACATTCACACACTAGGGACAATTTTCCAACGTGCCAATCATGCATGTTTTTGGACCGGCGGAAACTGGAGGACCAGGAGAAAAAACCCCTGAGGGACGAGAACATGCAAACGAGAACGAGAACATGCAAACTTGACACACACATGGCCGAGACGGGAATCAAACCCTGACCCTGAAGGTGTGAGGCGAACGTACTAACCACTAAGCCATTGTGTCCCCTCTATCATCTATTAAATAATTAGAATAACCTTGCAATAGGAGGCTGAACGTTGGCAATATTTGAAGGGTCATGAACAACTGACTCAAGTACAGACTCCAAATTAGGAAGACAAAATGATGTATATGAATGTATATTCTGAAAGCACAGACAGAACAACCCAGCAAAAATGAACATTGATTATAGAATGCTAACAACCAAACTGTCTGTTTAGCTTCAGTTGTAGAAATGTATTCACTTAGAAACTACAATCTACACTTGAATTAAACAGTAAATGTGACACAAATGTGCTGAAATGTAATGAATTTTCAGCAATAATTACTGACATTTACATTCCTCCAGCATAACTGTTAATCAATTATGTCTCATCAATTATATTGTAATAACTACTCATGAACTACTACTACTGATCATACTGAGAAAAAGTCCTCCAAGTCATATATTATCTATTATACTCCAAACTATACCAATATCTTAGCATGAATATTTTGCATTATTAATGAGTTATTTAGGTCTTCTTAGAGCCACGAAGCACATATTCACAGACCACATTCTAATGATCAAGATGATAGAAACCGTTTTTGTTGACTATTGGTTAAAATTGGTAGAAGGAGTATTGGTAGTAGTTAAATATAATAACTTTTTGCACGTTTTGTAACTTTTGACGAGTTTCTGTTGTTACATAGTGACAGGTTATGGCCCTGGGGATGCCTGCTAATTTTGTTTCCAAACTTTGCTTACACATAGGTTTACAACCTGTTTGGGGCTCTGAAGCTCATTAGACATAATCTCTTGAAGGTGAATTGTAAAATAAAATAGTGTGCATATATATATATATATATATATATATATATATATATATATATATATATATATATATATATATATATATATATATATATATATATATATATTTATACATACACAGCTGTCGGCAGGGTGCTGAACGGACAGCAACCATTTTGTTGTGGAAATCCAGAGAGAATTTGGAGGAGGGCGGGACATTGGAATAAGACACGGCCAGTAAATAAATAAGCAGACAGCTGCTCCTCACCATTCTCAAGGCGTATAAAAGCAGATGGAAAGAGAAAAAAAATGGGTTCAGTCAGAACTTTTCCAGACTTTTCTGGACTGAACCTTGTCTCACTGTTTTTCTAATTAGGCAGCAGCAGCTCCGGTAGCGAGGACTCTGGGACGCGTCTTGTCCCATCATCCCTTAGCCGTGAAGTTCTCGGACCCCCCGGAGCCAAATGTTGCTGGTGCATTCTCCTAAAAACCAGCCTCACTTTTGCACATTTCGGAAAAAGGTAGCAGTAAGTACTGGAAAAAAGTCATTAGTTATTGAATACAAAGTAAAATTTGGGGGTTTGTGAATAAGGACGGCTCCTATTCAGATTCTATTTTGGAATTCTTTGGTGCTCAGAAGCTATTTTTGCTCTCTTCTGGTCAATGAATAGATTCCTGAATCACTGCTGTCAGCCTCTCAGCCTGCACTGAGTTATTGTGCAAGATCAATTGCTTGCAGTGAGAATAGTGCTTTCAAGATGAGTCTGCTTCTATTTCGGGGTGCGAGAATCTAACAGAAATGTACACAGCGCTTTCTTAGAAGCTCTAATGTGATCAACACAGATATTGTAAAAGCATATAATTGAGTCATTAATATTCATCTGCCGTCTGTACAGGACAGGATACAAAGTGAGGCCCGATTTTAGTACACGATCCCCGACATGCCTCTAATTTATCCAGCCTTTCTGCGACTCGTGTTGAAGGAGAAGTGCGATAATCAGCTTGTAAAAATATCGTCCACATTATGCAAACTCGGTGCGTGAATGGCCAAAGGGGAAATCAGAGCTGGAGAAATTGGGCAGATGTATGTCAAAATGAGAACTGTCACCAGAAATACTGAATCTCCCATTTGCCCATCAGGCTGCATCTAAAGCCAGCCTTGTGGAATAGCTAATTAGAAATTAAAGCTCATTTCAAGCTAATGTGTAATCCTCTTCAGTGTGTGTGTGTGTGTGTGTGTGTGTGTGTGTGTGTGTGTGTATGTATGTGTGTGTTAATCGCTGGGGAAAAGTCTGCTTACCAAGTTAGTTGGCTGTGTCTCTGAATATATTTTAAAAATATTTTAAAAATATCGAAAGCTGTAAAAATGATAATAGCGTTGGTGCGTCAAAGTAAATATTTTTTAATTTGCATCAAAATGTTGTGTAAAAATACTCAGTTACAGAAATATACACAATTTTAACAAAAACTTTAGACATGTTTCATGGCCTTCTGAGCTAAATCAATCCTATTACTAAAATAAGAATTATACCAATACATTACCTTTCTTACAGTATCCCAATGTATTGCAACTAGGGCTGTCAATAGATTCAAATATTTAATAAACATGTTTTTCTCAGTGTTCTCAGTCTACCATCAGTGAATACGAATACGCAAACATCTGTAACAGATGTTATAACTACATACATTTCACTCAAAATCTCTCGCTTTAATAAAATGATTTACTTTTTTTAAAAATATTTATTTACAGCTGGAAATTATTCTTTTAATATTAATATCTTCTTCATTTTAATGTTATTGTTTGTATGGTTGTTTTATTTGTTAAATTTGGCACATTGTTCTTTTAAGAATTATGATCCAGTTTTGGTTGCTTTCCATGTAAACTGGTGGTTCCAGGAAGTGTGATTGGATGCATGTTGCTTTGTGTTGTGTGTGTGTGTGTGTGTGTGTGTGTGTGTGTGTGTGTGTGTGTGTGTGTTTATTAACAAAAGGTTCAGAGAACATGTTTATCACCTCTTTTACATTGCATCCTAACATTACAAGTTCAAGTTCAAGCCTTTCTTTGTATATATATATATATAGTTGTATAACTAGCAGTAAAATATAGAGAAGGTCAACTCCAGCAGATCGGCATAAGAAGAAAATAAAATACGAAAAAAACATGACATACACACACAGACACAGACACACACACACATATATATATATATATATATGTATGCCAACCCTGTGCCCTGCGATGGGTTGGCATTCCATCCAGGGTGTATCCTGTCTTAATGCCCATAGATGCCTGAGATAGGCACAGACTCCCCGTGACCTGAGGGACGATCGGATATAGCAGTAGAAAATGAATGAATGAATGAATGAATGAATGATATGATATAATATATATATATATATATATATATATATATATATATATATATATATATATATATATATATATATATATAATTTTTAAAGAAAATACCCGTTCATCCATCAACATGACAAAAAGTGAAGGAGCAGATCACTCACATGGTAATGCGTTAATCATGCATTAATAAAACGAGCGTCGTTGAAAAAGTGAATTTGCGTTAAAGTGTTAATAACCGTCACAGGTCAAACATTATTGACTCGTCAACTTTGACAGCTTTAATTGAAACTTTTTTTCTTTAACAGGGCCATATTTTGCACGTTTCCTATCAATCCGAAGACATAAATGAGCTTGTGCACTTATTTCTTGCAACTGTTGAACCTAATCAGGGGTAAATCAAGTGAATTTAACACAACAGAGCTCCAAGTGGATTATCACAGGGGCGTGGTGGTTCTAGGGCAATATTCTTAGAACACAACCTCTTGGGTGTGAGGTGAGAACACATCCTGGATAGGCCGATAATCCAGTATTATATAATAATGATCATTCACAGTTAGGGGTAATTAATTGCAGCTAACCTACCTTGTTCAGTCAGAGCAATCTAGAAACAAAGAAAGCTTGCCAGGTAACTGGACCCAGTGTGATGGCAATGTTGTTACTATTCCCCATGAAAAAAACATTGGGATCAAGGTATATTACATGTGTATACATATGCATGTATGTACACACACACACACACACACACACACACACACACACACACACACACAAATACACAAAATTACCACACAACACGTCTCAGATAAAATATGATTGAAACAATTGAAATTGTCTTTTTGTTAGTTATTTGGTAAGTGAGGTGGAAAAGAAAATACGCTTCCCAGGCTTCACGCTACGCTCGTCTGTGTGATTCCCTCGACATACAAGCTGGAACAAAATAATACGTGGAAAACCCCAGGAGGAGATCTGAATAATCAATTAAAGTCACAGGCCAACTTAAGCGCATGTTTGCACTTGAAGCAGATAAACCTGGAAGAGCAATATGCGGCACCACGCCTAGACATTTGGAGGCCCTTTATTTACATTGGAGGACCCCTGGCCTTCTGCCTTACCCCGTTCATGGTACTGTACATAAAAAAGCACTAGAAACAAATATAATCTTTAACCTTTTTATTTATCCAAAACCTGTTTTCAGTGCTTTTGTATATTTACTTAAATGTGCATATTAATTCAACTTCAACTACAGAAAAAAAGGAAATAATATAAAATTCTTGTTCGTATAGCCCAGCTTGTTTTCTTGGAAGCTGGGTTTAGATATGATATGGCACCCCTGGAGCTAAGGGCCTTGCTCAAGGACCCAAGATTGGCAGCTTTGTAAAACCAGGGCTTGAACCATGATCTTCCGATCAGTATCCCAGGGCCCTAAACCACTGAGCCACACCCCCTCCCTCAAAGGTTATAGTTTTATTAATTTGCTCACATGGATTCATTAGCTAAAATCAGAAAGGCATTTTAGTAAACTATTCAGTAATTTATGTATAAATATAAGATTGTCCCAGGCAATCGAAGCCTGCAGTGCCTATAGCTGGTGAAGATACATATGAGCATATGAGATGGACTACAGTGAACTACATTTGGGCTGTTTGCCGTTATAATACATAATATCATTGTATTTTTAACATAATATAATATAATTAAAACAAACTACTAGTGACCTCTAAATGTTTTTTTAAACTGTCAACAGCCACATGATAATATACTTTAAATACTCTCCATCTCTCTGTCTGTCATTTTCTCTCTCCCTCTCTCCCTCTCACTATTCCAGTACATGCATTCATGCCTTCTCATTTGAGATGAGGATAGATCCCAGCAGGTGTTTTGCACTGTCATTCGAATCAGGAGGAAACAGCAGGTTGCTGCAGTAGTGACAGTGACTGTGTCCTCACACTAAACTCACAGGTTCTGGGTGTTTAGCACACACTCATATATAGCACACACACACACACACACACACACACACACACACAGGCCATTAGAAAAGCAAAGACAAATTGATCACATATTTGTATTTGAGATCGCAGCGATTTATTCTTGCTTTGTTGTTGTTGTTGTTGTTGTTGTTGTAAAAGCTACTCCTCTCACATTCCTGTTAGACTGCTCACTTTAATGTCAGAAAGGAAACTGTGTAACTGGAATATTCTTGTCTAATAGCTTATAAAGATAAACTTATATTTCAAGCATATCAGGGTTAAACAAATAATAATAAAAAAAATTATGAGAACAAAAAGGAACAAAAAGGAACATACGTCTAAGCTTATATATATATATATATATATATATATATATATATATATATATATATATATATATATATATCTATATATATATATATATACGCTCCTGCAGTGCTCTCTGCTCCTGCAGACTGGAAGAGTGCTGAGCAATGAGCACTGTCTTCTATAGGTAACACACTGACTAATGTTATATAGTAATGCTTAAATGTAATGCGGGGTGGCAACCAGTCAGAGACCAAGAGCCACATTTTTTACTGTGTTATGAATTGTTGACGGGGTTGGGGGGGGGTTCTGGGTTCTACATGTGTTTGGTTATATTTTTCGTCGTTGAGCCACACTATTTAAAAATACCATATTGAAAATACCATATTGAACTCAAGTGAAGCGAACACACACATTAAAAAAACAGAAACACAAACTTCGATATGAACGTAAGAGCCTCATGAAACCGGACATGGCTTGGCCGCTCCTGATCTTAAGCAACATCAGCAGAATATAAAACTTTCATTCATTTGATATGACCCTTAACCGTGACACTAGAAATAGAGCTAGCTCAATTGTGCGTTGTGCCCGTTTATTACTTACCCTTTCTTGCACTTGAAACCAAAGTGGTCACTTAAATATGACCAGGGGTTTTGCTTCATAATGTGAATTTGATGGCATTTCGTTTTCACCAGGACCTGCATCACTGCATCTATTTTATCCGTCTCCATCGTTCCCGTGAGTTTAGCTGAAAAATATTCCACAATATATTCCTTAAAACTTTATAATGTTGAAACCTTTTGTTGAATGTTGAAACATCTCTCAAGGTTTCTTCCTTTTCCATTTCAGGGAGTTTATCCTTTACGCACTCGCCACTGGCTAACTGATAAGGGACAAACTTACACTTTTACAAACACAATCTTTTTCATTCTTTCTGAATTCACTGTGTAAAGCTGCTTTGATTCAATATCCATTGAAGTGAATAGAATCCCAGTAGAAATGTACAAACCTCGTGTGAGTTTTATTGGAAAATTATTTTTCCTACCAATGTGAATGTAATGTGATTGACCAAACTATTACTTGTTTTTCTGAATAATGGATTCATGTTTCATTAAATTACTCTCTATATAATAAGTTTTTACAGTTGCTCTCTGGGCAATATGTAAACACACACACACACACACACACACACACAATTATGTAGTCAGTGAAAAAATAGAAGTAGTTTCTCACTGATAAGAATCTTATATAAACATATAGAAAGACCACTCATGTTATTTAACTAAAGAGATGGATGTTGATTTTAAGAGAGCACACACGTGACGGGTTTGCTCAGATTATAGATGTAGCCATTCAAAAACAATTGAATTCTATTTTGCTATTATATTCTACATTCAATTCTATTTTTTTCACACACAAATGAAAATATGTGTTCCTCAGTATGTAGTGCTCATGTGACCAAACAGAAAAATAAAGATTGCACTGCACATACACTGATTAAATACACGCATACGCATGTTGCATATAATGATAAAAATAGGTTTCATAGGTTTTTTTTTAACCTCGGGGATATTAATCAAAAGATACAAGGGACACAAATATATTTCAGTGTAGATTTCTGCGGTTAGAAGTTTTCATGTCAGTGTATTTTAATACTCTAAATATACACAGTGTGGTGGTTTAGATAATAATAACGCAAAAATTGTGAACATTGGAAATGAATCATACTCTTTAATTAGATAATGCATTCCCAATAAGCATTCCCAAAGCAGTATATCACCACCCTCATGCTTCACTGATCACTGTCACTGTCATTTTGAACAAAACATCTGTACGCACTCAATTATTCAGTTATGTACAGTTATTAGCCAATCAAGCAGCACAATACATTCGGTTTAAACAATCTGACCATTTTTTTCTTATCAGCATGACATTTCCATCTTTTATGCACTATTCAGTGTATGTGTGTGTGTGTGTGTGTGTGTGTGTGTGTGTGTGTGTTTCTCATGTCCCAATCGAAATCCCAGAGATTCTCGCCTTTGTGATATTTGCGTTTGAACAGTAGCTGAAACTCTTGATCTTCATGAGAATAATTGGCAATGACTTGAACGGTGAGATTTCAATATAAATTGAATGACGCAATAAACATTTATCATTAAGATCCTTTTTATATAGACGTTACTCAGCACACAAATATATTCTTGGCCTGAACAAAAACAGACATAAACACACACCAAGAAACTGTCTGTGGTAGACGATATGATTGAAAATCTCTGGCCATGGTAGCGCACATAATTTAGCACACTGTCAGATCAATAAATAAGACAAACGTGTAGAGGATTTTATGCAATGCTGCTTCAGACTGAGGCCAACTTCATTTTACCAGAGGAAATCTGATAATGGCCAGATGCACATTGATATACGTATACAAAATGCTGCAGACACGGATTTTCCTGTTACTCAACTCACATTAAGAATCTGTCATTTCAATTTATTTTACTTGAATAAGCTGCTAAGGAACATGAAAGAAAAACAACTCATTAAATATGAAAATCTCCAAGATAGTTTACAAGTCCCTGAGAAACCTGTGGACTACTTGAATTCGGTAGTTCTGGCTATAAAGTCTCACATTCCAGGATAAATAAAGGTCTTATTTTGCTTTTAGACATACTAGCATTCCATTCTGTAGCAATCTTTGGACCTCCAAGGTTTTCCATTGAATCTTGAGGCTGAAGAGAGACAATGAAGAATATCAGCCTTGAAGAACCCACATGGCAGTTTGTTGATCGACTTCTCCACAAAGCGCCCCTCCTCATGTTTCCGTACATTTCTCCGGCTGTTGTGGAACTTGTGAACTTGCCACTTATAGGTGCAGGTGCGGGATATCATTACATATTAAGCTATCCGAGTGTTGTTTTGCTTTTCCGATTGTTTTGTTCCTATTACCTGTGGGAACACTAGGTTGTTTATGAGGAAACTGCAGAGGGGGGGGGGTTGGGGGTTGATGTAACGACGGATGTGAGACTCTGCGAACAAGCGGCAGTATGATCTTCAGACGGATTTCACTTTTTGCAGAATAACATTTGAGTGGAAAACATGATAATACACCTGGACATTTGTAGATATTATTATGTTTTATTGTCATTACAAAATGTTTGGTGGTTGCGACGTTACCGAATATTGTACAATACGGTATTAAATGTGTTCTACGATAAAGCAATTAAGATTCCTAATCTATCATCTTTGTTACCCCAGCTGGTTCTACAGAGTAACACATGGCAGTCGGTTCCTTTGGTACTGGTGTTGTCATGGAGTGAGATAATCACATGCACTTGGGAATATTCTTGCTTAGATATTTTTGGCCCGTGCTCAATTCTTTGTGAGAGAGTCGCTAAAATGAATGTGCTTCATTCGTACAGCGAAACGATTTGCCAAAAGTATTGCTGAACATAAAAGCACAAAATATCCAAAGTAATACAGTGTTGCCAGTTAAAGTGCCAGTCAAATAACGTATTGAATTATTGCTGCAAATGTACAAAAGTGGAATTTAATTTGTGTGAAATACATGTATGCATGTATTGAATATTATACAGTATATAATTAATGCGTACAATTAATTGCATTTAAGCGGCACCAGCATGTATAGATTAAAACAAAAGAATAATCAAATGACAAAAATAAACAGAATGAAAACAGGTACAAAAATAAAATACAACTGATTTTACCAGAAAATGTCTAACAGGCCATAAGAAACAAACTGGCAGAAATTAGTAAGACCCAGGTACACCCATTTACTGTTTGAACAATCTGGCCATCTGGGAATTGTCTTTATGGAGGAATTAGAGCCAAAAAAAGCCATACCTCTAAAATGGAAACTAGACAAGGTGTCCCAACTATGCATGAAAACCGGAAAAATGGCAGATGGTGATCAGGTGGGGAAGGACTGGAATATTTGGCTGGAGCAGCAGACAAGGTGTTTGCTGAAGGACCGGATAGTGGTGCAATAATGAGGGTTTGCATGCAACCGTGAAGTATGATGGGAGTTCCAATGCAAGTTTTGGGGCTGAATTTCTGATAATATCATTGGTCAATTCCATGGGATTATTTGGTGAAGATTAGTGTCCTCAGTGTTGAGAAATACGGTACTCATCCATCATACAATAGCATATGGTTAATGCCCTAAAATTATTATTGTCTATAAACATGCAGCTGATATCATTAAGAGCTATCATCATCATATTGAAGAACAAGGAGTCATATAAGTAATGGTTTTGTTCCCCACAGAATCCCGATCTTAACACCATCAAGTTATTTCTCCAAAATGTTTTTGTAAACAACCTTGAAGAGCCAAGATTAAATGCAGCCTTTAAAAGCATCTAAATCTTAACCATATGTGTATTAAACTTAAGAAAGATATAAAGCCTGCTTGAACAAACCAAGATGCAGGTAGTATCAAATCTAATCCAAATCTCCAATATCATTTCATGAATTATTCCACTATGTTTACTTTGCATCGTCCAAAGTTGAGAGACTTTTAATAACAATTAGCTCAGTAAAGTGTTCCATTAATGCAGAATAAGAGGAAAACAAGGTGTCATATTAATGTCTTCATCTGACAGCATGGACACTTCCCACGTAATATCAATAACGCCCTGTGGAAACTTTGAATCCTAACTTTTCACAAGCGCACCTTTATCCTCCTGCCATGCCATGACTGGTTTTGCCTATTGATTATTCTGGTCATCAATACACAACCTGTTCTCCAGATGGCCCAGGGGCGGTGTGAGAGGGTAGTTCTAATGGACCGGGCAGCCCTGACAACCTACGCTATGATGACTGCTCAACCTGGCAAATAGCATGTGATTCAACCCCACACACAGCAGGGAGAGACAAGCGGGGAATTCTGAGGTGGAGGTGGAAGATAGAAGAGAGGAAGAATGTGGGGGTTGGAGATATAGCATAGCATTGAGCCTGGAAAGCTCTTGTGCCATCAGGAACACCAGATTGCACATGTTTACCAGAGAAACTTGAGGGACTGTTGAGTCAGTACCTTGCTTTGCTGACCGAAATAGAATTTATTATTGAAAGAACGGAATGAACATAGCATTCTTGCCCCTTCAACGTGCCCAAAGCCTGCTTTTCTGATTGCTGTGGGTGTGTGATTCTAAACAGTCATTGATCAAATTTCAGCCAGGAGATTTACTGCAGTGGCAGTGTTTCCATTTTTTAAAACAGAAATTCTTATTTGAATGTTTAATAACTGATACATTCTAATATGGACAGCATCCTAAGATGATTAAATGCACTGTAATGATCACAGTAATATCATGTAAGTGTTATCATCTTCGATAATTTACTTGTAGTCGTAACACATAAAAGAGTTTGCAACTTTAAATTTAGGCCCTGCAGATTTCAAAACATGATTTTGCAATTATTTTATAGTTGTACATGAAACTAGTGAAAGCTGTGGAAAAACAGCAAAGCAAGGTCAATAAGAACAATTATCTCAGTATAGTGTAATTACTGCTTAGCAGACAAGTCCTGTTCGATCTGTTTATCAGGGTGAAGGATGGTGAACAGAAAATCTGCTTTTTCTTACTTCGAACTTCATCACACTCCCACATCCAGATAAGAACGCAGCATTTAACAAGTTTGCACTGTAGGAGGTAGGACCGGGCAAGGAGACTCCACTGCCACCAGCTTGGTGAGATAGTGAGATGTTCATGGGTTTCTGGAAAATGATGTTTCTGTGAGACTGAAAATGACTCAAAGTGACTGATTCATGCCCTCATCACTCCTCGTGGTGTGTGAGGACATAACAGTCACACATTTTCCAGACTGGAGAATATATGCAATGAGTACTAAAGGGGAAGGTAAGAAAAATGTACTTAAAAGCACTCATTGCCAGGTCTAACGGTGTCCAAAAATGAACAAACTTAGGTTAAAGTCTAGATAACACATTAGATCAGGATATACAGCTGAGCATAGATATAGCTCATTTTATGAAAAGGAAACCGGAAACACAAACAAAACAGGCAAAAACAGCAGGTTCCGGTTTTGGGATAAGATGGTGATAACTGTTGCTGAGCTATACTACTTTATCCCAAAAGTAATACAATGAATGTGGTATTGTTCTAAACTAATAAAAATGTACATTTGTGTTTATCTGACAGCCTGATAACTACTAAGGGGAGAAAATGTCACATGGATATCTTCTTCTTCAGGGGCAACCTGACAACAGGTCTAATAAATACCTTTGATTATAAGCAGTGTTGGGGAGTAACAGTAACACTGCACAAAGTGAACTTCATTTGGTTATAGTTTGTTATATGTGTTGATGTGGAAGATTTTAAGTGGCCTCCTATAAAACTCTCACCTCAACTCCTACTGGGGACGAATTGGAACGATGACTACACCCGATGCCCCTTCACCCTGTATTTACTATTGCCGTTGTGGCTTAATGAAGCTCCAAAAACACACTTCAAAACCCATCCTCCCAGAAAATTGGAATTTATGTAAATAGCAAAATGGGAATGGGTCAGGTATCCACAATTTCTTTTTATTGATCCATTTTTGCGATTGCTATTATAAAAATGAAACATTTCCTTCTGACACATTCATTTAATTTTTTTTTTTGCACTTGTTTTATTATATACAAGTCTTAGTATGTATACAAACTATAAAATATTTACAGACATTTACAGCATTTAGCAGACGCGCTTACCCAGAACTCTGTTGAGAGGTGTTTTTTTTTATATTTAAACCAAGATAGTTACAAAAGGAAGAAATGGTAGTTTAAGTGCTTCTGGAAGGGTTAGGTCTGCTGTTCGGATGTCTAGGGGAAGTTCATTCCAACACCTCAGTGCCAGAATAAAGAAAAGCCTTGAACTAGACTTAGCTCTTACTCTGAGAGAAGGTGTAACCAGTCGAACACTACTATATGGTCTAAGACTGGTATGAGGGTGCTGAGGTAGGAAGGTGCTGGTCCATTATTGGCTTTGTCGGCAAGCATCAGTGTTTTGAATCCTGTGTGGGCAGTAATCGGAAGTGGCGGGAGGTGTGTGGTGGTGGTGTGGGCGCACTTGGACATGTTGAGTCGTGCAGCTCGCGGAGTCGCATATACTAAACGCCAGAGTGACTCCCTTGTCGCTAAGACGCAGCTTAGGCTGCTGCAGCCGTTCGCTCTGCGTCTACAGCGCTACAGCCACTGCACCAGGACCTAGTAAGGGTGAACCCTGTCAACAGTGGGAGGTGAAAAGAGGACCCGAATGGCAGGATGCACAACGGGTTCAAAAAAGAATAAATGAGGAGTTAATGAGGGGTTGGCAGACAGAACAGAAGGGCAGTGGCAAAAATGTAGTCCATAAAATAGTCCAGGGTCATTGCACAGGCATGCAAGTATAACCCAAAACCAGTCCAAAATCCAAACACAGGCAAACAACACAAACAGGGCACAGACATAATTCAGAAAACAGTCCAGAAACAGGAATTTTTTAATTTTTTTCGTAGCATGTATTTGTCACATATACATTACAACACAGTTAAATTCTTTCTTTGCATATGTGATTGCAAACTAAATATACAAACAAGCAAAGATTCAATTAAGGGTGCTTTTGTGTTTGTTTTTTGGGCGTTTTTTTTATTGACAAGACATTGAGAAGGAAGAAGTGTTGTGTTAAGTTAAGTTAAGTTAAGTAATGTATTAAGTTAATTTAAGTGGAAGTTATAAGTCTTCAGAGTCTCAATGTTTCGGAAGTCTTTATATACCAAGCCGCGCGGGAAAGCGGCAAGATGGCCGCCCAACCCGGAAGTGCGCGCCGAGAGTTCGGGAGATGCTGACAGCCCCAAGCTATGACTGCAGTCCAGAGTGACCATGCCGCTAACTCTGGAAAAGCTCTGCTTGGCTGAACCAGACCTGGAGAGGTCCTGCTTGGGTTTGCAGTCATGTGTGAAGAGGGTGAAATGCAATGGACTGAAGACAAAACCCTGCGGTGCTCCTGTATTCATGGTGAGAATGACCTGTAGGCAGCATTTCTTGCCTTGAGAAGAGACTGCACACACCTGTCCATCCATGGTTTTTGGTTCGGGAACACCTTATTGGTCTTGGTGTTTAACACCGTATCAGTGCAGAATGCTATGTAGGCCAAAACGGAATGACAAAATCCTCCAGGTCTGTCCCCTGCTCATACCACGCTGTATTTTCAAAGCAGTCCTGAAGCTGTGAGGTTGATTCTTCACTCCGTACATGGAGAGTTTGATCCTACTATTCAGACTGGGCCTTAGATTTCATCGGCAGCCGATGAATCGACTTATATTAATGGAAATGCTAAGCTTGTGGAGTACATTTTAAGATTTTACTGTGCTAGAAGAATGATTTAATTAAGGATATCTTAGGTGTTGGTAGAGGCACACTATTTCTGTCACAAAAATGATTTTGTAGAGGCTTGTCTTTTACCCCTATTAGATTTATTCATTCTCTGTGGTCAATAGCGGGCTGTAGGTGGTCTTTTCTAATATAGTTGCTTTAATAGACTGGCTTTTTGTTTTTCTTTTGCTAACTTTTAAAAACAGTTAAGATAAAATAAAGATTTTGTTACTGATTGTTTTAATATGATCATGTACTTTTTAAAGCAACTAATAATTTATGTATATTTTTTAAAAGAATGTTCTAGTAAAGTCACACTGAAAATATGTGTATGAAATATGACTACCGTAAATTCTGGACTATAAAGCGCACCTGCATATAAGCCGCATCCGCTCTATTTGAAAAAAAACCCAAAAAAATCATAAATAAGCCGCACCTGCATACAAGCCGCATCCGCTTTTGAATGGTAAATGTACATGTATGTACCTAAATAGAACCTTTCCTAACCTGTATTTTAACACGGTGTAACGGTGGACGCTGCACAGAAATGCGGAGATCCGGAATTCATACAAAACAGGATTTATTAGAATAAAGAACTCAGGAGACGCCGCTCATACGGAGCGGCCAGACAGGCTAGGGAGCCTTGCGCTCTGCGCACCGTGGTACCGGGAGTACTGGAGAGCAGGAGTCCGGGAATCGGGAACAGACAAAGGTTAGGCATAAACATATATCGAGCGTCCGTGTCCGCGACACTAGGTATGTGCTATGAGCCCGGACGGGGATTGTCTATGAAAAAAGTAGCGGCTTATAGTCCAGAATTTACGGTATTTATTAAACTAACAATTGCTACGGATCAAATTCTTTCAGCAATTTATTTACACAAGCACATTTGCACATTATTTGGAATAATAAACATTTTTCCCCTGCCCTGTAGAGTAAAATGTGATTTTTATCTAGTATCTAGCTCTGAAGCGAATCAGCTGAATAAGGCTTTGTTTATTTCAGTAATGTTTTGTATTCAAAAATACATAATGACTGCTCACATAGCTGCATAACAAGCTGCAGTTTCTTTGCATTCCTGTTTAACTCCGGGGATACATTCAACACTGAAATGCATTCATCTGTCAGCATTACATTTACAGCATTTAGCACGCTCTCATCCATAGCCACGTGCTTTAAGTCACCATGTAAGAAAAAATTAACTCTGGTACTCTTAAGATACAAGTAACCTTAACCATTTTTTTGTGATTCCAAGACAGTGGTAAAAGGAAGAAGTGCTAGGTTAAGTATTTCTGGAAGAGATATGTCTTGAGTGTGGTCAGTGCCTCCGCTGTTCGGTCGTCCAAGGGGAGTTCATTCCCCCACCCTTGGTGCCAGAACAGAGTTGAGCCTTGAAGTAAACATTTTTCTGACCCTGAGAGAAGGTGGAACCAGTCGAGCAGTGCTAGACGCTCTCAGCCAGCGAGGTGCGGTACGGGGTGATGAGGTCTGAAGAAGGTCCATTTTTGGCTTTGTAGCGAGCATCAGTGTTTTTAATCTGATGCGAGCAGCTGAGCGAGGGGGTGGTTGTGCAGGTTGATCACAAGTTGTGTATTTTGAATTGCTGGACGAATAGCGTTTTGAGGTAGACCTTGCCAGCAGAGAGTTGCAGTAGTCCGGCCTTGGATGGAAACGGTCAAATCTTTCTGATATTGTAGAGGAGGTCACATGAGCGAGACATGTTAGCAGCACGAGAACAGAAGGACAATTGATTGTCCATGGTTACCCCACGGTTACGAGCATTGGCTGAAGGAAAGCACAGAGTTGTGAAGAAGTGAGTTGGACATACGTTTGGTTTGAATGATGATATTTAACCAGAGAGTGTACAAATCACCCTTAACAAAAAAGCTGCCGACCTCTAATGGCGGATTTTACAAGATATTACCTCTGTAAACGCTTTTATTTGCATTTTAAACATTTGACCTGACTGCCCATTTTGTTTTGTTTTTAACTAGGCTATAGTTTGTTTTAACTAGAACTAGGCTAAAATATGACCCTTATCTTTAACCGTTATTCACGTCTATTTAATTATCAAACGAGTCACGCTGAAACTATCTGACCTTGTACACGACATTGTAAAATGTCATGTCTCTCTCTTTCTGACAAGCTACAGATGCTCCCGAAGTAAAAGTGATCCTATTCCCAATGAGTTAGGTCTTTAATTAATACCATCTGCTGCAATCGCTTAAGGCTACAGTTGCCATGAACAGGTTTACCCTCAAGTTAACCTCTGTGATGGTACTATAACGACTGTACATTCAGTGCCACCCAGATGTATTTCCTATAGATCTGGTTCCTCTCGGGGTTTCTAGCTTCTACTGAGCAGGTTTTCATTACCAGAGGCATCACTGGTTGCTCATTAGAGAAGAATATACAGATACTTCAAATCTCTCCCAGAAGAGAGAGAGGTCCATAATGATAAAATTATATTTTTGTTGTGTTTTTTAAAGTTCAGATATATCAGACATTCAGACCATTAAGTCAAAGCGATTCACTTATCCGCGATATTTAAAGAGTATGAGTGTTACCATTAAAGAAAATTGATGGCAAATCGGTCATCTCGATTAAAACGGTTGAAGCATTGCTGCAGAGTGTGTTTGTGTGATCAACAAGGCTGTAAGCACAGCTCTATGCCACTATATCTTTCAAAACAGGAGGAGGAGATTACATTCAAACGGCACGGCTGCAGGTCACGTGACAGAAGCCAGCAGCCACATGCTCTGTTTATCTGAAGCCTCAAAACAAATGCCTGGCTGTTTATCTGCCTAGTTAATAAAAGTTGCTTCTGTCTTAACGTAGGCGAATTGCTTTGTATTTCTAAAAGCAGTATTAAGATAAAATAGACAATATTATAAAAGGTCAGCTAATATGAATGATAATATTTATTTTCATGTAAAAAAAAAAACACTATTTTTACATATTAGAAAATGTGCACAATTAATATTAAACACATATTAAATAAAACATTAAGGCCTAAAACATTTCTTAGTGGTCTGGGAGTCCCTATTCAGCATCATTTGAGGGCCAGACTTCCTTTCCTGACACATGGTAACAGGTGTGTGAGGACAAGGTAAGGTTATTTACTTTGGTAACCTTCTTTAAATTGCAATTAACTTGCGTTAACTTTTTCACATTTTGTACAGCTTTGGTCTTCGTTTTCGGATCTTCGATGTCATAGGCAACCAGCACATTGTGTGCAGTGATTAATGAACATGATTACTAAATTATACTTTCCATACCATTACATATTATTAATACACCATTAATTTAATCAACAACCATGTATTTCATCATCAACAATGTATTCTTGAATACATTGAATTAATTAATTATTATAGGTGTATTTTATTAAGATTTGAATAAATGCATAGAGCAAAAAGAATAAGAATAATATGTATGTATAACGATGTTATATAACTCAGACAAAATAAGCCTTCTATCTTATATTATTTATCTATTTAAGTACAAATAGCGTAGGACACCAAATGGCACAAAAATCCCAATAGAATGACAGAGATTGAAAGATCAGTGTGGAGGTGTGTCGAAAATTCACGTTCCGACAGAACGGTGATGATCTAACCGAGTGACAGCATACCGTAAATGTAATGCAGAAATGCAAACTTCACCCTTACCATCTGTTACTCATGTATGGGTTAGTGCCGTGCAAATACAACGAGTTATGTGTACGAAAATGATGATCGTTGCTCTGGAGGATATTTTCCGAAAGGTCATAACTTTAATATATCCAACATAATGATTTTTTTTAACACAATTATGATATGATTGAGGTGTCAAATAATTGACATACGCAGATACCTGGTTGGACACGTGCCATTTATTACACTGAAGAGAAATTGGAATAAATAAATAGAGTCGATAATGATTTAGGAACTTTAATGTGTGATATACCCAGCTTATATATATATATCACTTTTCATCCTTAATACAGTTAATAACATTGGAAGGTATATGTACATATATTTTGGGAGATTTTAAGACCACAGTGCAATGTCCTTTGTACCAACTAATTAATAAATCCTAATATCACAACTTGACACATTTCTACAACTCTTTTCGAAGCTCAAACTTTAAACAGTCTTATTTATGGCTTTGCTACAAATGCATCTCTTTCGAAAGCTGTATTATGTGGACTGAATTGTCGAGTTCAAAAAGTTTTCCAACTACAGTTTTCAACTACATATGCAGAATTGTTACAGAGAACTAAAGAGAGAAAGACGAATGGCCATCATCCCCGGTACACTTGGCCATATTGCCCATCCTGCTCTTGCTTCGTGTCTTCAGTTTTATCCACATTCTCGGGGAAGTGAGCAGCCACACAGGCATTCACTGCTTCCTTAAGCTCAACTGGTAGAGACCACATCTTCTTAGCATGCTCAGACACAGCCTGCTGGTTCATCTGACAGTGTGCAGAATCAAAGGTTTCAGAGGTTAAATATTTCATTCATGATTTTGTCTTGGCTTGGACACACATTTTGAATTGAATTGAATAAGGTGGTAAACAAAAACCAAAAATCAAAGTAGCCTCCTTTTCCTTTGACGTGACACATTTGCATTCTCTCATTTCGCTCAGCCTCATGAGGTAGCCATGTGAAATGGTCTCACATTTCAAAAACCTTGCCAAAGGTGTTGAGTGCGTGTCGGCAGCTTTTCCTTCACTCTAATGCCATCTCGCCTGGATTATTTACACAAACACCTCTCACATAAACTTGAGGTGTGTTTGGGGTCATTGTCCCGTTGGAAAACAAACTGCACTCTCGCCGAGTGTAAAACAGACGGGATGGCATGTTGCTGCAAAATGCTATGCCTGCCATGTGTGGTTCAACTTTGAGTAAATGACCAACAGTCACCAGCAAAGTACCCGACAACATCACCACCCCCCCTTCTCCTCATCCTCCGTGCTTCACAGTGGGAACCACACATTCAAAAGCTGTCCATTCAGTCTCTTACAAAGACACAGAGATGAAAATCTCAAATTTGGACTCCTCAAACTAAAGGACAGTCTTATTAGTAGGGCTATTGACTTCAAAAAAACAACAACAGCTGTTTAATAGGCAAAAGTGTTCACTTAAACCATTGTAGGTCACTAGGGACGTTTCCATTACAAAACATTTCCATTACGAAATGTCGATTAGAAAAACTGTTTCCATTAACCACATCATGCTAAAGCTCGTCCTCTCGCCATGTCACTCAAAAAAATGGGCAAGCTTACTTGCATGCGTTTCCATTATGTGTATATTCAATTTAAATTTGTGCATTTTGAAGTGTAATAGAAACACATCTATTGTCTAGTCATCAAAGCAAAAAGGTAGCTACATTAAAAAAAAGAGACATCTGAATTATTAAACATGTTTTTGTTTACCACATAATTGCATATGTGTTCTTTCCTAGTTTTGATATGGAAAATAATAAAAAGGAAGAAAGGTTAACCACTAAACTCTTTTGGCTAATAATAATAATAATAATAATAATAGTCTTTCTGTTCAAGGTGGTAGAGATGGAGAAGGTTGTTACCTGACTGTTCACACTTCTGATGTCCGCCAAAGTTTCTGCCTGTTTTTTCTTAAGCTTCTGTTCCTGCTCCTGTGAGGAATCTCCATTAGATGCCGACTGAAAGCAGAAGGGCCAGTCATGTTATATATATATATATATATATGTGTGTGTGTGTGTGTGTGTGTGTGTGTGTGTGTGTGTTGTGTGTATGTATATATATATATATATATATATATATATATATATATATATATATATATATATATAGTTGTTGTAACAAATACAAATAGCAGTGACAAGTGTAGTGTGAAACTTGCGTTTCCTAATAACAGTAGCCGTGGAATTGTTTTATTAATTTTTACACCGGCGACATAACCAAAATACTTAATTCTGATTCATTATAAAGGGTGTCTTCAAAGTGTTGTATCTACAGCTATCACTCTGAGTCTCTCTCATTCTCTTTCTGCATGATTTGGATCGTGGAGTATCCTATGATCCACATAGCGGAACGGTCCACTGTTGCTGTGCGTTACATGATTGAAATGGTTACACCGAGTCTTCATTATATCGCATTTACCAATTATTGCCAGACAGTTCCATTTTCATGTAATAAATAATGAATAAATTAAAAAATAAATTTAAAAAATAGTATGTAATAGCATTTTCTGTTATCGGTCAGCCATGAAAAAAGACAAACAGCTGGTTATAAAGTCTAATTAGCATCTAAGACGATGTCATAGAAATCCTATAAACATTTTTGAGTTCACACTAACAAGAAATTCAAACAGATGCATGCATGGATTGCCAAGTGGCAGCGGCATACAAATACAATTCCTGCAAGAAACAAGAAGCCTTCTATACTGAACACACACACACACACACACACACATATACACACATATCTTTAATCTATACTGAAGACTCATAAATGCTTACATTTGAGGCTTTTTGAGTAACTCACAGAGAGATAGAGAGGGAGAGAGAACGGTTGTATTTGAAAATAGTTTTAACAAACTGCACAATTAATCACAGAACCGATACGCGGCTTAATAAATGCATAAAGCTCTTTGAACTTTGCCTGACACTCCGAATTTCCAGAATGATTTCTTGCTACAAAACCACTGAATGAATTTTGATGAGCAAGTATGTGAAAGAGTATTACTCAGATCCCACATGCTCATGGCAAACTGCTCTTTAGTCAGGCTGCCCTCATTTCTGTGTGTGTGTGTGTGTGTGTATGTGTGTGTGTGTGTGTGGATATGCGTGTGCGCCTGTGTTTGTGTTTAAGAGCAGATCTCTCTTTTTGTCTACAAGCTCAGTAGCTATGGTTACTGGTTTGGACATGTTTGCTCGAATGTTCTATCTGTCTTTTTTTTTCCCCCTATATAGATAACCTCTCATTCCTCCTATTGATCCAGCTTCGATCACGCTTTTTTTCTCTCCGTACTGCACCGACAATATCAATTACCTGTGTATCATCATTACCGTCGAGCTGCTCTGTACTCTTGCTCTTCTTCAAGCTGTAAGAGATTAGTTGGGTGTTATATGCTGTACACTCAAAACATCATTTAACAACAATAACGAAGGTAGTTTTCTGCCGTTATAATACAGATAATGGGTTATAACGGCAGAAAAAAATAAAGCAGAGGGAAATAATAAAGCTCAAGCTTATTGACATGCCAAACCAACATGTACGTGTTGAACATCCTACCATTAGGGATTTTCTCCATTTGCAGCCCTCACTGCTCATGGAAGGTTTTCCCCCATTAAATTTAGAGAATGTATGAGTGCATTAACAATTTACAGATATTTGGAGAGAAGACACAGATTTAATTTGGCATTAAAGGTCTGGTTTAGGTTTTGAGTCCAGTGGCTTTGGCATGCTGGAATGCGTTTGACCTAGACCTCTTTGATGATAAAATGGAGTATAATGATGCGGTGTGTCTAAACTATTTGCTTTTGGTGATTAGTTCTACACATTCCTACTTTGTACCATTATTATCTCTGTGAAGCTTCTTTGGACAACATCCATTGCTAAAAGTGCCGTTCAAACACGGCCTAATTGATCTGAATTAAATACCTCAGAGCTGTATTTTATGCGTTATGTATCAATCAGACGCATTTTCTTTAGTATTTATTATTAAACCATAATGTAATTTTAATATCTGCTGCTAAATTAGTATAGAAATCTCTTGTGTTGTTGTATATTTATTATTAAGACAAAGAAATATTTAAGAAAAACGATTTTAATGTTGTTCCGTTATAACAAATCCCATGTAACACAATTACACAAATGAATGACGTTGATGTTAGTCAGAACTGTAAATTGAATATTATCTTGGAGATTCTATTAGACACCACAATGATCGTGTGTGTGTGTGTGTGTGTGTGTGTGTGTGTGTGTGTGTGTGTGTGTGTGTGTGTGTGTGTGTGTGTGTGTGTGTGTGTGTGTGTGTGTTAAATAGTGAATCTGTTCACCTGCTCTTCTCAGAACCGGAGCTCTTTGATTCTTTCTTCTTACCACCTTTACTGTCACTGAAAAGAGAAAAGGAGCATGACACTGTTACAGAGCCGTGTCCACAGGAATTGAATGTAATGTGTATGTATATATATATATATATATATATATATATATATATATATATATATATATATATATATATATATATATATATATATATATATATATATATTATTCATTCATTCATTCTCTCGCTTTCTTTCTCTCTTCACTTACACGCATAGATTTGGCTGCCAAGGATTTATACACACACCAAACAAAAAGAACGCAGAGCCCATAGAACATTTACATTTCAACAAATAGGCAATATGATTCTCTTTTATATCACCACAGAATGTGCACATAAAGAGCATGCAATAAAATTTGGCAAAATGCATTGAATGTAAAATGTCTGTATGTCTACACGAAATCATAGAGAATGGCCTCATAATCAAAACACATACAACATAAAAGATAATACAATTGAACACACACAGACGCAGACACACACACACACACACACACACACACACACACACACACATAATGCACTCCAATCCATTAGTAGAATGAGAAAGCTTGATAGCTTGCACCATAAGGTGACTCATCACTCATTTGTGTGTTTTTCTGTTTAGTAAAAGGTCAAGGGCACACACACGCGCACACGCACACACACACACACACAGCCACACTCATGCGTGCACACAGACACATACAAACCTGTTCAGTGCCTTCAGCTCACTAGCGTGTCTCTCCGTAGCCATCTCCAGCAGCTTGCTCAAACACTTTAACACAGAGCACAGAAAGAACACAGGAAGTTGCACTTACACCCACAGGACACCCACCAGCTACCCCGTCTGGCCACTACCTCTGTGCATGTGTTAATTAGGACTTTAAACCTTTTCTTCCATTCATATAAAATGTGTTCTTAAATATGTTCTGGGCTTGTCCGCAGTAGCAAGGTTTGGTCAAGGTCCTACCTTTGTCTTACTGTAAACAAGAATGATTATATATTGTACATTTCACCTTTTGATGACCTCAGACGCTTTTTAAATGCAGCGCGTACCCATACAGCAGAGAAAGAAATGCTCCGCGGCAGTTTTCCCGTTCTGCAGAAACGTGGCCAGGTGGATATAAGGTTAATCGAGTGCTTATTTGGCAGGAAAAGCTGCTGATTTCCGTGATCCTTGCAGGCCTTCTGATTAGAGAAGGGCATCCTCAGAAAGAGCGCCACAATAGAGAGGATTAATGAGGACACATGAACTTGGTGTACTGCCAGTAAACTAAGAGGAGACAACTGATATAATAAGCCAGGCTGTCACTTTGGGCTAATAGTCATACTATCAGCTATAATGTCCTCCACAACTTTCAAGTTGGTCCCCATCGAGTTGTACTAAATTCTTTTTAATAAACCTACAGACGTTTAGATTGATTGATAACTAAGCGAGCGTAAAAACCTTTTTTGCGATACATTTGACGCTTTTTTATAAGGCGTTTTTTTTTTTTCCAATTCGCTGTTTAAATTTTGCGTAATGGGTAATGAAAACGCACCCAGTGTCACTGCAAAAAGATAACAAAAGCGAACGTTATTCAGTTATTCGCCATTCATTCACTACCATTCATTCAGCATCTTCGCCACCATAGACGTCCCATTTAGACACATAATCCTTAGGATATAGAGGAACATTCGCAACCTGAGTGGAACGTACGGCTATTTCCATTGATCCGTATTATTTATGTGTTTATTTGCACAATGCTACTATTTGCACTTTTAGCTAGAAAATGCTTTTTGTTCCGACTTCTGTCCTGCTTGCTACTACATACATGCGACCTGCTCAGTGCACAGTCCAACGATATTATAGATTCATTTTTCAATTCAGTCTTTTTCTAGAATTAACAGATTTTTATGCTTTAAAACACAAATTAACCTCTGGTATACTTTTGGTTAATGCTGTACAATAGAAATCGTGTGTTACCAGAGTAAGCCATCCATACCATATTGTGTACTGGTAGGAGGACAAGGATGTAGAGGTGCCAGTGAACTATGTGATTAAATCCATTGTCATGACTACAGAAGACGTGTCAAGCCAGCGGTGACGATCCCAATCCCAAACTTTAACGCTACTGCAATTTACAATACCACAAAAGCCAAACGGAGTCTACCGGAGGGCATGATGGAGAAGGGGGGGGGATCAAGAGAAAATCATTTAATCCACAATTTTTTAAAAGTTATCAGGGTCTTAATAACGACAGCCAGTGTTGAGAAGGCTACTTTGGAAATGTGATAGGTTACATATTACAGATAACCCTATTCAAAATGTAATAGTGTAAATTTTCAATTACTTTTGGAATACTTTCATTTGTCCACTAGGTGGCACTCGGAGGAAGTGGGTTATATTTTCAAAATTGAGCTGCAGCGCAGTCAAATTGTTGGGGAGGGGGTTTAAATGTAATGTAATTTCACGTTTCTGTCTTCAGCAACTGTAACGGATTACTGTTACTTTTATTATGTAATTAAATTATATAACGAATTACATGTAACTATTTACTCCCCAACACTGACTACAGCACTCTAGTCAAGATACGTCTTATAGATATGGCCTATAATACATGCAGTGATAATAGCAGAACGTTTACCATCCAGCTAGTTATCCAATATAGTGAATAATTTAATCAATGCTTCCTTTTTTTTCTTTTTTTTTTTTTAACAAATCAGTTGTACAAGCAAGCAGTGTAACTCCATACAAGTGCATTATTCAGAAAGCATGAACAAAAATTTGAACTTGAGATTTATAATTACTGCAAAAATAATATGCTTAATTTAATTTACATAATAATACATAATAATGGAATAATTTACATAATTATTCCATTTTTCATCCCACTACAGTGCTTTCCTGATTGATGTTGATTTACTCCTCTCCTTTTTCTTTCTCTTTCCTTTGATCGCTGGTTGATTAATCGCTTAATTTTTATAGTTTTATATGGTTGTTTTTTTTTTACGTTTCAAACGTGTGATTCAACAAACATGAGCTCGCACCACTAGTAAGGATTGTGTTCACTGTGCTCCAGAGACAAACACACTCATTCGTGCTGACGAACGGAGCTCTCAAACAAAACTGCTTGCTGATATACCAGGCATCTGTTCTGCAACGAGTTGCATTATCATTTCAGAGGCGTTTTATGAAGATTCATCCTTGTACCCCATTTGCATTTCACACAAGCCCAAACAGTAAAACGGCTGCGAGTTTAAAGTAAACATCAACAATATGTCCATTCTTGTATTCCTAATGTGGTGGTGGAATTAAGAGCAGGACGTTACCTCAGAGGCATGCTGCTCTTTCTTCTTCTTCAGCTGATCGTTTTTCTCCACCCACACCGATCGAAGCTCCGTCTGCAACTTCGTTTTCAGCTCGGCGATTTGCTCGGCTTTAGGCCCCTCGGTTCCCGCCCTAGACAGCGAGGAAGCGCATCAGTCACGACAAATTGACCTGAATTTGGTTTCTTAATAAATAGAACGATGGGAGAAAATAGACTTACATGCACACAAGTGATCAGATGTATTGAAGTGCTTTAAATAATGTTAAATGTTTGCATACAAAAAAAAAAAAAAAAAAAAAAATGGATGAACCATGCCTAGGAGTCGCTTTAGGGATTATTACTATGAATCTGGAGGATCAGTTTAATGTTGGTTATATGCAATAGAACCCATTCCTGGTTTGTCCATTTGCTATCCGTTTATAATATAATAGGTGTACTCTAGGCATGATTGTCAATTTCAGACATGCAGATGTTTTAACCCCTTAAATTCAATATAACACATCGTTTGGATCGTTTGCATTTAAGGGGTTAAATAGATATTCAGATTAAGGCCACGTTCACAAAGAAACCAGCCCATCACAACACAACAGCATGACATCCACAAAGACAGAGAGGGAAAAATAAATAATGCCTATGCCCCTCAAGATTGCCAATTCATAGAAATAGACACGCTGAACAGGACTGCATAAACAAAAGCAGTGGTACGTCTCTGTTTACTCATTTTTCTTCGGCGTGGTCTTCTTCTTGATCGCTTTGAAGAGGTCACTGTATTTCTGAGTTATCTCCTCGGCCTTCTTCTGGAACTTCTTTTCCAGCTCTTTCATCTCTTTCTCCTGCCTCTTGGTGACCTTCTGGTAGTTCTTGTGCTGCTGCAGTTCATCACAGGTGACCGAGGCTAGCTCTGTGACTGCGTGTGTTTGTGGGTGAGGTTGTGTGGTGTGGAATGGTTTTTGTGTGAGGGACAGCAGAGAGACAAAGACGGTAAGTGAGACAGTGCGACTTTTAATCGAGTGTAGGTAATTTGAAGCGTTACAAGGTCGAGCATGCAAGTACAAGATTGTTGGAGTTTGTTTTTTTTTTATACATATATTTGACAAAAAAATATACAAGTATAGTGTGTTCCTTTACGGTGTCTACTGGTGCGTGCGATGTTAAACCATTACCGCTGAAATATAACTCATTATGCCCCGGTTCACATCTTACACAGCCTACCCAGAGCTCCACAAATGCCTGAACTCTCAGGTGCTGTACTTTGACCGGTAGCAGCGACCTCCGCAGGTGCTGCCGAGTCAACTACGGGAGCATCCTGCTCCGCAGCGGGAGCTGGGTCAGAGTCTGGAGCACCATTAACTTGTGGTTCAGGCTCCACATTCGCAGCAGGCTCACCATTTGGATCAGGGGTTTCAGATGGAGCAGGGGTTTCTTGGGGAGCCTCTTCTGAAGGTGGGGGGGCCTCGGTGGGAGGAGCCTCTTCTGACAACGGGGGTGCCTCAGTGGGAGGAGCCTCTTCTGATGGCGGGGATGCCTCCGAGGGAGGAGCGTCTTCTGTTGGAGCAGGTTGCTCAGCAGGCAGGGCCTCTTCAGAAGGTGGAGGTGCCTCTGTGGGAGGAGCCTCTTCGGCTGGCGCCGGTGTATCAGACTGAGGAGTCTCTTCTGAGGCTGCAGGTGCCTCTGGCTCTGTGGACTCTGATTTTGGCTCCGCGTCTGAAGCAGGTGTTTCTGAAGGGGCAGCATTGCCCTCTGCTGGGGCCTCGCCTCCTTCAGGCACTGTAAACATACATAAGAACATATAAGAACAGTGAATTATGACACTAAAGCATGTATACAGTGTGTGTGTGTGTGTGTGTGTGTGTGTGTGTGTGTGTGTGTGTGTGTGTGTGTGTGTGTGTGTGTGTGTGTGTGTGTGTGTGTGTGTATATATATATATATAAAATGATGCTGATCTCTGCTAAATAAATCGAATCTCTTACCTGTGGCTGGCACAGCTGCAGCACCAGGCAGCTCATATTTGCTTACATAGTTTGCACTCTGATGGCAGATAAAGTGTATGTAGGTAAATCACAATATATAAAGAATCTTTAGTCTGCTTACATCTAAAGCATCTATGACTATTATTAACGTGTATTAACGTTATTAACGTACCTCCTGTTTTGCAGGCTTTGTTGTCTTAACTGGGTTGAAGAGCGCATCTGTGAAATCTGAAACATCCAAGCAAAATCGAATTACAACTCTAAAGAAAAAAAGAATATTTTAGAGACATTATTTAAAGGGGAAAAAACAAATTGTAGAATTTGTTTGTGGTTGTGCATACCAGCAAAAGCTGCAGGGATGTAATCTTTCACCTCAATGTAGACAAACAGGCTAGGGAGCATCAGAGGCATGTTACTCTCACTACGCAGACAAAGATGATGGAATCCTGAATACACACACACACACACACACACACACACACACACACACACACACACACACACACACACAGTGTAAAATATGCGTTTGCATTTTGTCCTTCGTACATTTATAAGTATTAAAGATGAACCTCTATACTCCATTCCCTTACCTGATTGGATGGCATCTATGGGAATAATCCTATGCCCAATAAATTTCCCACCTTCTTCATAAGCCACGATCCTGAGCGCAGCCAATTCCGTCAGCAGAATCTGTTTCCAGAACAGACGTAAAACATAAACTGAAATAGTTACAATACCAGATATGAATAAATAATTTAGAAGTATATTTACACACCTTCTCAAACACAAAGGGCTCCTCATTCCACACAGGGTTGATGGCGTTTGGTGTGGCGGTGTTTTTAGTGCGGTATTTGCGTTTGGGGTCTCCGGGCAAGCCGACGATCTCCACCTCCACTGCCGTTTTCACGTTCTTATCGGACAGGAATTGGCCCGAGTAGATCTGTAAGGGACCAGGGAAAGATCATATCTGAATATCATATCAAGACCTGATAGAGAACATGCATTTATTTAAAGAGCTGAATCGTAGAACGCAAAACATGACAGCCCATAATAGCTGTGCTTAATCAGTGACATACTGTGCACCTACAAAGGGTTACATTCTATAAAGAATATCACATATGTACCTTTTATATTTACTGTAGTACTTCAATAAATTGATCAGGTAATTGTGTTTCTATATATATATATATATATATATATATATATATACATATATATATATATATATATATATATATATATATATATATATATATATATATGTGCGTATGTGTATGTGTGTGTGTGTGTGTGTGTGTGTGTGTGTGTGTGTGTGTGTGTATGTGTGTGTATGTGGACTTGCCTTGATTGAGAGCGTGTTGGGCACATTGGTGTCAAGCTTGTCGGAAAAGGGGTCAAACGTCTTGTCATTCCTCCGAAACACATCGTTTTTTAAAAGGTAACCAGTCCTCCCGTTATACTCGAACGACGCCATGTTAAGTTGCATGGGGAAATCTACAATAAGCACATTTTATTCAATGTCACTGTGATAATCGGCTTCAATTGTTGTTACTAGCAGGAGGATGTGCGCACACACACACACACACACACACACACAAATGTCTATAGTTAATAATCAACATTCTACAATTATATCGAGTCAATGTCATTGGAAGAGATGTACTAATTGTTGTTGGTCTTTAAAACCAGTGTCACACAATGTAATGGAGTATCAAGTGAGGTCTTGTGCAAATAAATTGCTCTGTGGTTGTAACTGAAGCATGCTGTCCTCTTGTGGCCGTTTTCTGTCAGTATGACATGTATAAATACATTCCCATGGTAACTTGACATAACTTGTGTTTAATCGATACATATCTTAACATTAAAAAAAAAAACATCTGGAGATGCTTTATGCTTTTGCCGTCTTACAATTATGCTTTATGTGTCTCTCGCATGCTTCAGTCATAAATCACAAAACGCTAATCACCAAGTACCCACTACATTTACATTTACATCATTTGGCAGACGCCCTTATCCAGAGCTACTTACAACTGAGCAATTGAGGGTTAAAGGCCTTGTGCAACGGCCCACTAGTGGCAGCTTGGTGGTGGTGGGGTTTGAACCCGTGATCTTCCGGTCCAGAGGCCAACACCTTAACCACTGGGCTACCATGTCCCTACCACTACCCATCACCTCCGGGCATCCAGATTATCTCTTGATTGTTGTTATACGTTCTCAACAACGAGGGCTCAGGGAATCCTCTGCGGCTATTCCTGACTGGGAATGGAGCTTTCAAACAGCATTCTTCCCTGTCTGATCATTGTTTTTTTATTTTTTTGTTTCACCAATAAGCTCTTTGCTATAGTTCTATGTAGTGGGTGGGATTTCTTCACCCGTTCTCTACCAAAAACATGACAGTTTCCGTTTTGTTACACACAGATGTTTCTTGCATCTTCCATACTCCAGCGAGTGACATGAACACTGCATCATGCCTACTCCATCATCTCCCTGGGTGATGCAAATTTTACACTCGTCAATCTCCCAGCAAACGTTCCCTCCGTTGCTCTTTCCTTCTACGGAGTTTGTACACTTTTGTGGAGTGTTTCATAAACTCAGCGCGAGAGGAAATGTATAACGGTTGCAGCTCCGTATGATTTTCCTGAGGTCTGAAGTAAAACTCCTGATCTGACTCACTTATTCTTCACACTTCCATCTCCAGGTTTTTTGATCCTGCATCTTAACTCTTTTCTGTGTTTCTCTACCATTACAAATGTGTGGGTCCAACTTTACCTCATAAGACACATTAATGTTTATCCACTTACTATGACACACACCGACCTCTTCCCACTCTTCCCATTATATATATATAATCTGAATGTATATATATATATATATATATATATATATATATATATATATATATATATATATATATATATATATATATATATATTACAGGAATTGTACCAGACCTGGTGTAAAGTCTCACTAATATGGAATATAAAGGGATTCTATGCCACTTTCCAAGGGAAACAATACCTCCACAATAATCAAACAAGCAAACATAGACTCTGCTTTGTATAGTGTTACAAAGTGCTGCCACTCACAGCTAATTCCATAAATAACATCATAAAAAGGCATTTACCCATGGTCTGGTAGTTCAGTGCCACCATCTGACATCCGACGTTCCAGAAAGGCTGAGGGTTATAGTTGGAAGAGTCCATACGTGTTCCTTTGGGGTAGATTCGACTCATCTGTCTCTTGTTATATCTGAAGCATGCAGTAAAGGAATTTTTGTTGTTTTGCATTGTAAACATAAACGAATATACAGCTGTCCTCTTGTATTATGAATGGTTTCGGGTTTCGTATCAATGCACGTATACAAAACATCAGCTAGCATAGTTGACCTAGCAGGATTGGCTCATTTTTAGCTAAAGCAAAGTTACACACACACACACACACACACCAAGGATAAAAACGTTCAAACTTGGCTTTCGTTTTTTTCAATGTATTTTGCGCCTCAAAAATGATGGAACTTAAACGATGTCCTTTATGCAACCTTTTACAAGCTTCTACTAAGACTCCTTTGCTGAAGTTTTTTAGTCCCTGAAATAACTGGTGCAACTCCATCCAGTGTGTAAGGACTGCTTGTACACTTTTTGTTCAGGGTTCTTGCGGCGTGTCAACATAGTCTTCCTTCCTCATGTCACTTTTCTGTCCCTTTCCCAGAAATTCTATTCCGCATTTCCCATGCTTCACAATTGGACTAGAAGCCTCAGCCTGGTTTCTCTGTATATCATACAGAAGACACAGCAATCAGACTCTCTCACCGTGGTGTATGTAACCATTTACCCACTGAATTACAGCTGATGGTAATATTTCAATTATTTAAAAAATGAACTCTGACATGAACTTAGTGGCCTAAGCGATACAAATTGGAAAGGATACTCGACGAACTCCACCGCACTCTTGGCGATCATTTGCTCTCCTTTGGTTTCCACAAAAGAAGAGATGGCGTAGCTCTTGTTCTTTTCTAAGCATGGAAAAATCGCAAATGATCATAAATAACACATTTTCTATTTCTAGTATTATTATTAGTAGTATTATCATTAATGGATAAACTTAAAAAAAATGACTCACTCCTTGATTGTTCAAAGGAGACAAACTTGTGTGGCTGAATATAGTTGACTATGGAAGACATCGCCTCAAAAGCTGTTACTTCCTGCCCAGCTGTACCCTAATCCAAACAGCAATCATAAACAAATTCAAATTCCTGTCATCTCCAGTGGTGTGAAAAGTATTCACATCCATTACCCGGGTATAAGTATCATAAAAACACGTGTAGAAGTATTAACGCAAGCTTTTTACTCATGTAACAGTATAAACGTACTGGTTTCAAAACTAGGTCAAGTATAAAAGTAACGTAAGGGGCTATAGCCAATCACAAGCGCTAATTTATTCAAGCGGTTCTTTATCGAACAACCAACTGTAGCTTAATTTGCGGAGGACGAAAAGAAGGCAACCGTTGGATAAATGAGCCAGTAGTGGAGAAATAATAACTTTTAAGATTTTATAATATTGCTTTTTAAGTAACGACCCCAACACTGGCTATGTCCTTGGAGTGTGACGTGATTTGTGTGATCTGCAGGTGCAATGGGTCATGTACTAATACATACATACATGTATATATGTGTGTGTGTGTGTATATATATATATATATATATATATATATATATATATATATATATATATATATATATATATATATATACAAGCCAAAATGAAATACTATATTTTAATAAGTATATTTTTTTAAATATATGGAGTAGAAAGTATAGATAATTGTGTGTAAAAGAAAACAGTCGACAGAAAAATAATTACTCCAGTAAAGTATTAGATATTCAAAATTTACAAATACTTAATTACTAAACAAGTAGAAAGTTACAATCAAACTACAGTATCAAAACAATTTATTCTAACATTATTATTATTATTATTAACACTCTAACACTAACACATACACATCCTTAACATCTGAGAATGGTGGTGATATAATCTCATACTTCATCAGAGTTCTTCATCTTTTCCTCATCCTGCTCCTCTTCCTCATGATGCTCATCGTGATGGTCATCGTGCGGTTCCTCGTGAGGTTCTTCTGGCTCGTTGTTCGGGTTCTCGGGGTTCTCAGGCTGCTCTCCTTATATGGACAATGAAACACACCATTAATTTACCATTAAGGGACCCCGTAAAATGAAGCCGCCTGTAGATCATTCGCACCTGCATTCTCAGCAGGACCCTCCTCTGTTTTCTTCGGTGCTTCTTTCTCTGGCGGTTTGGCGGGGCCTGTTGCGCCCTTTTTGTTTTTGATCAGAATTTTTCCCATCAGCTCTGAAGGACTGGGGATTTGTTGCCCTGGTTTCAACTGGAAGAAGTACAGTACGGATTGTTACAGATATGTAGAAATCTAATCAAGAAATTCATATATATATATATATATATATATATAATATATAATATAGATATATATATATATATAGTTATATATATATATATATAGGATTTCCAGCTGTCATTATATAATCAAACATAAATCAATTACAAATCCATACTGGTTTATAACTGGGTTTAAATCTTGAATTGTAAGCCACATACCGGATATTTCTCCAGAGGATCAGTGAGCAGCGCATCTCCAAATATGGTCCTACAATAGTTAGCCATCTTCTCTTGCTGTTTGACTCTAAACACACACACACACACCAAATTTAGACAAATCCGGTAGCAGCGTCAAAATGCTCAATCTAGTGGTTTGTAGAACCGTGTCTTACGTATCAACGTGGTTCTCGAAGGAGAGGATGACGGGATATTTCGACGTTTTGAAGGCACTCTCTGCAATAGCCTCGATCACATCCTATGCCAGGATTAGATATAGGTTTTGTCTTAATTGTCTAACAAACGGAAGCGTTTTTGTATATTTTATATGTTATGATGATTGCAAAGCTCTGATTGGTGGAAGTCTGACCCTGAAAAGGATCTCAGTTGTCATGGTGAAGCCGTGAGTAATGATCGGGTCTTCATCTGGAGGTTTGCCCTTCCAGCAGTCCAGCTCCAGACAGCGGCATCCAGAAAGCAAACACTGACGGTACATCTCTGGAGAGGAGGTGCCTGAGAATTGACCGGCTGAGAAAACACACACACACACACACACACACACACACGGAGGGGAGAAAAAGAAGAAGAAAGAGAGAGACACAGAAAAACGGAGAAAAAGAGAGAGAGAGTGTGTGTGTTATTGTATTGCTAAATAGGATCATTTAATGGGAGATCATTATTAAAAATTCTATATTATATATATATATATATATATATATATATATATATATGACATACATATACATACATATACATACATACATATACATATAAATACATACATATATACTATGACTATGAGATCCAATTCCTAGATGATATGTGTGTATGTTTTTATACAACATTTATTATTACCAGTGAGATAGGTGTTGTGGGAGGATTTGATGTAGTAGTGAGGGATGGGCTGGGTCATGTCATGGCACTGGGCCATTTTGTCTAACATCACAGGTGTTGTCTCTGGTCCCATTAGGAAGTAGAGAAATCCCTCCGGGGTTATCTGACCTGAAAAACACCATTATCAATATTTACAAGTTGTTGTTTTTTTTTTATTCAGTCTTACTATAACCATATTTTCCTGCTATAAACAATGATGTTGACTCACCGCGGCTAGAATTCGAGGACAAGGGCTCGTACTTGTCGATGAGGGCCTTTACCTGATCAGGTCTCAGCGGTGGGTAAAGCTCTTCATTAAGCCTCGAGTCTCGCTGCTTCTCATACAGGAACTTACTAAAGACCTCTTTGGTCATGTAAGGCTTATTTGAGCTGGACATAAGCATAGAGATTAAAGGTCAGTTCAAGGGATTGTGCAAACGTGAATCATGTTCAGTCACACGGACTCCACATTTATCACTATAGCATCAATGTGGATTTTACAGGGGTGCCTTTATTTCTTGGCTCACGACGAGTAGAAAGATGATGTCAGTGCGTAATGGAGAGACTTACTAAGTGCTGAAGATTTCGTAGATCTCTGGTCTTGGGCAAAGGTTCGTCATGAAGGTCTTAAATGCAGCTTCAGTGAACACTTCAGGCTTTATGGAGTCAAACTAGGAAAATGCAATACAGTGTGTGAGATCTGTGATCAAATAAATGTGAAGTATAGACTAGTATTTCTTATTAAATATTTTCAATTCTCTACTAAAGCATCTCTGGCAATAGGAAACCTGTAATTAGTATAATACAATTGGGAAACATTATTGTCCTTATTAATCTACTTTTATTTATAATTAGTAATAATCCCAGTTCTACAGATAAGATTTTTATTTATATATTGTAAGTGCAAATTTGCCGTACTGCCGTAAGGTTTTTGTCTTAACACGACTAAATAAAGGTTATATGATCTTTAATGATGATCAATTATACATATAGACTATGAAACAAAACAATGCACACAATTGAGCAGCGCTCTCACCTTTCCTTTAGGAAGCTTTGCAGCTGAGAGTGCACCATCAACCCTTTTCTTGTCAGCTGGAAACATCTTATAGATACTGTGAAATAGTAATAAGGTTTTAGACACAAATAACGTTCATACTGCAAATAATTATCATCATTACCCAAAAAAAAACACGTACTACTTTACAGGAATCTTGCCGTCTTTGTTAGTTTGCAGTGTGAGCCGGACATACCTATGGAAGAAAAGAACAGAGAGGATAAAAGAACAATGGTAAACACAATCATCACTGCTCTCCAAAAGCAACATTCTTTGTTGATGGTATGGATGTACCAGCAAAGATAACTGTTCCTGACAAACAATCCAGATATCCATTTTTTAATATTAATAAACTGCTGAATGATTTTAAACCTGCCCACATGTAACACGTACAGTATTTCAAATTTCAGTTGCAAATAATATGAGAGACTCCAATGGCTTGTGTGACTATGAAACTTGCTTTCTTACAGTTTATCCAGGTAGACTTGTCTGCAGACGTTGGCTCTATGGGGGTTGTAGGCAATGGCCAGAATGTCCTCTGCCCAGTTCTGGAGGAGGGAAGAAGATTCATAGCGTGGCCATGCATCAAAAAAGCATTGAAAATCAATATAATGTTTAGAATTATGGCACCAATGCCCAAAAGAGCCCAAATGCCCAAAAGGGGATTGTGTAGCTCAGTGGTCGGAGCCACTGGGCTACTCATCGGAAGGTTAGCGGTTTCGAGCCCCGATATCGTCAAGCTGCCACCTTGGGTCCTTGAGCAAGGCCCTCAATACTCTGTGCTCCAGCGGCGCCGTATCATGTCTAACTCTGCGCTCTGACCCCAGCTTCCAAACATACTGGGACACGCGAAGAAAGAATTTCACTGTGCTGTTATGTATATGTGACAAATAAAGACTATTATATTATATAAAGTAGTCTTCCCAAAAGAGAAGCCAAGATGTAAAAAAAAAAAGGTGGAAAAAGATAACGTGTATTATTTTAACGTGTAAAATAATAATCTTTATTAACTGGATGTTTATTATTATTATTATTGTTCTTGCCTTTAGCAGGTGTGTTATTATTAATATCATTTAAATTGGCAGACGCCTCGTATCCAGAGTAACTTACATCAGAGCAATTGAGGGTTAAGGGCCTTGCTCAAGGGTCCACTAGTGGCAGCATAGTGGTGGAGGTGGGACGTGAACCAGCAACCTTCCAGTCCAGAGGCCAATAGCTTAACCACTGAGCTGTGTTGGTAGCTATTATTACTATTATGCAGTATTATAAATGCAAGGTTAATATCAAGGCAATAACGTTACTAGTTTTACGAATGTTCCCGTAGAACATAATAAAAATGTCCAGATGTCACCAAGGATGGTGAAAAGGTCTTCCTAGAGAAATATGCTGTTTTAACATGGATCTGCCGATTGCACACGCAGTTCTTTTCGCTCAAAGCCTCATCCAGCAGAGGGCACAATATCCCTGAGCTTTACACGAATACAGTTGATCCCATCACTGATCTGCTCAGGCAGCTGTCGGCCATTTAAGTACCTTCAGCCGAACCGTATCTTCATAGACACATGGTTACATATTGACAGAACTCGAGCAGGATATGAGGGTCATAAACTCATAAAATGCATTTGCTTAGCCACGAAAGCCACAGCTGGTTTGTGTAGCGCATTAGAGATCCTCACTCTGTGGCAGCCTTCAAGGCCGGGACTTCTGGGTGTCAAGTGGAGTTTTTTTTCTTCTCTAAAACGTAGTGTTACGATTCTGGGAGTTTTATATGTTATGGGTAATGTCTAGTATCGCTGAATCTAATAAGGATTTCCTGGCTATATAATATTTCATTATACTTATTGCAGTATATTTAGGGTATATTTTTTCGGTCTGTAAATAAAATGGACTTAACATTTATTAATGCCTTTTGCTCATTTAAAGATAGCCCAGATGTTCCCGCTGAGTAAAGTGAGTGAGTAGTAAGGGAAATTCCTACCTGCACTATATTCTCCTTTGCTGCAAAGAAGTTGTAGTAGGTCAGGTTGACCATGTCAGGACCAGTTACGATGGTTAAGGTCTTGGATAAGTAATTACTGTCAGGGAAGTCCATGTTGAAAGGTGTTTCGAACTTTTTGGTGCTGTTGATAGAGCAAAGTTCGATCAAAGCTACACAAATAAAGCAAGAACATTAGAATGGAACGTGTTTAGAGCTGTTTTCCTCTTTTAAAAATGTAATAGTCTGGAGTTTGATCCATTGATGTTTGTCTTGAAGGCTGATGTAGTTGTGTATATATATATATATATATATATATATATATATATATATATATATATATATATATATATATATATATATATATATATATATATATAGTTATTCACTTATCATAAACTGTGCTCTTTTGCTTAATATTAACCAATATTGGGCTATTGATCATGATGAGTATTATTTCAGTCATCTCAATTTCATTAGATTCTTATCAGATTGGCCCACACACACATTCTCGGCCAAATACAATTTAATACTGTTTATCTTTCACTCTAGTACCTGACCTCACTAGTGAAATGGCTGGGAACATTTAAACTCTAAACACCCTCGCATCTGCTTTTCATACAAAGGACATTTGTGAATACAAGCCAAGCCAAGCCAAGCCAAGCAAATCTGGCAAAATGCAAATCGTAATACAACAAGCCGGGGCTGTTTGCGTATGTGCCTGACTGTGTGTGTATGTGTATATGTGTATATGTGCTTCTGTAGCGCTTTCACAAAATCAAATCACAGCAAAAGACAATATAATGTGCTTTCATATATATATAGAATATATATATACATACACTGTACAGACAAAAGTATTGAGACACCTGGCTTGCCATACAGTTTTTACCAGATCGGTAGCACACAGACAGATGCAAATAAATATATATTATGCTTTTGGATGCAGTAGAAGTAAGACTGGCGTGCCGGTGTATCTATGCACAAACTGCTCTCCCGGAAGTTATGGTATCTATCAGTTAGAGTAGAAGATCTTGAGTGACCTGCTATAAAGCTCAACCCTATAGACGTCATTTGGGGTGAATTCAAACGCTGACCTCACCTCCTCACTCTACATCACTAAGTGTAAATAGCCGAATGAGGACACATCTGGGACATGTTCCTCGGAAGAGTGGAGGTTGTTATAACAGCAATTGGGGTCTAGATATGAATCTTAGGGACAGATGTTTATATAATGTGGATCCTCTGTGCTGTCGCTATCTTCCTGCTTCACGTAAAACCCTTTATGTCATGCAGCAAATCGCTTGACTTTGCAAACCTGCCTCGAAACTATAGTCAAACTACTAAGACGTCAAAGTCAAATAGCCTCTGTGTTTCACTGCGCCTCTCTCACTCTCTCTCTCTCGTCTCTCCCTCTGTGTACGTGTCTGTGCAAATTTATACAAATGGTTCAATCGCAAGCGCTCGGGCTTTGTAATCACAGAACACAGCAAACATATGAAGGATCATTTTTTTCCCTTATGTAATGAAAAAAAAAAAGACATTTACTTTGGGAAGTTTTGCATATTTGCCCGGCCTCGTGTCCCGGATGGTCGCAACGTCCACGATTTCGACTTCCTATAATAAAAGATTACGAATGCATCATTATGACGTCGGTGTAGAGAAAGGGATTAATAATAGAAGTAGGAGCAATAACCAATCAAATGAATCAAAACAATATGAAAGTAGAATGAATAATATGAAAGTAGGACCTAAGTTGGCTTTAAAAAGATGCTACATTCACTAATGTATTTGACTTGGCATGAAATTGACTTATGGTACATTAGCTGTGTGTCATTGTTGTGAACACCAGACTACAGTGTTTTACTGATTGTGTGGATGGTCGGTACGGTCCGGATAACACAAGCGTTTGTTCGAAATATATCGGAGTGTAATTGCGCCTCGTGGAAATGCTACAGTCAGCACTTCTACAACATGCAGAGGCAGCGAGAGCGAGTGCAGCACTGCAAAGTTACTGTGATCCTTTAACTCGATGGCAGCGTGTAAGTAATAGAGTAATACACACCGAGATAGAAAGACAACATGGATTTGAAATAAATCAACAAGGTAGCTAAAAAATGCAAATGCCTCTCGTTTTTTTTGTCTTTTGTTTAGTTATTTACCTGCTTACAATACTATGGCAAGGAGTTGTAGGTTTCAGGAAAGGGAAAACTACAGGCTGTGCTAGAGTTGGTAAGGATTCACAGCTTACCTTGCTTGAGTTTATCCAGTAAAGGAAGTATCCTTTCGGGTCTATCTTCATAGTCACGGGAACGGTACGTGACGAGTCCTGAAAGTTAGTAAAAAAAAATGTTTAGAGTTTGTAAAGAATCCAAGTGTCTCGAAGAAAGTGATACACAGTGTTAAAAGCAATACAATGGGAACCAATCAGCCATCAGTAAACAGATCCATGAGCAGATCAATCTGTTCATTAGTAACGAAAAAAGACTTACAGTAGAGTATAACACATATATATTTATCTGTAAAGCACAATAGGATGTTTGCAGCTCATATTATTTGTTAGTCATAGGTTTAAGTTCAAATGGCAAAAACTGCGTCAACAAAAACCTGACCTGAGAAACCCATTTCAGTCTGTGCATCATGAGGAACAGCAGCATGCTTTAATACAAGCAGGAAAAATAAAGGACTTGCTTGAATACTCACTTCTTTCCATTTTGTGAATCGCTCTCCTTTGACCAAATAGCTTTTGATCTCGGGCTCTTTCAGAATATAACGCTTCCTGATCATGGTGTCCCAGTCAAGCGCGCTTGTTAGCGAAGGAGCATCAGGACTGACCTGCACAGTGACATCTGTGGACTCTGAAACAACACTCCTAAAACCACCTTACCTTTAATATGACTTGCAAATGAGCATTTTCGAAGGGTGGAGAACTCGACTACCAAAACATTCCAAATTATTCCCCGAGTTTCACTACAGTCGAATAAATCAAAGGTTTCCCATAACGTCCTTCCCCCCGGAGAGTACATGTTCACAATATGCACGGTGTATGAGAGGAATTGTGTCCTATTGCGATGTTGGATTGAAAGCAGACATTTTCACCTGCACCTGCTTGTGCTCTTTATTTCCTCAAGTTCATTTCATATTTAAGAAACCTGACTGTAAACATACTGTATAGATATTATTGTTATTACTGTATAGATATAGATAACTTATTTGATATATAAGTTAATACATTTCCATTTCTGGATAACAGGAGGGATTCTCCATGACGGAGGGGGAAACTTGGAGGACTTTCTTGGAGAGTTTCTGGAATACTTAAGGGTCATTAGCAGGCGAAAATGAAAAGAATGTATAAAAGGAAGAATGCAATGTCACGTTATAAAAGTGATGAATTGTCACTAAAAGTGGGGTGTAAAAAATGGCTAAATCCTCTTTCTACAGAGTACTTTGGGTAATATTCAAATGTCCAAAAGCCCAACAATAACATATGGAAATCAAGTAGGCAGGTGACGACCTCTCCTAAGGTATCTAGAACACAAAACTACTGCCATTTTAACTCAAATTTTATAAATTGTTTGCAATTAGGTAGATGGATAGATAGATAGATAGATAGATAGATAGATAGATAGATAGATAGATAGATAGATAGATAGATAGATAGATAGATAGATAGATAGATAGATAGACAGACAGACAGATAGATAGATAGGATGTATATATATATATATATATATATATATATATATATATATATATATATATATATATATATATATATAATCAATCACTTCAAGGTATATAATTGGGACAAGTTGCTGATACCAGCATATCTCCTTTTTTTTTTAGATTCCATCTATATAGAGGCAATGTATAGAATATGTATAGATTTAGGATATAATTGGACATGATAGCATTTTTTATTTTATTTTTTTAGAATTTTTTTTACGCATGACCCAAACCAGTTATTATGTTGTTTGACTTGGAACTATCCATACAAAAGGTAAATTTGGGGTCACTTAAGTTGTCATCATCATCATCATCAACCTCTTTTTTAGGTGTCGCCACAGAGGATGATCACCAGGACGAGGGAAAGACGGCAGGGAAAGGACAAGGGTAGGAGAGATGAGGATAGGGTGAGTATTTTTAATGTTGGTACTGTGACTGGTAAAAAGAAGAGAGTCGATATGATGGAGCGGAGAACGGGAGACATGTTCAGGAAAGCAGGTGGAGCAAGAGGAAGGCCAGGAAGAGTGGAGGGAGGGTTTAAACTGTTCTACTATGGTGTGGATGGAAAGAGAAATGGTGTAATCCTAAAGGAAGAGTACAGTTAGAGTGGATTGGAGGTGAAGAGAGTTTCTGAGGAATGTGAAGATGAATGTCATCAGTGCTTATACACCGCTAAGTTTCCGTAGTGGTGGTGGTGATGTAGCTCGGGATGAAAGATTGGTGCAGACTTCGATGGCCATGTCGGTGAAAGGAACAGAGGTGATGAGGAGGAGGTTTGGCTTCAAGGAGAGGAATGTGGAAGGGCAGGTGGTGGTGGATTTTGCAAAAAGTATGGAAATGGCAGTATTTTGAGAGGAAGGTGGACTTTAGTCTGTGCAGGCGATGCGACCCGAACGAGACTGTAAGGTGGTGGCAGGAGGCAGTGTAGCTAGACAAGAGAGACCAAGATGGAGGAGACTGAATTTGCTGATGGGAATTTGTAAGAATAAGGGAGATGTGCAGACTTACAGTAACTACAGCTGTTCACTCACACCATGAAGTAATTGGAAAGTGTAGTGGAAGCTGGGACGAGAGAAAGTACAGTTTCATGCAGAGGAAGAGCACAGCGGATGCCATATTCGCTTTGAGGATGGTGGTGGAGAAATATAGAGAAGGTCCGTCTGTGGATCTAGAGTTGTGGTTTTGTATGAAGAAGTCAGGTGGAGCATGTGAGGACATGTATGAGGACAGTGTATGAGGACACGGAAGTGTGCAGTGGGTCAAAGTAATGAAAAGTGTGTTAGAGAATGGAAGTAACAAGTTCAGGCAGGGTGGAGTGGGTGGAGAAGAGTTGCAGGAGTGATTTGGGATAGAAGGATATCTGTCAGAGTGAAAGGGAAAGGTGAAGAGCTGCGGTGTTGTACGGTTTAGAGACAGGGGCGTGGTCTAAAAGACGGGACGGAGCTGGAGGTGGAGGCAGAGGTGAAGATTTTCATTGGGAGTGATGAGGATGGACAGGATTAGAAATCTGAAAACCATCAGCATACCATCAGAGGATGTAGACTTTTAAACTGAGAGCTGGTTCCAAGCAAGATGATTCCTCTCCTCTTTAGTCTGGAGGATGTTACGTTCCGGTTCTCCAAAAGGAATTCACAGAACAGTTTTCCACTTTTCCTAAGTCTATTTTTAATAAACATTGTCCTACTGAAGATAGCAATGTTTACGTATAATGTTCACATGTGGCTTCGTCTTTGCATGATGAAGTTTTAACCTGAATTTGTGGATTGAATGGCAAACTCTGTTGAGAGAGAGTGCCGTCTGCAGTGTTGGGGAGTAACTAGTAACATGCAATGGTGTTACATAATTTAATTACAAAATAAAAGTAACAGTAATTCACTACAGTTACTGAGAAAAAATGTGTAATTAAATTTTAATTAGTTACTTTTGAAAATGTTAGAGATTACAAATCTCAAAGACCCCAAAATTTCGTCCCTACCCCTACATCAACAGTTTGATTCCGATGCATCTCATTCATTCATTCATTCATTCATCTTCCCTCGGGTCACGGGGAGTCTGTGCCTATCTCAGGCGTCTATGGGCATGATACACCCTGGATGGAATGCCAACCCATCGCAGGACACACACACTCACATATTCACACAAATTCATACACTAGGGACAATTTTCCAAGGTGCCAATCAACCTACCGTGCATGTTTTAGACCGGGAGGAAACCGGAGAACCCGGAGAAAAATCCCCTAAGGCACGGGGAGAACATGCAAACTCAAACCCAGACCATGGCGATGTGAGGCAAACGTCCTAACCACTAAGCCACCATGCCCCTTTCCGATGCATCTCAATTTAGAAAAATATAACCTACTTTGAAATTAAAATAATCAAATGGTATCAGTTACTTTACTTTTCTTAAGTAATTGAAAAGTTACACTACTTATTACATTTTGAATAGGGTCATTTGTAATCTGTAACCTATTACATTTCCAACGTTAACCTTCCCAACACTGGCTATCTGGAATCTCATTTCTGAGCTCATGCGGTAATTTCCATAACAGCGTCATATCAGTTTTAAATGGAGGACTCACAGTTTACAGGAATTCAGTATTAATTTTATGCCTTGTCCTACACACATTGAGATTTCTTCAGATTCATGTAACCTTTTAGTGTTATTCTGGAGTGTAGATGATATAATATTCGGTCTTTGCAATTTGAAGTTAAGGAACACTATTAACAAAAGGGCTCCATAATTTGTAGACAGTCTTTCACAGATTCTTGAACCCATCTTAAGTTGTGCGAGACTCTGCCTCTTTGTAATCGTCTAATTGGCCTGTTGATTGTTAATCTAATTAGTTGGAAAATGTTCAGCTGTGCAACAAGGTGGCTTAGTGTTTGCCCGTTCGCCTCACACCTCCAGGGTTGGGGGGGGGGGCTCAATTCCCACCTCCGCTATGTGTGTGTGGAGTTTTTTGTCCGGGATCTCCAGTTTCCCCAGGTACAAAAACATTCACGGTAGGTTGATTAGCTCGCTGGAAAATTGTCCCTAGTGTATGAATGTGTGTGTGAATGTAAGTGTGTGTGTGCGCCCTGCAATAGGTTGGCGCCCCATACAGGGTGTATCCTGCCTTGATGCCCCAAATCCAAAGGGAAGATCGGATTAAGCAGTAGAAAATGAATGAATAAATGTTCATCTATCTAGTAACACAGACTTTGTTGCCCTGCCCCAAATTTTTTCTTTCCTAAAATGGTAGAATTACACAGTCTTAATAAAATGTACATTTATGTTTGTATTTATGTATTTATGTTTAGTTTTTTTTTTTATGATCAAACCATTGCATTCTATTTCTATTTACATTTACATGACGGTGAAACTGGTTTATTTGAAGAATAAGGTCAGATACAAGGCAAATCGATAAGAAAACCCCGTTCAAGTTTGCAAGCGACTTATGACTGATGCACAGAGATTTGACTCCCTCCAGGCGAATATTCTAAACATTCTGTCCAGGGTATTAAGGAGCGGTTTAATATTAAGGAGAGTCAAAGGTTGAAAAGAGCTCAGAAAGACTTGATCCACTTTGACTCTTGACTTTGAGTAAATGAATGAGTAAATGAGTAAATGAAGCATGGTAAATGAAAGCTTGCTCCTATTGGTTTGATATAAATGTCAAGGTAAATCACTGCGTGTTTTGGTGGGACCTACAAAAAATAAGGTCTGGTGATTTGAACATTTTTGGTTTATATAGGAATAAATGCATAGAGAGATGAGAGAGATATGGATTTGTATTGCTATCCAAGGTGCTGAACAAATGTGGCCAAACCCCACCCCTCCTTCTTTTTGTACTCCGTAGTGCTTAACTTTGCCAACATTCTAGCACATTCTGAACATAATGTTTATCTACAGCAAACAAACCGCTCCTCCATGGTGCATAAAAGGTCTACAGCACAGCTTTGAGAAATTAACTGATAGTGAATCAGATGTAATGGAGCACAGATATACCATGTGTGTATGTATATGTAAATGTATGTATAAAACATATATATATATGTATGTAAATATTTTCGAGTGAGTGAGATGGAGTGAAAAAAAAAAAGCTGAATATTAGATCCTGGTGTGAAATCTCCCATCAGCTTATAACAGACATTAAATCAGACACAAAACAATCACACATTTACAGAAGTGCAAATGCAAAACAAACAAAAAAAAACTCCCAGTGTGCAAAGTCTGGCAGAGGTGGATTGAGTTATTACTCAGCAATTATTTATTTTTTTGATCTGATGTTAGTTCTGTTTCTGTGGGACTCGAGTGAAAGCCATCCTCGTATCTAAAGCTCTAGCTCCCATATACGCTCTTGAGAACCTGAGCATCATCGCCCGCATGCTCTCTCCTCAGCTGCTACCCATTCATTGTGTCATAGCCCGTCTCTTTAAGAGCCCTCGCCCGCCCCCTTTGCTGTATTTTTAGCTGAGCAATGCTCTACAGATGCTGAACAGGACGCGCAGTGGTGCGTGTGCCATAAACGATCACGCTTTATATATATGCACTTTCTGCTACACGATGCCGCAGCGCGCTTGATATCTCTTTTTTAAGCTATCGACTGCTGGATGCTACAAATAAAAAAACAGGAGGGGGGTGAAAAAACCAAAAACATCCTGGAGCTTTAGAAGAGGTGTGCCATCATGGATTTCTGAGAGGTGCTTCGAGGAGCAAAAATGGACATAAAAAATTAAGCCAGCGAGCAGCGCAAGCAAACGCGTCCGGTGCGCATCTCGTGGTGCGTCTGACATACGCGTCTTTTAAAAAAAAAAAAAAAGCGTCCCCCGTTTTCTTGGCTAGACAGACCCCCATAACAAGCCTTCAAGACGGACGGAGTGGTGGAGCACCGAGGCAAAAACCGGGCCAACATGCGGGAGAGGGACTTCATGCCCAACATGGAGCGGGGCAAGCCGGCCACGTATACGGGGGACAAGAAAGCCAAGATGGCCGCGAAGACCAACAAAAAGTGGGTCCGGCTGGCCACCGTGTTCGCCTACGTGCTCTCTGTATCCCTGGCGGCGATCATCCTGGCCATCTATTACAGCCTAATATGGAAGCCGACAAACCTGGGGACGGGACCCGGGGTGCCAGACGGGTCCGCGGGGGGCAACAACGCGTTCGCGAACGTCTCGGGGAGCGTTAACGGTACGAGCGCAAACGCCACGCAGGCGGACAACGGGACGAGCGCAAACGCCACGCAGGCGGACAACGGGACGAGCGCAAACGGGACGCAAATCGACTCGGGGTTCAATGCGACCAGCGACAGAAACGAGAGCGCTACGACGGAGCTTGCGGGAAGCGCGCGTTCCTACTCGGCCGCCATTGGATACACGACTGCAGCCGAGCAAAGCCAGCATTCGGACCAGTACAGATACGGTGACGCACGGAGGGAAAAGCGCGAGACAGGACAATCCACACGCTCTCCAAACGTGCCAGAAGAAGATCCAATACTACAAGAACGACCGAAGCGGGATTAATCGTAAAACCGCATGGATCCGCATAAACCATGGGGAGTGGGTGAGGGTGAGGGGCAGGTGGGGGGGGTTATTTTCTAACGCTGTCATGTGCGGTTTAGGATGTAGCCGAGTCCGGTGTGGTGCAGGGCGGCGCGCAAGCTCACAGCTAGAGGATGCATGGAAATATGGGAAGTATTCCACGCTTGGTGCATGGACGCCAACTTGATTCTTGCAGACGCACAGCAAAAGACTTGGTTCTCTTTTCAACACGTCCCATAAATAGTGTACTCCTCTTAGGCACCTGTTTTGAAGGACACTAAAAAAAATTGGCATCTAGCTTTTATCAACCGAGCTTGCACAAATGTTTTAATCGGTCTCACCTGCCACAACTTAATTATTAGGAATTCTAGCAAGACGAAACTGACTAAAGGCATCTTCGTTTCTTTCGAATTGTTACAATAGTTTTAAACCAATGACATTTGACATTACAATTTATTAGAATGGCGTCCATATAGCCAATTAATCAGGGTTCCTAATTCAGAGGCACCTGTGTCGAGTTCCGCTCAGGTATGTGCAAATATTAATGTAAATGAATTGTGTATTTGGCCTATATATATATATATATATATATATATATATATATATATATATATATATATATATATATATGCCAAAATGTACATAAGTCACATGTAGGCTATTTGATAAATGTAAACACTGCACATGCTCAGGCCTTGATCAAACTTTCAGCATAGACTACTTTTTACAAAAATCATGTATACTAGATAAATATATCTAAAGAAATAGACACACCCCCAAATAAAAGCCCTTGTAAAAAAAATATACACGGCTCCTCTGTTATATGTATATATAAAAACTATAAAGTGTTTTATCAGTTAAAGGGTTTAGCTATTGATAAATAATAATGAAAAGCATCTTATTCCGATGCATCGGGTGAAACACTCTTGTGTAATGTTTTAAAGTTGAAATGAAAGTTCATTTAAGCTCTTAATATATATATATATATATATATATATATATATATATATATATATATATATATATATATATATATATATATATATATATATATATCTTGCGGTGTCTATAAAACATGCTTATAAATAACATTATTTGGAAATGTAACTTTTATTAGAATGGAAAAAGTGTTTCGATTTTGCATAATACACAACACAACGACATTGCAGTACATGAGAAGAATATTCCGCCAAAGGTTTTGTCAGGGTGCGATTGCTATAATATGGTGTCTTAAAGCGAATCTGTTTTTTGTTGTTGTTTTTTTAATCACTTGATGTAGGGAAACGGGGCAGTAGGCAGGAAAGCACAGATGAAAACTCTTGTTGTATAACTAGCGATGTTATAAAATCGATCGCGCTGGACGCCTACACTTAAGGTAAAATAAATAAATAAATGTTTTTAATGTAAATGACTTATTTTCAATCGCGGCAAAATGAAAGCCTGGTCAACAAGAAAGATACATGTTGAAGTGTTGATTGTAAATAATGATATGGATGGTATAATGAGCACAAAGCACTGACATGATTGATTTGATAACAGTACAGCAGAGTGTGTTTGTGTGTATAAATGAGAGAGAGGGGGAGAGAGAGGGGGAGAGAGGGAGAACAGTAATGGGCCCTAGCATTTATGGGCCTCCATCAGGAGACAACACGGAGAGCTCGTTTATCTTCTGAGTCATTTCTAGTCATCTAGGATGTGATCAACATAATCATAATTTCACACAAAAACGTACACACACACACACACACACACACACACACACACACAACAACACACACACACACAGACTGCCTTATGCAAGTCGGCTTTGCAAGTGCATACACTGACAGCTGTTCTTGTAAACAAGGTGTCCCAGTAGGCTTCTTTGACTCAGCCTGCCTTTTAGCGAAAAAGTGATTAAGTGGTAGCCTAGGAGCAAATCAATAGTACGCGCTGAGGTGCAGCAGATGTACCAAATCCACCGTCTAATTTCATCTTGGCTGGAAGGTGCTCTGCGTTAAACTATTAAAACAATGGCAAATCATTGAATCTGATGTCATAATGTTTTTCAATAACCCACAGTTAATCAGATCAAAAACTCCAGGTCCCTTAATTTATTTATCTGCGGAAGACGAATGCATCACTTGTTGTCGTCACTAATGAAGAAAAGCACTCTGTCAGTGTCTGTTGCTCACGTTACGCCTCGATTCCCATCAAGCCTAAAGATCTGCATGCGTCTGTGCTAGACCCGTATCATAAATGATGTTCTCAGAAGAACCGCAGCGGCGAAAGTAAAACCATCTTTTGAAAGGGAAAAAGCAATTGTGGTTTATGGAGTTACATAATGGCTGGGCTTTGGACAGACACGCAAGCTTCATTATTGCTCTCAATGCGATATGCAGGGGATTTGGGCCAGTGGTGGTGAATCAATCAAAGACGGGAATATACACATAGACACACACACACACACACACACACACACACACACACACACACATACACACATTATATACTTATATATATATATATATATATATATATATATATATATACTATATATATATATATATATATATATATATATATGCACACAACCTTGTGTTTCCACACCTGCTGATCTCACACAAACATCTGTTCTTTGGAGCGCCGAGCTTGTGTTTACGCGCATGCTTGAGTTTAGGATGAGACTAGGACCCAGGTGCAGCTGATATAATGCAATGTGTGTCAGGAGACCTCGACGCCAATTTCCGAACAAGCAGCAAAGCACGTTTTTAAAATGCAAGGAGTAACGTTAAAGAAAGAAAACATATTTTTTTTTTAAAGTTTCTTTGCTCGCCGTTTTTTTATTTATTTGTAGAAACGAAACTGTAAGCTGTAATTCCGAAGTTGTGACTGAGGAACAATGCTCTTTACACTGCTGAATATGAGAAAAGTATATATTTATTCTTTACATTATTATTATTATTATTATTATTATTCATTCATTCATTCATCTTCTACCGCTTTATCCGATCTTCCATCGGGTCACGGGGAGCCTGTGCCTATCTCAGGCGTCTATGGGCATTAAGGCAGGATACACCCTGGATGGAATGCCAACCCATCGCAGGGCACACACACACAACACATTCACACACACACACACACACACATTCATACACTAGGGACAATTTTCCAAGGTGCCAATCAACCTATCATGCATGTTTTTGGACCAGGGGGGAAACCGGAGAACCCGGAGAAAAACCCCCTGAGGCACGGGGAGAACATGCAAACTCCACACACAACATGGCCGAGACGGGAATCGAACCCGGATCCTGGCGGTGTGAGGCGAAAGGCGAACGTGCTAACCACTACGCCACCGTGCCCCTATTATTATTATTATTATTATTATTATTATTATTATTATTATTATTATTTTATTTTTACAATTGTCTCTAGTTCATTGTAAGAAAATTGAATTACAATCCATTTTAGTGTGTAATATCTTTATTTTTACTCACCTGTGTTTCATAGAAAGAAAAAAAACATGCCATTAATTACTGCTTTCAAATGAATAATACAAATATGTTAAATAAGAACGTCCCCAGACCACAAGCATAATCCCAAAGTTAATCCAAAGAGCTTTTAACCTGTGAGAATAGAAAACGCACCTTAAAAAAAATATCTAAAGTAAGAAGTGCAGGCGAATAGAATATGGAATTCCATCATTTACTCGAATCTACTCTAAATTTTACTGTTATTGGAGTAAATGGAGAAAAGCATCAAAATATACTGTATGTAGCATACGCAACACTGTTAAATCCCTCAGTATAGTGCTATATAGTATATGTTTACTACATCACAGCGCTGGACGTTGTAAGAGCTTAGTATCGATGATAGGGGAGTGTCAAATAGCTAATAAAGTCCTAGCTTTAATTCCACTTCAATCAAATCTGCAGACTGATGGTGCTTCACCCTGCGCTTTTCTTATCCTCTTGTCATCTACAGCACAGTATGCGCTTTCTTGCGTAGCAAGGACTGGATGTAAAAAGTTATCTTGTTAATTCTAGTTTAACAAGAGATGATGTTTGCTTCACGAGCAACTTGTTGAAGGTTGTTTTCTTACCTCGTCGTTCTTACCTCGAGTGATAATTTGCAATAGACCGTTAATAGTGGATGTTCACGCTATCGTCTGTAAGGACATGTTATTAAATATCGTTTTAATGAGTCTCCGGTGTCGATGCTCTGTAACAGTCAGAGGTAAAGATATAAAGCTTTTGTGATTTTGTAGGTAACGTTAAAAGCTACGTTTTTAGTTTGTTACTGAACCTATGGGAGAGCAGTTGATATCCCCCTCCTACACACACATATACTGATGTTATGAATATAGCTTACTATGATTGCTCTAGACTTCTACTCTAGCATCCTTCCAGAGACCGAAATCACTTTTCAGCTCCTCTGAAATCAGAACACTCGGCCTTACGTGGAGCTCCGAGTCTCTGAAGACAGGACTGTCCCGGTGAGAGCCTGCTGGAAAATGTAATTAAAAGAGTAACAGAAGGGAAATCGGCCTTTCGGGAAGCACAGGGAGCCATTTCCAGAGCAACAGGCCTCGGGGATGATATCATTCAACATTAATAAGCGCCTATTCCCAAACGGAGGGCCGCGAACGCAGGCACAGCCAGGCAGCGGCGTTTCAAAACACCTTTGTGTTTTATTTTCATTCAGGAAATTTCCACTCTTGCACACTCATGTGTTGGTGTGTTGCTTTGGCATGCAGGACCGCCGATAGCCTCGGAAAAGTGCTGGCAAAAAAAAAAACGTATTAATTTGATAATGTGATAAACCTTCTGTCTCACACTTGTTGTAATTAAAAACATGGCACAATATAGATTTATATATATTTTTTTTGTTCCAGTAAACTAAATCCTCTCTTTTGTAGGATTATTCAAATGATCATGTTTACTGTATGTCTGGGAATTGGTGGGAAAACCTTGGTTCTGTAATTATATGAAATCCGTTGTAGCTGAATGTTAAATACAGGTTGATTTCTTTTTACAATGAAACATTTCCTGGTACTTTATTGGCACCCGAGTATCCAAAAACACTTACCTTGTTTTACGCATTGTGACACGTGCATTCAAAACTACTTTCATTTCGAATCGAACTCATTTTCTGCGCCAATATTTTCTCACACTTTTACATACGAGTGGAAGCCAATGCAAACTAAGTTTTCTAACTTTAATTTGTACAGAAAGAGTGCAAATAATTCCAAACATAATCAGTGTCAGGGGCACGGGTGGCTTAGTGGTTAGCACGTTCGACTCACACCTCCAGGGTCCGGGTTCGATTCCTGTCTCGGTCATGTGTGTGTGGAGTTGCATGTTCTGCCCGTGCCTCAGGGGGGTTTTTCTCCGGGTTCTCTGGTTTCCTCCCCCGGTCCAAAAAACATGTACGGTAGGTTGATTGGCACCTTGGAAAATTGTCCCTAGTGTATGAATGTGTGTGTGTGTACCCTGCGATGGGTTGGCATTCCATCCAGGGTGTTTCCTGCCTTAATGTCCATAGACGCGTGAGATAGGCACAGGCTCCCCGTGACCCGAGGGAAGATCGGATATAGCAGTAGATGAAGAATGAATGAATGAATGATCGGTGTCGTCGTTTTTATCATTGCATAATCACATCTGTTATATTGCAAAGATGGTGGGGGGGGAAAACAATATTTCTAAAGTACAGTATAAAGTATGTGTGTGTGTGTGTGTGTGTGTGTGTGTGTGTGTGAGATTTAAAATTCCATTATTTGGGCAAAAATTTTGATGAAATACTTGCAATAATGACACTTTTTGTTGCCATGACACTTGCCACATTGTAAAATGTAGTGGAAACACCTATAGCAGGTTTATTAGAACAGCAAAGAAAGGGCCAAATCTGAGGTGGCATGTATTTTTCTCTTTGTTTATTACGATAAACCACAGGATGAGTAAATCTACACCATATGGACAAAAGTATTGGCACACCTGACTTATTCACTTATATGTGCTTTATTGTATAGGATTTCTTTGGGTCTAGTTGCATTAATAATTTCCCTTTACATGAGACCCAGACCCGTTCCAGCACGTGCGCCAATCAAGCAATGCTTTATGCAGATTGGATTTCGAGTGGCCTTAAACACCACTGGGGATGAATTGGTACGTACCTCAGGCATACAACGCATACAAATCTCCGTTATAACAGAAAATGAGGACACAAACGTTATGGTCAGGTGACCATATATTTCTGGACTTTTTATTCTTAATCTATTGGCAGGATATTTTTCTTTTTCTTTCTTTCTTTTTTTTCCATTAACCGCGTATAAGGACAACATCATTCCGATAAACAGAATCCGAGTCGACACGATGGCGTGCAGCAAAACCTGTTTATTACGGCATGTAGCACACAGACATTCATTTCCAATTCTTTTGGACACAAAGTCAAAGTGGCAACGTATTAAATTACAGCATGATGTACAAAATTAAAATATTTAAATTAGTTACTTCATGCTTAAATCAACAAACAAAAAAACACAATAATATTTAGTAATTAAAAAAAAAAATGTTCATACGAGGCCTGGAACACCAATTATTTATCATCGTCATTGTACTTATTTGAAAACATTTTTATATTGCCAGGCATGATAAAATTGTTATTGTCTTTTTTACTTTTGAATCAGGCTGTCTTGTTTGTCTCTAATTATTAGTAAACATAATAAGTATTGCATTATTCAATTTATTCAAAGCATGTTTTGCAATACGTCTGTGCAAATATAAAAAAACGTCATCTTGCGGCAAAACCGAACAAGCTTCTGGACTTTGACAGAAATGTTCGGTCTTAAAGGGGCTTCTGTTTCAGTGTACAGTGCTTATCGTACCTTAGCAAGCATTTATACAAAATAAAGTGCTTATAAAACATACTGGTAAAAGCAGTCAACATTGCATTGGGCTTTTGTCTTTTGCACAAAGTGTCACTTCCCAGAAGAAATACAAAAAAAAAACAAAAGCCAATAACGTGTGACTGATGTATATAGTGGGTCTGGATGTGTGTGCGAGTGTGTACAGTATGCATATACACAATGTGGATCATTGTGGTTTATTTTTTGTGGGTGCGTATGATTCTTTTTGTGCAGTTAAATTCAAATGTCCCTTGAAAGCAATGGTAATATTGACATTCAATACGCTGCGTAGTGCTTTTCAAATAAAACGTACAAGTTTTCAATTCGCCACGACATCCAGGCATTTCAGTCATCAGTAGCAACTAGAGGTGGGCAACTTCAGTGCAAGAAACGATGGTCAGTCATGTGTCTCTTTTTTTTCCCCAGTGGTAAGACTTAATTAGCTAGAATTTGTGTCCGTCAAAAAAGGAGGAGGCGTGGCAATCGTAGAAGCAGTAATAATGCCATACACTCTTGAAGTAATCATATCATATGTGAAATATTAATTCTCTGGCTGTTTTAAGACTTAATGTTTGTTGTAAAATGACGTGAAAACTCGTTCTTTGTTACAAATACTTAAAAAAAAAAACGCATAATTGTTCTAATCTAATTTGAGCTCATGTCAAGTCTAATAAAGTCAGCGCTGCAATTTTTACTTTGCCAATTGACTCTGCTTCATAAAGCTCCTTCAAAAACAAGGTCGGCAAAATATCGTAGTGTTTTTTTTTTTTTTTGGCAGAATATATGGGATTTGAGGGCAAAAGAGAACACTCTCGCATATTTCTGCGATTCTTCTGTAGGAACGCCTACTCGCGTCGTCATTTAAACATCCACAATGTCGCACAATTTCTGCGCTCTTGTACAGTCGAAATACCAAGACTTCTCAAAAACCAGGCCGTTTTTTTCCTCCTATATAAAACACAGGTAGGAAAAAAAAAAACCTACACAAATCCTAATAAAAATGTATTCGCAAAGATCGTAAAAAAAAAAATAAAAAACACTTTCAATACCAGCGTGAGAAATGTCTTTTTCTCCTTGCAAAAAAGTAAAAAAGAAAACTGTAATGGGATCATCTGTCATGTCCAGTTTAGGCCGTGTCATCCACGAACCTGAATCTACAGCATCTCTAATATCTTTCAGTGACTTTCAGGCACATTCATTTCCCTCCTATCATTCCTTATTTCACCCTTCATTATTACCACATCAGTAGTAGTAATAGAAATGGGAGTACTGGGCACTAGGGTTGGAAATCAATTCCGATACTAGAATTGGATACCAAAGATTTCGATTCCTCTTATCGATTCCTGGGTGCATTTCCACCCCACCCCCCCCCTTCACAATCTGCCAGGACCTTCCTCATTCCATTCTTCCAGGACCTTATGTAGTAATCTAAACATCGGTTCACAAGATGGAACGCTCAAAAGTGTGGCTACAGTTAGTAATAAGCAAAAGACAAAGCTAAGTGTAATTATGTAATAAACTAATATGTTGCAAGTGTCACAACCAACATGACTAAGCGTCTGGAATCGAAACTGGGTTTCGCTAAACGCACTAGGGGCAACGCTTTAGATCATGAGCTGATTCCTTTTCAAAGCGTGTCCTTTAATATAGAGTAAATAAATAGCTGTACAGTCATATTTATGAAATACTGCAAAGAAAACTCAGTCTATTGAGCAGATTAGTGATATCCATGTGTACGTGCAACACTATAGATTACAGGGTCACAATCGCTGCATTTCACCCCAAACTCGTCCCCAACGCACAACAGCAGCACACATCGGAAAACCTGTCATTTATCTCTGACTTATCACTCAAAATGCCAAAAAAAACCTTTATTACAAGTATAATAATAAAACATTGCAGCAAATAACTGAGACTTTTAAGGCACCACAAGTTCTGTGAAAGCAGTATAAAAGCTGAATATTTGTGAAGCCGCCTTAAAAGGACTTTACGCAGCACTACAAAAACCTGACTGTGATGAATCGAGTGGAGCTGAAACAGCGCCACCTTCAAACCACCTTCCAACCTCATGAATCATCGACCCTCTAATCCAGTTTCAGGGCGCTGCGCAGCCACACAAGGCAGAGATTGTTTTTTTTTACCCACAGAATTACCAAATATACAAAAGAGAAAGAAAAAAAAATGTGGTGCAGAATGATCTGTGATATTGGCAGGAGGAAAAATGTCAGGGTGATATTGGATTTGAAAAAGAGGACAATGGAGCAGCAGGGAGTCTCGGGGTTTGGGGGGGTTTGGGTTGATGGGCTTGGGGGCAGAAAAAAAAATAGGCTGTATAAAATCAGTTCTAATATGAATCCACATTTTCACTGGACAAAATCCAGTCCTCGCTTTTTCTTTTTTTTTTTTTTAATGAATTAAAGAAAATAAAATTAAAACGAAAAGCTAAACTTGTGCAACCTTCAGAAGCTCTGAATTGTATTGTATAGTCAATACATGAGAAGAATATTCTTCTGTAAATCACTTGTATACAGTATTTACATTTGCGGCCGAGCGTTATTCAGGCTGTGCACGACTCTCGACCAATCACACGTCCATGTTTGCTGTGGATTTCCGACATGCCGATATGCTGGGAGTAATGACTGACATGCAGTTTGACCAGTGGGTGGGTGCAACTGTGGATGACGATGAAGGTGGACTCTAAAGACCAGGGTTTAAGCAATGTAAATGTGTGTACAGAATGTCCAGGAAGAAAATATGGTGGAATATATGGAATATTTGTTGAAGTCTAAAAGCTAACGTGTTTTAAATAACATTAAATGACACGTCATTCAACCCCAAATATCACAATGTCAAAAAGAAAACAATTCAAAGCTGATGTTATTTCTTTTTCTATTGTTTTGGGGCTAGGACAGAACTAATTAGATAAATATATTCGCGTATTTGAAATGCAATGAACGGTATTTATTTCTTTTAATTAGAGAAATGATTTTACGGTAACTGGTCAATATGGATTTACTGTGTAGCTTTATTGATTATTTATGTATATGTCCGTCTTTAACCAGTCTACATTATTGTAACTGTTTGTAATTATTTATTATATGTTTGCATTTAAACAGCGTTCGTGGATCCACACACACTGTTGCTGTTAATCACTTAAAGGAATAAAATAAATAAATAAATAAATACATAAATAAGAGAGTTTGTGCTGTTCAGGATGAATCCACGCTCAAGACGATAAATCATACCTTAAATGATCTAAACGTTTTCATAATGTAATCAGGGTGTTTAACCAATCAACACAGCCAGCTAATTTAATACTGCGCATTTCCGAATGATCATTAGTAGCCATGACAAAAAAGGCAGATGCAGTTAGTTTGTGTATATGAACATGACACTCGCTGAGCAGCAATGACAGTGTATCGGACCGTCACGCTGCCATAACTACAGCGTGGTGCTAATTTCTATTAGCGAAAACTAACCATTCCTGACGCTGGAACACACTAAAGCAGGCGACCTGCAATGCAGCCTTTTGCTTCGTTTTGGTTTCCTGTCTTCCATTTTGAACAGATGTTACGCATGCCATGAAAGCGCATGATGTCTACACCACTTTCCCGTTCTCTCTAGCCTGGATGGGGAGAGGGAGGGGGGGGAGGACACGGAGAAAGAAACAAAGATTACATCACAAGTCACACTCACAAATACAATTTCCACACAAACACCAGGACTGAAAACATTTAGCAGTTAACCTTGGAATTGTGCCTGTTCAGAGGTACACATTGTGCAGTAAACCGAAAAAAAGCTCACCGAGTTTAGTGCATCAGTCTTTTTCCTTTCTGTGTTCACTCACCTGAACCAAGTTCATTTATCTTTTCTAGGAATAGTCTCTCATCTTTAAAGTCTAAATAAAACTAAGAGGATCATTACATTGAGTTTCTATTCAAATTATAGGTTATTATCCATGTTTGATATCTTGCATCTTTGTATGGGTTTCCCTATGTTCCAAGTTCCCGCATAAAAAAAAACAAAAAAAAAAAAAAACACCACCACCAGCAGGTGAAGTAAACAAGTCAACCGCACTCGCTGGCAGATGCCGCAGTCCTCCGTGTTACAATTAGAAATTCTCCTGGCGGGTTTACTCTGAGAAAAGAGTACACCAACAGCGCCACCTTTAAACTTCTAATGTCGCCCCAGCGAGCTGCGCAGCAACACACAGCAGAGTTACTGTGAATTTGCAAGCCAAACGAAAAAATAAATAAATAAATAAATAAATAAATAAATAAATAAATACATTTTTACACACACACACACACACACACACACACACACACACACACACACACACACACACACACACACACACATATATGTGTGTGTGTGTTTATAAATTTATTTTATAAAAGCACACACATCTCCTTCGTGTGTGCAGCCGGGACATTATTTAACCAGGTCTTCTCGTGACGCACTAGACGAAAAGGGCTCATTTGGGTTTGAAATGTGCTCCACCCGCCCCAAAACAGACATCTTGTAGGTCATACAAATGCCTTTAAAGAGTTGTGGGTGTGGTTTTGACCCTATGGGATCACTGCTCGTACCTTTTCAGCGCTGGTGCTGTGGACGGGAAGGGAACGCCCTGATTCCAAGCTCAATACCGAGAGACTGGAGTCAATCAGCTCGTCTGTAAGAGAAAAGGGCATGGCAGGAATCACAACTCCAGCAGTCTGATCAGTTCCACCAATTAACCATGTGTGTTAGGCTGTGTTGAAACAGCTCAACATTTTTGCTATAACAGGTGCTATAACGTTGTTTGAATAGATAAGTTATACAGATTTTTCCATCAAGACTCGAGAGACGTGCCTTTTTGGGTCACTGCGGTAATTTTAGCGTTATTTTTATCATCACATTTTTGTGATCGTCACATTTTTATTACTGTGTTAAGCAGAAAGCATTGCACTACGATCCCCATCCTGTTTACAGTGGGCTATAACAGACTGGCCAAAGAACAGGTGATTTATTATTATTATTATTATTATTATTATTATTATTATTATTATTATTCCACTGTCCAGTTCAATGTGTAGATAGAAGTGATTTTAGTGGTAATGAGTGTGTTTGTTAAATAATGCTGTAAATGAGTTACTATTGGAGAAACAACATTTCAACAAACCTTGCCTCGTAGTCTTAATTGCTGTCTTAAAATCTACAATCTTCTGACCAATTAGATTAGAGAATGTAACAGCCATGCGCTGTATCATTAAACTCAGCAGTAGATGATCGTGTGTACTAGTCAGAGGTGCCAAGTGATGAAGTACTTTTTTTACCTTACTTAAGTAGAAATTTGGGGTATCGATACTTTACTGGAGTCATTTTTTTCAGTCGTCTTTTTTACATTTTCAACAATTATCTGTACTTTCTACATTTTTAAAACAGCCACGTTACTCCTATTTCATTTTCGGCTTGTCATTGCTCAAAAAAATAAACCTATCCGGATAAATCACTCCATCGGGACTGAGTCAATTTGATTGCGGTTAGATGAGAAATGTAAACATGTATCATTCTGACACCCTATTGCAGGGGTGTGCAAATATTTTGTAAAGATGGACAGATTTGGCTGAGGTGAAAATATGTAGGGCTCATCATTCAGTCTGACATTCTTTGAACCCTTAACATTAAATTGCAAATGGAATACATTCATTCATTCGTTCATCTTCTACCGCTTTATCCGATCTTCCCTCAGGTCACGGGGAGCCTGTGCCTATCTCAAATGGAATACATTTCATTTATTCTCTGAGGAAAAAAAAGCTAAAGTTTTTACCAAAATTCCTTTCATATTTGAAAACCATATAAAATGAAGAAATAGTTGGGAGGAAAAAAAAAAAAACACTTTCAGGACGATTAAACATTTCAAACATTATTTATTCATAACTGTTAAATGCTCACTGTAAACTTCCAAACCCAAAACAGTGAGGGCAGTGAGTGTGAATCTGTCAATCGACCATCAAATAGTCCAAAATATGTTAATTGATTTTGAATCGGATATTAAAAAATTTAATTTCATTTAATTTAATTAATTTAATAATTAATTTGTCGGTTTTACGAGAACCGTTTTGATTGCAAATGTAATTAATAGCCTTTATCACCTGTTTCATAACATATGAAACATAATATTGTTGATGTTTGGCACAGAGAACCTGTTGGTGAATAATACAGTGGCATTTTATAGCTTTTCCTCCTTCTTCGATGACTGTGTGCAGACACAGATCTACTGCCATCTTCTGGTGAAATATAAAATAGCGGGGTTTTTTGTATGCGTGTATTTTATACTGTTCTTGATTTTATGACGGAAGCTGCGGGCCGTAGAAATTTGAACACGGGCCACTACTGGCTCGTTTATCAAAGTTAAATGGGAGTTCGTTAGAGAGACGTTTGCGATTATACATTGCGATTGGTGTGACCCTTGATAGAATTTTTCACCCTTACATTACCTTTATTTTATATTTTAAGTAGTTTTGAAACCAGCACTTATACACTTTTACTTGTGTCAAAAGCTTGATTTGATGCTTCAACTTCTACAGGGTCTCGTTAAACCCTTATATCTACACTTCTACCCGAGTAATAAATGTCAATACGTCACATTTGCACATGCAGTTTACTGAAATGACATTCATGTGTTCGGTTTATGAGAAATACGACTCCTACCAGTATTTCTGGAGGTGTTATTTTTCAGAGGCTCCATCATGTGAAGAAGGTCCTGTTCAGTGGAATCAGTGCCATTGTGAGAACTGACACCGTCACAAGGCGACACTTCAGACTTGCTTACTTGTTTTAGGAAGTCCTCGGGCGTCACTTTCAGTTCTATAATGCTGGTCTCCTGGAAATCAACCTGGCCTGATGTTTTGGCTTGTGAATCTGTGAGAATGCTGCCTGAGGCCATTCGCGCCTGGTTGTTTTTCAATCCTTCCTGATCACCACCCAAGTCCTGTTGGGCACGCTGGTCTTCAAGTGCCGTTTTGGTTTGTGGCGCGCTTTTTAAAGAACTAGCTTTAATCTCGGCCTTTGAGTTCTTCTCGGAAGCTCCCTGAATGAGCTCTTCTGAAAAACGGACCTTCTTCTCTGCTCCCCTGGAAACAGACGTGTTCTTGCTGGATGAGTCTGTGGGAATAAGCCGAATGGCTTGTTTTGTATCTGCAGACACGTAGCCAGGGGTCGTAGACGTCTCCACAGCGTCGGATTCTGCTGCTTGGGTCTCTGTGTCTGGACTGTTACTGTTCACCTCAGAATCACACAGAGCATCCAGCTCCTCCAAAAACTCCTCCAAACTGGTTTCCGGACCGACCTGGAGATGTGGTGAAGAACAGACGGGCAAAATATATATATTGCAGAAATATCTTTTACCGGATACATCATCAGGGTCTGGATTCTCACCAGAAAGGTCTAAACAGTATAGGACAAATCAAATACTTATATACGTATAATTAATACCTATTAAACAATGTTTAAGCTTATATCTAAAGTATTACATTTTATAATATAACTGCGTCAAGATAATGATGGTACTATTTATAATTCTTATCAGCTATTACCATGACTATAGCAGCTGCAACCGTAATAGAGGAGACTCAGCTGGAATGAAACTTTATTAATTAAGCTCATTGGGAAAAGAAACTCAGTGTATGTGTTTATTTAATTATTGACTTATTTTTGGACTCGGTGTAAAACTGACCTGTAATTGCTCTGCTTCGTCTTTAGCGTCCCATCTGGAAATAAAAAGGAAAAAAAAACTTATACTCACATTAGAAGTGCTGAAGCACTTTTGTGTAAAGACAATACTCATGAAATACACGAAATTGCAACAAATATGGCAAAAAAAGATAGTGTGAATGAATGGATGGATGGATATTTAACATTTTTACAATTTCTTTTTTTTTTTTAAAGTCAAATAACTGATTGTGAGTTGTAAAAGTTGTATATTATGGTAGCCCTGTGGTTAAGGCACTGGGTTCTGGACTGAAGCTGCCACTAGTGGGCAGTTGAGCAAGGTCCTTAAACCTCAATTGCTCAGCCATTAGGGCTGTACAAGTCAGTGCCATCCTAGTTCCAGTCCCAAGCCCAGAGTAAATGGAAAAAAAATGTGCAGCCGACAGAGATGATGCATATTAATTAGATAATAATTTTAAAAGTCTAATAACTACTGTATGTATTTCATGTATAACTCATACCTCCTGGCTCGGCCGGTCAAACGGTCCTTCCCTTTCACTTTACTGCCAGTCACAGGAACATTCTTTCCTCTCTTTTCTCGCTGTCCACCTGGAGCACAGTCACAACATGAATCATAAAACACTTATATTACAGGATACTGAGTTCTAGAGGTTTCATTGTTTAAAAGCTGGTAGATAAAAGCCATTGTGCACCGTTAAACCTTTTCTTGACAAAGCGTTATAATTTACAGAACTGCAGCTGACTCGACGCTCTCCTCTTTATAAACTCGAGACTTTTTTTTGTACGTGAAGTACTCAAACCAGATCACATGGCACAAACAACCAAAGACATATTTTTTTTTTTTCACTCAGTTTTTAGGTTTTTCATTTATTTTTAACTAAAGCTCTGGAGCTGTTTTTCAGTCACTGCACTGCTGAGATCCTATTAGATAATTGGTGTTCAAACTAAAGTCGATGGTGAATGCATATTAGATTTCAATCCAAAATTGTATTGGGAAAATTTTTGTTTTTTTTAAATAAATAATTATTTTTTTTAGTTATTTTTCATGATACACAATTACATTGTTTTTCAGCCAGGGAGTCCATTAACTTAAAACTGTTTCGAGTTCAGCCTTAATACAATCCAAATATTCAGTTCTTCTTCTTCCTGTGTTATACGTGTTACACAGAACTATGTATTGAGGCTGAATGGATCAAAAAAGTTACCAAACATTAAAAAAATGATAATATTATTATAAATTAGAATATTAGTACTGTCATATATATATATATATATATATATATATAGATAGATAGATAGATAGATAGATAGAGAGATAGAGAGATAGATAGATAGATATAGAGCTATATATCGATATAGAGATATATCGGTCGTATATAGTCTAGATAGCTATATATATCAGACCCGCCCCTCCTTTTCTATCTATATATATATATTATATATATATATATATATATATATAGGGTATATATATATAGGGGCACGGTGGCGTAGTGGTTAGCACGTTCGCCTCACACCGCCAGGATCCGGGTTCGATTCCCGTCTCGGCCATGTGTGTGTGGAGTTTGCATGTTCTCCCCGTGCCTCAGGGGGTTTTTCTCCGGGTTCTCCGGTTTCCTCCCCCGGTCCAAAAAAAACATGCACAGTAGGTTGATTGGCACCTTGGAAAATTGTCCCTAGTGTATGAATGTGTGTGTGTGTGTGTGTGTGTGTGTGTGTGTGTGTGTGTGTGTGTGTGTGTGTGTGTGTGTGTGTGTGCCCTGCGATGGGTTGGCATTCCATCCAGGGTGTATCCTGCCTTAATGCCCATAGACGCCTGAGATAGGCACAGTCTCCCCGTGACCCGAGGGAAGATCAGATAAAGCGGTAGAAGATGAATGAATATATATATATATATATATAGGGTATGTGTGTGTGTGTGTGTGTGTTCAACTGTTATGATTAACAATATAAATTCAATCATTTCTTGTTTCTTGCAGGCTTTGCACAGAGGCTTTGGGATTGTTATACCTAATATAGTATACCTGTAGTTGCTGAAGGTCTGGAATGTCCTCTTCTCACATTCCTTCCTCCTGTTCATCAACATGAACAAAATCTATTGAATTACTACACGAATGTAAATCTAACGTAACGTACAAGTTTGCTTGTATAGACTTGAATCAGCAATTAAAACAACACAATATTTAAGCAATAACGGACTCTTCAATCTTTTCCTTTGTGCCTTTCCACCCAGTTAAAAGGTTTAGTTTTAATAGAGGGACTGAAAATTCTTTTCTCACCTCTGCTTGGTGTACTGCTCTCGGCTGCGCCTTTTTCAGAAAACCTATAAAGAGTGTTTTTGGACACCAAAACACATCAGATAAACACAGCTGAGCAGGTCAGTCACTAATTTTGTGTGTTGGGCTGCATTGCTTGAAAACACAGAAACTTAGAAATTGCTCCTTCGCATATCCCAGCTTGTTTGGAGGCCGGTGTCAGAGCACAGGGTCAGACATGATACAGCACCCCTGGAGCACAGAGGGTTAAGGGCCTTGCTCAAGGACCCAAAAGTAGCAGCTTGGCGATACCGGGGCTCGATCCTTCTGACCGCCGGATCAGTAACCCAGCACCTTAAACCACTGAGCCACACCCCCTCCCCGTTTCTACATTATATATTCGCATCACTAAACTTAAAAGACATCATGTTGAATCCTGTTACTTTCTTTAGTGAACGCATTTGGTCAATTGTATTTACTCCGTGTTCACTAAACATTTTCTCCTCCAACATTTCAAGTTTCCTGTTCAGCTTCTGTTTATGGGGTTTGTAAGCTCGTCCAAATAAGGCAAGGCATTTGAACCCTGTCTAAAAATAGGCTCCTTTTTTTCCCCATGCTGTTTTTCTTCTCACAGGCAATCAATGTGATATCTCAAACGCTGTGTTGTTGAGAACTTCCAGATATGGGATGCGGGACAAAAGATTGGATTTGTAGATGCAGCAGCCGCTCCACATTCTCATACACATACACATACACATACGCTACATGACCCGTGCAAAGCCTTTTTCTGTGCCCAACACAAAATAAACATCTCCATCCTATTATTATTATTATTATTATTATGATATTGCATATTTCTTTATGAAATATAATAGAGAGGAAATGAGAGTGGTGATTAAATAAATGCCCAGGAAATCCTCCCTTATTTCATCAATTGGATTTCTCTCTCTCTCTCTCTCTCTCGAATCTTGTCAACTTGTCGTTTAGAATCGTTTTAGAGCCGGTTTTTGATTTTGCTCACATTCTCCCACATTCCAATCCAGAATTATAGATCAGCACACTTTCAGCCGTGATGCCGTGACTCAGACCTGCCACCCACATTCTCTTTACTCTGTCAGTGTTGACTGTAGCCTATTGAAAGTTTGTCACTTGGGATTTTGCTAGGATTCAACACCTGCGTCTATATAAACGCACAAGATCATTATTTTTTTTTCCTTTACTGCCATTTCACACCATTTTGGTACAATAATACACAATTACAACCTTCAACCTTATTACAATAATTCGCTAGGACTACAAACCATTTCCCTTTGATAGGAAACATTCTGTAAAAAGAAAGATTTCACACTAAAGCACAAATTCACAACAGTCTGGAGTAACATTATATATATTTTTTATTCCAGAATTTTTTTTATTTTTAATGAATTATTGAGTGTTTTTAGATGTTCCAGGCTCAATTACTGTAATGCACTCTACACCTTTGGGACTCCGCTCCAGGCTTTCTCACCCTCCTATACCTCAGGACTAATTGAGCCAAATCTCCACAAAGAGAACTCCAAAATACAATACATCATCTTCCCAGAAGGGTAAAGGATTATATAGTAAAGTAAATAAGGAATAAAAGTGGAGTAAAATGTTGAAAAACATCTAAATCTTAAGGACAAATGTCATGGTCGATCTATACAGTATATCTACCTGTGGGCCTCTAAGTCTGATCTATTGGTGATTAAAATGAAAAATGCTTCTGCTAGATTTTTGGCTGGAAGTTAAATATGTAAGTGTCCAGTGCTTGCGTTACCGCACTGGCTCTTATGACTCTATATTGGTTTCTTTTATGCATTTGCCGATATCCTCCTTGGATGCAATTGTGATGCAACATCTTTCCTCCATGTCAAGATAAGAAACCAATCAAATGCCTTAATAGAACTACAGATTTTCTGGTCATTCCTTTAATCTGTTCATTTCTCTTCACTCAACCGTTATGATATTAGAATATACATGTTAAACTCAAGATAATCAAAAACTGTTGTGGTACATTTTCATTTTATTGTCTACAGTATCTTTTTTTCACTGTGAAATCTCTCAGACTGACTTTCCATCTAATTCCTGTCATACAAATTTCAATCGATATTTCATTTTTCCCCAGGGCTCTGTTTAAAAAAAACAAACAATTTTGACGATGAGTACACAGGTCTGTTAAGTGTTACCTTTTGCGGAATGAAAAGTGCTGAAATGGCGCGAAAAAACCCACACAAAAACGCAAGTCAGCATCCAAACAAGAATTTAGATTTATCATTTAAGTCGCAGTTAGACATGCAGAAAGAGAAACGACTCCACAAACAAAAAGACAAGAGAAAATTAGGCGAAGCCAAACCAAACAAAGACAAATGGGTTAATCTCAGGTGTATGTAAGGAACATGGATCGCATGCGACAGGACGGAGGGCGGCTGCGGCATCTTACGTAAGCTCAGGTTTGTCCAGGTCCCAGGCTCTTCTCCACTGGCCCTGGGAGTTCTTGTGGCGAGCCACACGCGCTCGATCGATTTCTTCCCTCTCCTTTTTCCAGCGCAGATACTCCTGCTGCTCCTCACTGGATGTGGGGATGCTGAGATAAGTCAGCTCTTCAGTTTTCTAAAGAAGGTAAAGGATAAGATAAAAATACACACACACACACACACACATATATATATATATATATATATATATATATATATATATATAGATATATATATATATATATATATATATATATATATATATATATATACACAGTGGTGTGAAAAACGATTCTTTTGCATGTTTGTCACACAAAATGTTTCTGATCATCGAACACATTTTAATATTAGTCAAAGATAACACAAATAAACATAAAATGCAGTTTTTAAATGAATGTTTTTATTATTTAGTGAGAAAAAAAATCCAAACCCACATAGCCCTGTGTGAAAAAGTGAAATTACCCCCTTGATTAAAAATAACTTAACTGTGGTTTATCACACCTGAGTTTTTCTGTAGCCACCCCCAGGCCTTTCAATCAAGAAATCACTTCAAACAGAAGCTACCTGACACAGAGAAGTAGACCAAAAGCACCTCAAAAGCTAGACATCATGCCAAGATCCAAAGAAATTCAGGAAGAAATGAGAACAAAAGTAATTGAGATCCATCATTCTGGTAAAGGTTATAAAGCCATTTCTAAAGCTTTGGGACTCCAGCGAACCACAGTGAGAGCCATTATCCACAAATGGCAAAAACATGGAACAGTGGTGAACCTTCCCAGGAGTGGCCGGCCGCCCAAAATTACCCCAAGAGCGCAGAGACAACTCATCCGAGAGGTCACAAAAGATCCCAGGGCAACATCCAAAGAACTGCAGGCCTCACTTACCTCAATTAAGGTCAGTGTTCACGACTCCACCATAAGAAAGAGACTGGGCAAAAACGGCCTGCATGGCAGAGTTCCAAGACGCAAACCACTATTAAGCAAAAAGAACATTAAGGCTCGTCTTAATTTTCCTAAAAAACATCTCAATGACTGCCAAGACTTTTGGGAAAATATCTTGTGGACTGACCAGACAAAAGTTGAACTTTTTGGAAGGTGCGTGTCCCGTTACATCTGGCGTAAAAGTAACACAGCATTTCATAAAAAGAACATCATACCAACAGTAAAATATGGTGGTGGTGGTAGTGTGATGGTCTGGGGTTGTTTTGCTGCTTCAGGACCTGGAAGGCTTGCTGTGATAGATGGAAGCATGAATTCTAATGTCTACCAAAAAATCCTGAAGGAGAATGTCCGGCCATCTGTTCGTCAACTCAAGCTAAAGCGATCTTGGGTGCTGCAGCAGGACAATGACCCAAAACACACCAGCAAATCCACCTCTGAATGGCTGAAAAAAAAACAAAATGAAGACTTTGGAGTGGCCTAGTCAAAGTCCTGACCTGAATCCCATTGAGATGCTGTGGCATGACCTTAAGAAGGCAGTTAATGCTAGAAAACCCTCAAATAAAGCTGAATTACAACAATTCTGCAAAGATGAGTGGGCCAAAATTCCTCCAGAGCGCTGTAAAAGACTTGTTGCAAGTTATCGCAAACGTTTGATTGCAGTTATTGCTGCTAAGGGTGGCCCAACCAGTTATTAGGTGCAGGGGCAATTACTTTTTCACACAGGGCTATGTGGGTTTGGATTTTTTTTTCTCACTAAATAATAAAAACATTAATTTAAAAACTGCATTTTGTGTTTACTTGTGTTATCTTTGACTAATATTAAAATGTGTTCGATGATCAGAAACATTTTGTGTGACAAACATGCAAAAGAATAAAAAGTCAGGAAGGGGGCAAAAAGTTTTCACACCACTGTAGATAGATAGATGGATAGATGGACGGATGGATGGATGTTTGCTTGACTTAGTAGGAAAGCACACAGGACTCCTTTAGAAGAACCACAGTGTTTAAACTACTGTTAGCTAATTTCATTCATTTGTAGCCAATTATTTTACCACACATTGGGCCCCTTAATATCTAATAGACATTAGATCATTATAACAATGATTTGTGCATCAGTCACCATCGATAGAGGATCCTTGAGACATGTGGAGAGCAACAAAATAAATGTAAAATTGTTACTGTACTTAAGTAGCTTTTTGCACATATTTGTACTATTTGTCGCTTGTAGACTATGGCTTGCTCAGTTGGGGAAACTTTAACTACTTTAAATTAATAAGTAACTTGTCAAGCACAAATAAAGCCACCAGTCAGCATAGGGGGCGCTGTTTGGAACTTATCGGGATCTAGTTATCAGGACAAAGTTCGGACTCAGATCGGCGGCAAGCAAAACATTTTGAGAATGCAAAATAAGCCTGCTCTCAAATCCTGTTGTTTCACTCGGTTCAAGTGGATGTTTAAAGGGAGCACTTTTACTGGAGTACTATTTTTCCTATTATAGTATTTATAACTTGTATACTATTCCTTATTTTATATGTTGATCATAAGTCACATTTTACATAACATTCAAACAATGTGTTCGTCATTATTCGACCTTGTACAGGAAGACTTATGGGTGTAAGGGGTCACATATTTATGTTTTTACAAAGCGAGCCAAAGTTTAATTTCGAATGAAGACGTTTTAAACGGTTAATTAGAACGTTCTTAGAAAGTTAAAACTTAAATGTAAAAAAACACACACTTGTATATTTAGATGTATTAATATCTATAACTAAATACGGTCAAATAAATGTGAACTCTTTAATTTCATTTCCCGTTTATGAAATTTCCTTTAATCAAAATAAAATGTAACCATTTTTTTTCAATTACACAATGAAATCAATAGAATTGTGTCTAATTTATTCTATTTCATTTATTCTATTTGATTTGCACATCTTTTATTTCTATAAAATACTATTTCATATATTATTAAAATCAAGCATCAATTCTATTTCAAATTGTTTTAAAAATGTTTTATTTTCTCTAAATGTTAATGATTAAATAAAAGGAAAAGCAATGTTTTGTAGTTCTTCCTCTTAACTGTAATGAATTTGTAACTAACTGTGATTTGGAACGGAGATAAATACTAAACTATGAATTCTGTGTTGATTATTAAACCCCTAATCTACACTATGACTTTATTATTCATACAGTGATTGTGATTTTCAGGTGTAGAACACTTTACTCTTGTTCTTTAGTGCTGCCGTAACATTGCCTTTGGTTTACAAAAGTCTGAATCTGCTTTACGTAGCATTGCAACGTTATTCTTATTATATAGAAGAAATCGACAATCAGCTACTGCAAAAAGAAACACACTTGTTTCAAAAGCATGATGTGTGACACAAACAGGAGGAGTTAATCTCACCTGCGCATAGGGATTATACTCTGTGAGTTTTTGATGAGCTCCCTCGGCTCGACATTTTCGTTCCTGCTTCCTTACAAGCTGAAGTTCAAGAGATTAAAACAAAGAATTGACATATTTAAGATATAGTAACACACTTTTATTCATATAAATATACCGTCATTTACTGTTATTCCTTTTTATTTTTGTATTCGCCTACCAAAAAATTATAATATAGTTCATAAAATGCACTTCCGGTACAGCAGAGGTGTCCAAAGTGTTCACCCCAACAAATCACCTGATTACATAAATTATGAGACGTAAACAGGTAGATTACGGTGTGAAACGGCTGAAATGAAAACCGAAATGAAACAGCTGAAATGAAAAACTCCAACCAGGCCTTTGTGGAAAATATTGGACCCCCCCCCCCCCTGCACTACAGGATTATACTGCCCCCTACTGGACAAAGTCAATTATTGTATAGGCGAGATGTAAACACGTGATGTAAGTTTGAAAGAAATATATCGGTGACAAGTTTTGTGAGTACATCAGCTGTAGCCTTGCACACACGGTTCCTGTGAAGCTGCTTTGGGACAATGTCCATTGTGCATTAAAAAGCACCATAGAAATTAAAAAATGCATTTAATATGGTCATACAACAGTACACACATTGTCTCTTACTCACTATGTGCATGTTGTTTTAAATTGTTGGGTTCGTGTGAAAGACATGTGACCAGCAAATCAGAATTGAGACATTTAAGATATTTGCAGTCACGTTTGCTTGAGAAGGGTCAAATTGAATTTAAATAAAACAAATGAAAGCAAAGAAATGGTTCCCTTCTTTCCATAAAGAAAAAAAAATTGTATTGCACTACAGAATCCAGTCAACCCCACATTAAAACACTATTATTATTACTGCCCCTTAAAAAACAGGTTGCTCTCTTAAAAATGGAAAAGTAACAGACTTCCTCTGTGTTTAAAGCCCTAATCTAATCTTGTTTACATGAAATAAACCTGCTCCTGAATAGGCTTGAGCTTATGGACCTGTTGCTATGACAACATATTCAGGATGCGTTTTAAAGAACTAAGCATGTCAAATGGTCAATATGATTATATAAATAATACACACAAAAAATGGACAGCAATAAAACCTGCACTGTGTCCAGTGAGGGACTAAAATCTAGGTTGTGCACATAGTGGAGGGAGGAATCCATCACGTGATTAACGAGAAGACTTATTATTATTATGGTTATTATGAATAATAATAATAATAAATCCAGCAACTCACTCACTCGTTCCCTTGCTCTTTATTTTCAGGTACACTTGCCAGGAAAGCAAGTAAAAAATTTTGCTGTTATTTCCATTTTTGCACACCATCTTAAATTCTTCTTAAAAGTCTCAAAACCTTTCCACATATATACGTTTGTCTAACAATGCTTGTATGTACCTTTCTTGATACCCGACATTAACTACTATAAAACCTACACTTGCACAAGTAGGAGAGCACAAGTTAAAGTATATTCTGTACATCCGTAACATTTCAAACAAACATCCACTAGATGGCGCATCCGAGCCAAAACCCACTTCAGATTTCCAAGTCAAACTGTAACAAGCTGGACAGGAAGGCCAAGTCAGACAATGCGTGTTGAAAACGGATGAGCAGGATCTACTTTCTAAGAAAGCTGAGGAGTACATGTATTTTTTATTGTTTGTTTTATTTTTATCCTTTACAATGTGAAGAAAGCAAAGGTTAATCACTTCACTATTTGGTTCGAGAATTGCACAAAGTCAGGGTTTTGCAGAACGGCGGTGCCGTCCATCATTATTCATGTTAAAACTAAAATAAATGTAAATGGGGTTCGTCTGAACGCTAACATTACAAAGAAATAACATATAGCATTTACAAAATACATAAAATCTCTAATACTTTAAATGATCGTATCATTATATAGTAAGTAATATTTATGTAAAATTAATCAATGGAAATAAAGAATGAGTCTGTGTGACTTAAGCGAACCTAATTTGTGCCATGAGCTCTAGTCTGAGAAGCCCTTTATAAGATTTTCCTCTCCCTGGCTGGTTATAAACACACAAACACACACACACACAAACACACACACACACACACACACACACACACACACACACACACACACACACACACACACACACACACACACACAAACACAACACGCTCTCTCTAGCATCAGTTCCCTGCATAATGAACAGTGGGTTTTTAAAGTAATTAACATTTAGCTGCACTTTGTGCTGAAAGACTAAATTATTCAGCAGGGAGACGAGATGCGGGGTGCCAGAATTGGCTGGCTAAAAGCAAGAGAGGGGTGTGTGTGTGTGTGTGTGTGTGTGTGTGTGTGTGTGTGTGTGTGTGTGTGATGAGCGGCCAATGAATCCTTCAGTCAGCGGTTTCCCACTTCTCGCTCTTTCTCTGTGTTGTCGCGCTGAAGCTCTGCCCACACTGACAACACCGACACGGCCGTATAACTACCATCTGCTAAAGCCTCTAGCCTCTGACTCACATGAGAGGAAGCAGCAGCATTACACATTTTCTTCATGGCTGCATTCTGCAGTTGTAGACACAGCCTTTATTTGATCCTAAAATGCTAAAGGATTTCATCACCATCAGCCTGGACAAGCATCTGGATTTCAACTAAAACATGTCTGTACAAATCCATCTACGTAAATAGAAACACCAGTTAACTAAATCAACCAATCATACAGACACAAGATTACACTTCACCTTTACAACAAACAACAGAACGTTGTCGCTGTGATGTAGATTGTGGACGCCAGCGAAGTGGTTACACACAACAGACAGTTCTGGGGATGAAAACACCTTTTTGATAAGAGAGGTCAGAGGAAATGGCTAGATTTGTTCAGGAAAAAAAAAATTTAAAAATCTAAAAGTTACATCCTTAGATAAGAACAAGAGTCAATTATGGGTATAAACTCCCCCAAACAGAAATACATTACCTTGTCTTTAACAAGTCTAATTCTTTTGAGAATTTTTGTGTAAAATAAATGTTATATAAGCACCCGGGAACATTATTTAATAGGATAGATTTATATGAGCATTGGAAATAGATTAGCACAAATCTAAAAATGCATCTGACATACAGATCCTGGAAAAAGACTAATCCAGCGATGTTAGATTCATATATTTTAATCGTTTAGAGCAAAAGAAAGAGAAACTAAACAAGACGTTTTATAAAATCATTACATAATATCATAAATAATTTCCTTCACGGTTATGACAGAAAGACCTTCCATTGCTATCTATGATTACTGTCCTTTACATTTCCCTTGCCCCACTTTCAGTCCAAGATTCTGTTTGAATGTTTATGGCATTAATACGACAACCAGCAGATTAACTTTAGATGGGATTTTAATTGAGCCAAACAGGAAAGTCATAGCAATTGCCTGAAAATGGCTTTCCCTTCAATTACATTTCTCCATGGTTAAAGCATATTTTTAAGGTTAGTCCTGGTAATAGGAAGGTCTTTGAATAAAATCTGCTCCAATCCCAAAAATGGTCACAAATTTTTTCAGAGACATCAAATCTAATGGGAATAAAAACAAGCGTGCTCAAAAAAACCATTAAAAATGTCCCACGAGAGCCATGTTGTGCAGTGCCGAGATGCGCGCTGTTATTAATACTAGCCAATGTGACAAATGACTTTTATATTGATGCAGCGCGACATTTTTTCTAAGATAATGTGGATAAAATGGGGGATAGAATTTTTTATAATGATATTCCATATCAACCAACTATGTTCTCCCTGCTATTTTTTCCAGGACAGACAAATCAGTAGAGATAAAATGCAGGGCAAGGTCTTAGTGACTCGGGAAGCAGGCTGTAAAATCCATGGGAACGGCTGAACAACTGTTTTCCGCTGCACCGTGTCTAGACAAGAGAACAAGGAACGTTTAGCCCTGATGAATATTCAAGAGCACACGCAAAGGCACTGGTGTGAACTAGCTATACAAGCGCGGTCGAGTGCTATGCGCCTCCACATCAATCACTACAGACAGTCTGGCCTTGCATGGGGAGTCACGGTAGACCCACTACTTAATGTCTGATAGTTATTTAAAACAGGGTCATGAGACATCTTTAGAATTCCCTGATACTTGTGTACAGCGAGATCAGGGTGCTAGTAGTGTTCAAAAATAAACATACATGCTATTAAAGAGAGGGAAAGGGTTTTGTAAAGCCAAGATGCACATTAAGATGAACTTATCGCCATAGTGTAAAATATAACATTGAGTGAAATATTATAAAAGAAGAAAGTTGCTCCTATGTAGCAGAATTAGTCGCTGAAGTCGCAAAGGTTGTTGAGTACATTATCATGCAAATGGTTTGTTGCTTGATTTCAGAACTGCAGTAACATCAGGTGGTGGGATACATGAACACAGCTGTCTCTGCAGTTCATGCACTTGTAAAAGTCAGGTTAAAGACCGCCAAAGCAGCATTTTGGAGGCCACTGTGTGCATCTTGGAACCAACTTGTGATTCATCTTAGAACCATCTTATGATACTCGGACCACATCTCGATTGTGCAAATTCCAGAATACGGAATGCTCATTAGACGCCCTAAACAGATAAAACAAGAAGGCAACGGTAGCATGAGGTAAAGCAAATGTCAAGGGATGAGAAGCAGGTGTACTGAGAGACTTTAAGCTAATTGGGAATGCAGCAACGAGGGGAATACAAATGAGACTTGGAGAGTTTTTAGCCCTCTGATTATGAGACATTACACAGATTCTGATGGGTTTCAGAATACGGTGAGAGCATGAGATGTTCGCAAGAACAGCTCTTGTGTTAGCACAAATTGATTGGCATCTATTTAAACTTGCCAAACTGTAGGAAAGAAATAATAAAAAGTGTACCGCTATACAAGGTGGCACTTTTAACTGTGTAATGTTTTCAGCAGGAAGGCGTGTCATATGTGGTCAATCAAATGTCTAAGAAAATTAGAGCAGGTAGAATGAAAAAAAACAAAACAAAAAAAATAATAAGGTTGATAACATAGGCCTAGAGTTATTTTTTTATTTAAATGACATTACCCACTTCATTTTATATAATCAGAACCACAGAATATTTTATCATCAGAAAGCACAAAGGGCATCCAGCGTTAAAAAAAAAAGCACCAAACCAAACCTCAAAACCAAATTTGAGACCGGATCAGTCGAGGCCCGGGTTACCAACGACCTGTATCATTATCCAACAGGGTCTGGTGGAAATTGGGAGAGGTACTATGACTGGTAAAAGGGAGAGAGTTGATATGATGGAGCTGAGAAAGGGAGACATGTTGTGTGGTCAGGAGACAAAGTGGAAAGGGACTGTTCTACCAATGAACCGTTTCACCATGGTGTAGATGGAAAAATTCATGTAGGTATAATCCTAAAGGAGGATTACCATAAGAGTGTAGTCAAACTCTTTCTGTTTACATTTCCAGCATTTTCCAGACCCCTTTTTCCAGAGCGCTTTACACCTGAGCAAACGAGGGTTAACGGCCTTGCTCAAGGGTCCACTAGTGACAGTTAAGTGGGGCTGGGATTTGAACCCAATATCTTCCGGTCCAGAGATCCATACCATTTTCTGCACCATTCTAAAATGTGACAATATAAAATGTTACCTGGCTTTTTGAACAGTCCTTTCTTCCTGCGTTGCAATCCAGTTGTTCCCCGACGCCCTCGGTAGTGTTTTTAATCCCTGTTCCGCCAGTAGGACTAACTTTCTCCACTCTTTCACTGACCACCCTCTTCCCCTTCAGGGTACACAGCACATAAACGACATATTGTTCAGGATTCCGTGTACAAATGATTACTTGTGCAATACTTCAATTACCTAATATTATTTGCCTTAAAGCTTCTCTAGGCATTGATCACAGCTCTAATGATACGATACGTTCTTACGAGTTCTTTTTAAATATGAAATTCCTGCACACTCGCTAAACATTTTTGGAAGCGTCTCCAAAGGATCCGACATGGTCACTAAAAGAAATGCGTAACTATGGAAACAGCCGGCAAATATATTTGGCAGCACGGACTCTCCAACACCATCCAGAACAGGAATCAGTCATCATTATTCGACGGTTTCAAGCAGTGGCAAAGCTTGCCTTGGTGTTTCCCGGGGCAGTGACTAGAAGCTGTCTCCGTTTACCGCGGCCGGCGCTGAATAGGTTGGACACGTCCTCCTGATTCTGCACCCCTTTAGGAACGGCGTCTCCCGGACCCTTCTTGGTAACGACGCGCTTCTCCTTAAGAGCGGGAGGAAAAAGCAGAATTGTTATTATTATTATTATTAAATAAATATATAATTAGCATTATTATTATTATTCTTACAGTCAGAGATTTGTTGATGGTGATGGTCAGGTCCTCGACCTTCCCTTTGCGGCTCTGCATTGCCATGCCCTCCTGCTCGGCCCGTTTCTTATCCTCCTCTACCTCCTGAAAGGAAGGATGATTACAGGAAGAAACCTCCTCTTAGTGTGCTGCTACACTGATATTAGGGTTGCTGATGTTCCAAACATTTGGAATAGAAGTGTGTCTCTAAAATGGAGGGAGATAAGTACGAGTCCAGCATTAGTGTCTGATAAGCTGAAGAAGCATGAGTCCTGTATGCCCAGCTTTTCTATGAGTCAGTTATAATGGACATTCGGTGCCACCAATAGGATTTGCTTTTGGATCACAAGGTTTTTTGCCTCATGCCATCTTGCCATAGTTACCCCAGCTTGCTTAGTAGGGACAACTTACAACCATAAGGGCAATAAACGTATACATTCTAATATTACAACCCCTTACTTCTGTGTCCATTGGTTTACAAATTAAAAAACGAGTTGAATCTGATACTTGTGAGACGAGTCTAATGTGTGCAATGCGAAATAGGGCTCCTCCTTCCCCAATGTGGTTATTTGTCTTCTGAGAACCCACACCTCGTCACAGGTCACATAAGAACAACCCGCTTTTGATACGTTAATCTGATTTCGCGAAAGAAGCTAGAAAATGTGTCACCTGATAGCGCTTCATAAGGGCCTCGTTCTTCTTGCGCAGTGCTTCAATCTTCCTATCCAGCTCGGCGTCTTTCTGCTCCTTCTTCAACAGCATCATGTCTGTGGGGCTCTGAGGACAACGGAGCTTATTCATTTTTCCTTTTCTAATCGATGATGTAACAGCAAAAAAGCTTCGGCTACCAAGTACATCTTATGTCCTGAGGCCTGTAACTAGAGACTGGGGAATTTGTTATAGACTGATATAAAAGTCTCTTTTCCAAAGCGTTTTTTCTTTTTTCTTTGTTTTGTTTTTATGTCAAAGCATGCAGATTTTCGGCTTGTTGAAACATTTTGTCCGCCGTTCCCTTTGTGCTAAAACTCACATAACTGGCGAAATACTGGACACCAGCCATCATGCTGAAGGAATCCTATTTATCACCACTTCAACCTTCAGCAAATACAACACTGTGCTTTATTTTAGAAGGAAATCTGCATAATAATTAGGATGTGTTCACAGCATCACACCATTTAGCCATGAAGGCAAAAACGCAATGTTTAAAAATATCCAGTCGCTACTTATTTGACAAGCTGAAATTTGTCTTTACCACCAAGGCGGCCGGGGGTTGCAACTTTATTTTTAAATCGTTATACAATTGATTACATCCAAGTGACGTTTTACAGAATTTTTACACACTATTACTATTTTTTTCTTTAGTCAATTTCACTCTAGTAGCGCACACTTATAGGAATGTATAATAATCACGTTTAATAAAAATATTTCTTAATAATTGTGATCATAGCAGCCCAGGATTACTGAGAGTGAAAAGGGTAATTCATTCATTCATTCATTCATTTTCTACCGCTTTATCCGATCTTCCCTCGGGTCACGGGGAGTCTGTGCCTATCTCAGGCGTTTATGGGCATTAAGGCAGGATACACCCTGGATGGAATGCCAACCCATCGCAGGGCACACACAAATTCACACACACATTCACACACTAGGGACAATTTTCCAAGGTGCCAATCAACCTACCGTGCATGTTTTTGGACCGGAGAACCCAGAGAAAAACCCCCTGAGGCACAGGGAGAACATGCAAACTCCACACACACATGACCGAGACGGGAATCGAACCCGGATCCTGGCGGTGTGAGGCGAACGTGCTAACCACTACGCCACCGTGCCCCTGAAAAGGGTAATATTAATCCATATTAGTCCATATCACGGCACCATGCATACACATTCACACCGAAGAGAAAGTCAGTATATCCAGTAGAAAAAGAATTGATTTCACATTGGTTTGGCACAGCAAGCTTTCATGGTTCTCCGCCTCCTGCCCCGCATTACACTGTGCTGTGCTGTGTCGAATCCAAAGAGCTCATTTCCAAGATAGGCGCGCTTTTATCAGTCGTTTGGAAACGGTTCGGGTTTGCAACTTCACCAGTGGAACAAGCCAAAGCCCCCTGTAAAATTGATCTAAAGTTTGTGGTAACTAAAGAAACCAGCACGACTATTTTACTCCAGTACCTCCAACAGAACCACGTTCTTGAACGGGGAGGCGTGTGTAAACAGGTACAAATATCTGACACATTTTCCCCACTGTATTGATAATCGAATTTTGTGTAAAAAATAAAAATAAAAGATTCAATTTATATGACGTATCACTCAGCTCTAACCTACAGAACCCAGTAAAAAAAAAAAAAAAAAAAAAAAAAAAACAACAACCAACATTGTACCCCGCAATAACAAACACACACAAACAGTAGCTCAGAAGCGTCTAACAGTGAGGTGGCACTACTCATGGGTGACACATTACTACTACTTCCATTACTACTAGTAATAATAATGGACCGGCATCGTATTCAGTTCACACTCCATTCACTTCCCTGGACCCAACACAATCCTGAATATCCTTTCAGTACACTGATTAAAAAAAAATTAATAATTAATTAATTAATTACTTATTATTATTAATAATAATAATAATAATAATAATAATAATAATCCATCCTTCACTCAGCTATTAAAAGGCTTCATTCATCTTCTACCGCTATATCCGATCTTCCCTCGGGTCACAGGGAGCCTGTGCCTATCTCAGGCGTCTATGGGCATTAAGGCACCCTGGATGGAATGCCAACCCATCGCATGGCACACACTCACACAATCACACACACATTCATACACTAGGGACAATTTTCCAAGGTGCCAATCAACCTACAGTGCATGTTTTCGGACCGGGGGAAACCGGAGAACCCGGAGGAAAACCCCCTGACGCACGGGGAGAACATGCAAACTCTACACACACAGGGAATCAAACCCGTACCCTGGCGGTGTGAGGCGAACGTGCTAACCACTAAGCCACCGTGCCTCTTTATTAAAAGGCTTAATCGTTAGAATTCTACCATCAGTCCCAAATCACAGTAAGTACTGTGCTTACAAACCTATGTATAAAATGGTACCGTGTTCATGGTCTACACAGGGGGCCTCACTAATGGCTCTCCGAGTAATGGTAGTTTTTTAAATACCTACAGAAGGTCAATAAAAGTGGGGAACGAGAATTTCACATGTTCTGGAGGCAAACAAAATATGCATCCTGCCTAGTCATTAGTGACATCAGACTTTTGGAGTCTGTTTCCTTTGAGAGCTTAGCTTAAATAAATTTTTTTTTTTTTTTTTAATCGAACGTGTAGGATTGTGGGTTTTTATTTAATATAAATGTTTATGGTGTGAAAGAAATAAAAACCAGTCTGAAGAGAGGAAGGTGGTGCTGCAGACTGCCTCAGGATTGTTACACAGTGTGCAACAGCACCGCCAAGGACGCATGCAATTAGATGTAGCCAAGAGGCAGAAACACAACTTTCATCTCACAGTGGATGAGCCGGCAAGATTCTTTCATATGTGGAGTTTCGCCAAATGACATCGCACCCGCACTACACAGATTCGAAAAGAACACACACTATTTGTTGATAACAGCTGGTTGATCTTAGAGAGGTGTGAATGTGAGCAGGAAAAAAAAAATAAAGCATAGGGCTTCTTTTTGGCTGTTAGTAAGACGACATATGAAACAAACAAAGTCGAGAATCATTTGTTTACTGTCTGCTCCAGGTCATAGTCGTGTAAATGAATCGACTACTTAGCATGCTGTTTGTTTTTGGAATTAGAGCAAACTAAACTGTATTTATATAAAAAAAAAAGTTATTGTGTGAATTTAAGGCCTTCGAAATTAGCATGTGGAATACTTGCACATTCACTCAGGTCCATACTGTAACTATATGGAAAGTGACAATATGTCTGTAAATTTTGGATTTTTGTGAATGTTGAAAGATTTGATCACAATGAAGCTTTAACCATATTCACAGACTCAAAGTAATAAAAGTAAATACTGCAATGGTATATAGGATTATTTTTAAAACTTTAATCCGTGATCATCTATGACTCAATGGGGAACTCAAGGGTATCACCAAATACTTGGGTTTTGATTTTGCCAGCACTGCACTGCAGCCACTTTCTTTTATTGATGGGTCGTTCTGTCTTCACCTCGTGAAAACATCTCTCTGTACTATACTGTGATTCCTTTGCCTCTGTTAACAGGGATTAGACTAAATCTAGAACGCTCTATATACTTCACACTGCTAATTTCAGTGTGGTTACTTTGGAAAATGTGATAGATTACAGATTACAAATTACCCTATTCAAAAGTATAACTTTTTAATTACTTTATAAAAGTAAAGTAACTGATTACATTTGATTACTTTCATCCGTCCACTAGGTGGCAATTGATGAAAACATCCATTTTAACTTTTTACACGTTTTTTGCTCAGTAACTGTAACGAATTACTGTTACTTTTATTTTGTAATTTTATTACGTAACGCCGTTACATGTAACTAGTTACTCCCCAACACTACGTCTATAAACAGTCAATAATATTATTGTTGAATCCAAAAAATTTGAATAAATGTTAAGCTTTAGATCATGAGTCTTTCCTTGCCTTCTATCGTGTTTTTTTCCCTTTAAAGCAAAGTCTGACGTGTCTCTTTTATATATATATAAATAAATGATGACCTCACACCACTGGGACATGAAACTGCTTAAAACACACACACATATACATATATACACATATACATATATATATATATATACATACACATATACATATATACATAAAAATGATGACCTCACACCACTGGGACATGAAACTGCTTAAAACACACACACATATACATATGTACACATATACATATATATATATATATATATATATATACACATACACATATACATATATACATAAAAATGATGACCTCACACCACTGGGACATGAAACTGCTTAAAAACACACACACATATATACATATATACACATATACATATATATATATATATATATATATATATATACATACACATATACATATATACATAAAAATGATGACCTCACACCACTGGGACATGAAACTGCTTAAAACACACACACATATACACATATATATACACATATACATATATATATATATATATATATATATATATATATACATACACATATACATACAGACGTGGACAAAATTGTTGGTACCCTTTGGTCAATGAAAGAAAAAGTCACAATGGTCACAGAAATAACTTTAATCTGACAAAAGTAATAATAAATAAAAATTCTATAAATGTTAACCAATGAAAGTCAGACATTGTTTTTCAACCATGCTTCAACAGAATTATGTAAAAAAATAAACTCATGAAACAGGCATGGACAAAAATGATGGTACCCCTAGAAAACACAGAAAATAATGTGACCAAAGGGACATGTTAATTGAAGGTGTGTCCACTAATTAGCATCACAGGTGTCTACAACCTTGTAATCAGCCATTGGGCCTATATATATGGCTCCAGGTAATCACTGTGTTGTTTGGTGATATGGTGTGTACCACACTCGACATGGACCAGAGGAAGCAAAGGAAAGAGCTGTCTCAAGAGATCAGAAAGAAAATTATAGACAAGCATGTTAAAGGTAAAGGCTATAAGACCATCTCCAAGCAACTAGATGTTCCTGATGTTGTGAGTACAGTTGCACATATTATTCAGAAGTTTAAGATCCATGGGACTGTAGCCAACCTCCCTGGACGTGGCCGCAGGAGGAAAATTGATGACAAATCTAAGAGACGGATAATCCGAATGGTAACAAAAGAGCCTAGAAAGACTTCTAAAGAGATTCAAGGTGAACTTCATGCTCAAGGAACATCAGTGTCAGATCGCACCATCCGTCGTTGTTTGAGCCAAAGTGGACTACATGGGAGACGACCAAGGAGGACACCATTGTTGAAAACGAATCATAAAAAAGCAAGACTGGAATATGCCAAACTACATGTTGACAAGCCACAAAGCTTCTGGGAGAATGTCCTGTGGACAGATGAGACAAAAATCGAAGTTTTTGCCAAGGCACATCAGCTGTATGTTCACAGACGAAAAAATGAAGCATATCAAGAAAAGAACACTGTCCCTACTGTGAAACATGGAGGAGGCTCTGTTATGTTCTGGGGCTGCTTTGCTGCGTCTGGCACAGGGTGTCTTGAATCTGTGCAGGGTACAATGAAATCTCAAGACTATCAAGGAATTCTAGAGAGAAATGTATTAGCCAGTGTCAGAAAGCTTGGTCTCAGTCGCAGGTCATGGGTCTTGCAACAGGACAATGACCCAAAACACACAGCTAAAAACACCCAAGAATGGCTAAGAGGAAAAAATTGGACTATTCTAAAGTGGCCGTCTATGAGCCCTGACCTCAATCCTATTGAGCATCTTTGGAAGGAGCTGAAACATGCAGTCTGGAAAAGGCACCCTTCAAACCGGACACAACTGGAGCAGTTTGCTCATGAGGAGTGGGCCAAAATACCTGCTGAGAGGTGCAGATGTCTCATTGACAGTTACAGGAAGCGTTTGATTGCAGTGATTGCCTCAAAAGGTTGCGCAACAAAATATTAAGTTAGGGGTACCATCATTTTTGTCCATGCCTGTTTCATGAGTTTATTTTTTTACATAATTCTGTTGAAGCATGGTTGAAAAACAATGTCTGACTTTCATTGGTTAACATTTATAGAATTTTTATTTATTATTACTTTTGTCAGATTAAAGTTATTTCTGTGACCATTGTGACTTTTTCTTTCATTGACCAAAGGGTACCAACAATTTTGTCCACGTCTGTATACATAAAAATGATGACCTCACACCACTGGGACATGAAACTGCTTAAAAAAAAACACAACACACACACACACACACACACACACACACACACACACACACACACACACACACACACACACACACACACATATACACACACATATATACATATACATATACACATATGGGCCATTTATATGGATACACCTTAATAAAATGGGAAAGGTTGGTGATATTAACGTCCTGTTTCACAAGAACAGTGGTTTGCTTGGTTTTAACGTAACTTTATTCTTTCATGAGTTATTTACAAGTTTCTGACCAATTATAAAATGTGTTAAAATTGCAGAATGGGCAAAACAAAAATTGGAACAGGACCCTCAGTTCATACAGAAGATTTTGTTCAGTGATGAGGCAAACTATGTGAATGGTAAAGTTAACAAACAAAACCACCACTATTGGTCTGACACTAAACCACATTGGAATGATAGTGGGGCCTTTCTTCATCAATGGAAACCTCAAGGCCACTGGATATTTGAAATTGCTACATGATGATGTGTTTCCCTTTTTATGCACTGAAGCTGGCACGTTCTTCAAGCAAGATGATGCACCACCACATTATGGTGTCAGGTCTGAGCATTCCTAGATGAACAGTTTCCTGAAAAGTGGATTGGTCATCGTGGGCCAGATGAATGGCCCCCAAGGTCTCCCGATCTGACCCCCTTAGACTTTTATCTTTGGGGTCATCTGAAGGCAATTGTTTATGGTGTGAAGATACGAGATGTGCAGCACCTGAAACTACGGATACTGGAAGCCTGTGCTGGCATTTCTCCTGCGGTGTTGCTATCAGTGTGTGAAGAGTGAGATAAGAGGGTTGCATTGACAATCCATCACAATGGGCAGCACATTAAACACATTTTATAATTGGTCAAAAACTTGTAAATAACTCATGAAAGAATAAAGTTATGTTAAAACCAAGCACACCATTGTTTTTCTTGTGAAATTCCCAATAAGTTTGATGTGTCATATGACCCTCTTCCTCATATGACTTCCAGATGGCCACCATGGTCACCACCCATCTTGGAAAGTTAAGCAATTCGTGCTTTACTTTTATTAAAATCGCATCCCTTCAATTCATCTATATGAATTGAGATTCATGTAATTGTCATTTATTATCTCTGCGATACACACGCACACAGCTTAAACATTTTATACATTCATGTCAGAATGAAAGTGACACTCATTTACATGGTTGAAATGAAGTACTTTCCCCACACATATCGAAAATTTCACAGGTAACTGTGTCCAAGTTAATATACTACTAAACATACTAAAAAAATTATTCATTATTCATAAATCCGTACAGAGAAAAACAGGCGTCGACTGCTTTGACATTCACTTTATGAGGGTACAAAGGCAGTCGTGTTGAAGGGCAGCTATATGTCACATTGAGAGCAGTAAGTTTAAAACTAACCTGATGTATAATTTCAGTTTGCGCCACCAATGCTTAACTATATGATCAAAAGTTTGTGGACACTTGACCATCATGTACATATTTGTCTCAAAATTATATTGTCAAAATTATTGTCTCAACCCAAATGTCTAGAATGCCTCTGTATGCCTTCACTGGAAGCAAAGGGGCTCAAATCAGTACGAGTATTATGATGATGATGCATCTGTGGACAAATCTAGTTAAATAAAGACACGGTTGGTGTGCAAGACCTCAAGTCTCCGGCACAAAGCCCTGACCTCAACCACATAATCACAACACAGACCACGAGTCCACAAAGGATCTTTGAAATCAGTATCCGTACCTATTACTATTATTGTTGCATCAGAAAAAATCCCCACAGTCGCGCTCCAAAATCCAATTGGCAATCGATTCCGTAGGAAATTCTAACTGCAAAGACGTGAACAAGAATTAAACTGGATGATCGAAAAGCATGCTCAATCCTTTTGGCCATGTGTATATTGTAGCTAGTAGTCTGCACATTGACACACGGAGTGATGCATTACACCATCAGGCACCAATTAAAATAATAGTCTGATCCAGATTGAAGTCTTTCTCACTCCGACTGTATTTTGAACAAGGTCCGTCTCTCAAGTTCGCCAAACAGACTGTGCGTTAGAAATTACACGATCCATCGCTTACATTTTTAATGCATGCGCTTCTGTAAGGAATCGCTGAATACGGTGTAAGAAGATACAAACCAATAATGTGCAATTTAACTTACAAACTCATGAAAACTGTAAACACTAGAGATCATTAACATAAAAATAGGTCTATTAGTATTTCATTGCTTGATCATATAGGTTTTCATACATAAATATATGCTATAGCGACAAAGCTGGGTATACCCCTGACCATAATTCAATTCAATTTAGTCCCCATTTATTATTATTATTATTATTATTATATCCTTTAATATTCTGCAAAATGCTCCACCACATATTGTAGTGTGGTTCAGGAGGTTTGTGCTTATCCCAACTTCAAGGGTATTAGATGTAAGGATATAAAGCCATATATTCATGAAGCAGGCTTTGTTTAGAGGGGGACTGTCAGGGGTCTTCAAGTTCTCAAGATTTTGCCATATCCAAATACAGCCCATGAAATCGTGTACCTCTGACTTTGTGGTAAGAATCACAAAAGGCTGGAAAAGTGTTGGGCTTCCGTGCTTTTATCTAAACCATGTATAACAGGGTGTTTTCACCACAGGCTACATCAGCATTATTGTTCGCTTTCCCATATTTCTCCTAAGTGCCTTCCATCTGCATCAAATTTTCGCTTCCTGGATATTTGGGGATCATTTGTGGAAAATGATTCCGTTACTTGTGGGAGATGTAGTTTATTGTCAGTGCATGCTTTAAAGCAGCATAGACTTATTTTACACACCTTTTAAGCTCTTGAGGGCCACATAAAGTGACATGGCGGGCCACAGTCGCCCCACCCAGGCCTTGAGTTTCACACATGGTGTATACCAGGGGTCACCAACGTGGTGCCCGTGGGCACCAGGTAGCCCCCAAGGAGCACATAGCTCTCAGGCTTGCTATAAAAAGTGCACAACTCATCAGTGAGATGTCAGAAAAATGGTGTCTATAATGTAAAATGCGTCTATAATGTAAAATGTAGTTAATTCGTTGTTGATACTCACTGTCAAGTGTATTTACAATTAGATATTTAAATGAGTATTATCATTAATAATAATAATAATAATAATAATATATAACTAAAGGTAAATTTGTTATTTCAGAGGAGTATTTCAAACTGGTAGCCCTTTATATGACTCGGTGTCCATGTAGTAGCTCTCAGTTACAAAAAGGTTGGTGATCCCTGGTGTATACTGTATATATGCATATATTTATGAAACTTAATTATCCACAATGAGCGCTTAGTTTAAAAACAACAAAAAGACAATTTTCTGAATCAACTGAGTGCATCCCACTTATTATAGCCCACTTTTTCCCCCCCTGCATGAAAGTCATGATATCTGGAATCTGCCCGTATATTTTTTTTCCATTTTGACCTAAATCATTTTCAGAATGAAATACGCAGCCATCAGGTTTCACATTAGTCACAGCACAGTATTTCAGCCGAATGACTGAAGAGTGTGTCAAGCTGTTATTCATGCTAAGGGTGATTTTTTTTTTTAATGAAAGTAAAATAACATCTGTACTGTACAATATGTTCAAATTACCTCATTTTCTTTATATAAACAACAAAGCATGCAATAAAAGCCTACATTTTGACAGACACTACACATATATAATCACTGTACACAATAACGTCTTTTAAACTGCAGGGTTTTTGGGGGGCATTTCACCCAAGTAACCATGAGCTGAAAAATGGCATGACGTACACACAATTCCAAAAAAACATAAAAAAAAAAAATCAATACTGAGAGATCATGTCACTGAAGCCTTAAACTAGGGCAGCAGAAGGCACACACTAGCCATGTAAAAAATAAATAAATAAATTGTCCTTTTACATGGACATTGTTTGCCGTGTCTGCCAAATCGAGGCTGTTTCTATAAGCAAATAAGCATTGAAAAATATGATTTTAAGATTTGATATATGTAGGGTCTGATGCATCAGGGTCTTGTTTTGTACAGCTGTACAGCGGAAGAGGTGGAATTTAAATCTATATGATATAGTGATGATTCTTATGCACTGAAGAATCCCTCACTTCAAGGTAGCCAGACAGTGGAAACTTCATCCGCATGAACGCACAGATTGCAAAAAGGGGAGACGCAGCCTCTCCGACGGCAATATAATAGAGAAAAGGAAGCCGCGAATGCAATGGAAAGCTGCTGATCCCTTGACGTCATGTCAGGCATGACATAAGAGTAACCCTCCCTCATCCATGTGACATCCATTTAAAGCAAAACGGTGAGTCAGAATGCTGACGCTGAAAGAGACCACCTTTGTGAAAGGGAGATATCTGGCAGTTACAGAAACTATGACCCTCGATCAATGATTATTATTATTATTATTATTATTATTATTAATAAAAAAATAATAATCATCATCATCATCCCTCCTATACATAGCAAATGTGTCATAACTTTGTTAGGATTCCCTGCATTCGGCGTTGCCATAACGAACAGACTTGACTGTTTAGTAAGCACATTGCAACAAAAAAATAGTGTCAGCAAAGCTCCGGAAGAAAGTCAGTCCTCTGCGGGAAATTCTGCCGAAGCGGTAAATCTGATCCGAATCCCAAAACATGACTAAACATTTTGATGAAGCGGAACAAGCTGAGAGATAGGGTCTTAAGTCATGTAGACAGAGACCGGGGCATGGAGGTCTTGCAGGCCAAGAAACACGAGCTCTAGTTGTCAGGGTACACAAATACAACAAGCATGCATACACACACACACACACACACACACACACTCACAAAACAGAAGGAGAGCGCGTCTCTCACACAGTGCCTAAATGAGTCACTGGCTCACGAAAGGAAACGGAGACCATAATAATCTCAGCATGCACTTCCCAACCCCCCAAACTCGGACTGAAAATACCCACACATATTCGCCCAGATGATCAGCTGACAGCCACGTCCATGCCTAAAAACAGAGGCCTCGCTCACAGCGATCATCTTTAGCCGGACAGTACAGCGAGCTCGTTTACTCGCAGGCGCGCACGAGGAAAAAAAAAAAAAAGACAGAATGAGCTTAGTGACAGACACAGCGAAGGAAGGCACAAGTGAGGAAGGGAGACAAACGGCAGACGAGATAGAGTTAAAGCCACTCACAGATCGGTCCATGTCAGCGACGAGAGCTGGATGGCTTCCAGACACAAGGCAGCCGAGGAGGCACGGAGAAGTGAGTGGAGTGTGCGAGCATGCCTTGATTACAAATGGGGGGGGGGATAAATAAATAAATAAATAAAGGGAAAATAAACCCTGATCTCAAGCGAATGCAAAACAAGCGCACCTGCTCACATATTTTATAGCAACCCACTTACTCATATACACACAGGCACATATACTTTCTGTTTCTCTCACTCGCGCTGTCTGCCACTCCTCCCTCTCCACCACCCCCTTTTTTCCCTCTCTCTCTCTCTCTCTCTCTCTCTCACTCTCTCTCGAGCACTTGCGACCCTTCATCCCGTCGCTCTGCTCCCTTTGTGTTGAATTAGAAAAAGGAACAAAAGCGGCCCATTACTCTTCTGTTTTCAGACGAACGATTTTACCGTACACAACCTACCATGATAAAGGGATTTTTAAATACGAAAATGAAGGAAAAAGTGCTCCTTTTTAAACATTTACTTCAGCAAAAGTACTTTCCTTCAAATGTACTCAAGCACCCAAAACTACTATAATGTATTATGGCTTTTAAGGTTCCTATTATCTCTCTGGTCACAAGAGGCATCCTTAATCAAAGACTCTAAAACAGCTTCTTCTTCAAACACACCAGCATAACTGAATACACAGAACACAAATACTGAACACACACTGACTACTATGACTTTTTTTTTTTTTACACAGAACCTGAAAGGCACAATTGTAAAACACACTTGTAAACAACAAGCCTGTACATAATCCTATATTATTATTTCATTCAGAATTGTTATATCCCATCCATGTCAGTACTTTCTTCTGCACTGGAGTCGAATTCCTTGTGTGTGTAAACATTCTTGGTAATAAAGCTACTTCGGATTTTGATAAAGAGCAAATAAAGTCACGGGTGTTATAGCAGGAGGTCATCATTTATTCCTCTCAGAATATTCCGCTTGCTGCTGAACTGACTCTGCACCGTCTGTTCGTCGGTAAGTAGATACCACAGAGCACCAATAGGTTCAGCAATCAAAACAGAGTGCACTCTACCCTGATTGGTGGCTTGCTGTGTGCTTGAACAGTTAAGATTTTATCCACTCATGTATATAAAAAGGAACCACAGATTTGGGGCGAAATGTTGTTGCGTGAAGAAAAGATGTTTGACTTGAATTGTTACAGTACTACTTAAGTACAGTAACGGATTACATTTACTTTGTTACTGTAGAACACTGCTTCCCTGAAACCATATATATATATATATATATATATATATATATATATATTCATATTCATGATTTAACAGGCATACTTTACAAAATAGACATGTTGGAGAGAATATATTACCAAAAATAAAGGAATATCTTTAGCCATATCTTTTTTTTTTTCTTGTTTTCTGGTGATGATGTCTTTTAATTGGTAAAAAACAAAACAAAAAAAACAAAGCATGGTCTCTCATGTATTAAACAACCTATTTATATCAAAGTGTGTGCTTAAGCTAGCATTAATCAGGCCAATCACAGAGCATCGTCTTCCACTGGGTGCTTTCTTAGGCAAATTTAGTTCTCAGGATGCTATAATTGTGTGTATTCTTCTATTGGTATAAAGCATTTGGCTTCAGTCATCTTTATGAAAGATATTCATTTGCTTTTTTTTTCAACATGGCCTTGAGGTGTTGTAGTAAAATCGTACCATACAATCTGAGAGATGTTTTGTCGGATACAAATACACACTGCCAGGACAAATAAAAATAAATAAATAAATAAAAATATATATATATATATATATATATATATATATATATATATATATATATATATATATATATATATATATATATATATATATAAATATTCCATTAATCCAGCATTGAATTAATTTTGATGTAAAGTGGTCCACAGCACAATCCTGAATAGGATTAAGGTCTGGACATGGACCAATCCATGCATGAAAATGAGGTCTAATGTTCCTCTTTCTAAACATTAGTACAATGATTCTCTGGATTGGAATATTTACGATATTCCCGTGACGTCAGAGGGAGAAAAAAAATCTATTCTATTGATGGAAAACCATCAATATGTTATTCATTATATGGCAAAGAACATTGTTGAACCTACGCAAGATCAACTGAAGCAACTCAAGGTCACATCGGAACAAGCTTTCCTGGTAGACTCTAGGCATGACTGGTGCATCATGGGTAATATAGACTTATCAGACTACAAGATCTCTTTCCATTGCTCCAAGGTTCAATCTTTTTATTCTTTAGCAAATTAAAGCCTTGTTTCTACTTGGCATCATTAATAAGTTATTTTTTTTTATTGTTTATTTTTTTTAAGTGTATTATTAAGGTTACACAGCTGTTCAGTCCTAATCCTTTGCATTCTAATTTTTAAGTAACATTTGGTAGCCTTTTAGTTTTACTTTGCTTAATGCAGGCTAATAATTTGACCAGTCTGAAACAGACAAACATCTTTACACAGCCACATGATACGTCTTCCAAGATGCTTATTATTATATTTCAGCTACTTATTTAATCCTAAATGATGAAGCTATTCGCAGTACTTGACCTGTACTTCAATCCTCTATATTATCTTACCCATTTGCTTATTAAATCCGGGCAGTGGATTTGTTTATATTACATTTAACAATTATAAAAATTGTAATGGAACCATATAGCACATATATATATATATATATATATATATATATATATATATATATATATATATATATATATATATATATATATATATATATATATATATATATATATATATATAGGTGGACAGATCAACATTCATCGATGAACATTTCACAGACAAACACTACGGACTACCAGAGAAAAACAGAATACCCCGAGGAAACTCCACAGCCTGATGGGAACATATGCTCTCTCTCTATGCACACATGACAAAGGCAAAACTGACCCGCCTAACCTCTTACAAAGTAAAGAGGTTTCACAGTGATTGAAATGACATTTTGTATCTACAATCTCCTACGAAATAATACAAACTTTATTAAATTATAATCATGTGTACTGGTAATAATGTAAAGTGGTTCCCATGGGACTTGAATTGTATTGGTGGCATGCTGTTTTTAGTGGATAAAGCAAAAGAAAAGCGTTTTTTTATTGTTTTGTTTGTTTGCTACTGTGAACACTGGGATGGCAATTGGGAAACTTCATCAGTTTGATGATTAAATGACTCAGTAACGTTTTTTCTGTGTGGTTTTGAATGGTATTTGTAGTGGAACCTCCTGTGCATACATCTGCGATTACCTTTTCATTGAGGTCAACATGTTGAAAATAGTCCTCAATGCTGAGATGGTGTTCCTGGCGGATAAGTGCTCTTTTAGGGCAATCACACAGGCCAGTCTTAGCCCACTGATTCCTCATTTTACCTGCATCAACATAAACAAAACAAATAATACTAAAAAAAGTCTTGTAGTGCATTCGGCTGACGTTCTTTAATGCCTTTATGAAACTGTACTGTTAATACAGTTTCTGTTAACTGTTGTACTGTTTATTAAACTCATGTCCAGTGCAGTTTGGCCAAACAAGCAACGGATTATATAACAGATGAGCAGAAATCTACCTTCGGTGTAGTAGGCCATGATCTCAGGACACTGACGGCTAGTGCGCATGCCCAGCGCTCGGTCCACTGAGGCCTGAGGACACGTAAAACACTTTGTACTGTTTTCTTTCCCGTACCAAGTAGTAGGATAGTATGCAGACGCAGCGCCTGAGTTGACCACTAGATGGCGGGGTTGGTCTGGTTAAGAGTAGTGCCGTTTGTGTCAACTAGAATCAAATAGATTGGGCACTTTCACCTCTAATTTATGTCATTAGCAAGCTGCTCTGCCCCAAAATATCTTGTTTACTCGTATCTGTTTGTTTGTTTGTTTGTTTATTAAGATGCTGTGTTTTTCCCCCAAAAATGTGGCAAGAGGGTGGTTTGGAGCTAGCACCATCTAAATGTGAATGTAAAACTATACAAATACTTAAATTATCTTTAATGTCGTTAAGTTTAATATAACATAAAAAATAAGTGTTTATGTTTATTTTTAAATTATTTTAAAACATTAAATATAAAGATTCATTCCAAAAAAAATGTTTGCAATTTTTCTGACATTTAATTGCTTCTGGTGTTTTTGACATCACGTGAGCTTTTTTGGGGCACCGCCTCCTACGCTTTTCAACCAATCACATGTTGGACCAATGAGTGTATGAGTGCGTGTTTGGAGAGCGAGAAGGCGGGACCAGTGAATAAAGATGAATCTCGTTCTGAAAATTGGCCGAATGTTTAATATTTTCATTAATTTGTGCTAAATATAAATCAAGTGTTACAATTTCAGTAGCCTGAATCCCAAAAGTCGTCTTGCCGCGCATGCGCACTGCCATTTGTTTTTCGGTTAAAGCGCTGTAGATTCACTGTAAACTGTTTGGTTTCATCATAAGGCTGAAAAACAAACAAAATCTTTATTACCAGACACAATATCGTATAACATACCGGTCCTGACAGAAAAATCTGTGACTTTATGCATCCAATACAGAACACACGAGGATGTTGTGTCACGTATAGCAGGGTTCTTGCCACTCTTTCCCACTCCTAACCGGGATCTTTCAACAGCGCCACCTAACGCCGTCTTCCTTCATAGCAACGCAGCAGGTTTACATAAGCGAGACTGCAGTGAATGAAAAATACATGAATAACATACACAGATCCCACCTTGGGCACAATATAGTGACTGTCTCAAAGCAGTTTTACAGAAACAAAAAAGCATGTATCACTCACGGTTTCAGAGGCATTAACTATCACAATCACTCAATATATTTTTATCCATGAATATATTATTCCCCATACACTATTCTTTTCATTTCATAGCTTTCCCCTAGAATACGCTGCTTTAGGTTTGAGTTTATATAAAATCAGTGTTGGGGTTAAAGGGAACTTTAACCGTAAGCCTGTGTACAGCATACAGGCTTACGGCCTACAAGGCTGTGAATGCCTTGTAGATTCATATCCATGCTTCTCAAAACTTGTTACTTTAACCCTGGCCTGGCCAACCCGTGGCTCTTTAAGAGCTTTCACATAACATGCGTCAATGGGAATGGGATGATGTTCCTGTGTAGCCATGTGTATGATGTGCCTCTTTGCAGTAACACAGAAAAAAGGCTCTTAGCCTCCTACTAGTTGGCCACCTCTGCTTTAACCAATCAGATATGGACCTAAAGTGTACAATAATGGCAGCATTTTCACATATTTTGATTAGATCAGGGGTCACCAATTGGCGGATGCCGGCCCGAGTGCGTTCACGTAATGAAATGCAATATGCCAAACGCTTTCTTGTAATACAATCAAATTTCTACCATGTACATTAAAGTCATTTCAGTATTACAGGCGCCACAAGTGTCTAAGTTGTTGCTAAGGTCAGAAAGTGTAAAAGAGTGAATGTAGGCTGCCTGAAACACTTTTCGACTGAAAAGAAAGACATGAACTTAGAGAGAAAAAATGCCACAAACACTCCTTTCACCTGCAACAGCGTCGAGAGTGTTGACGCAGGAACACAGGAAAAATGCAACATAATGCTGTTGATGGTTAGGGAGCTCAAGTGGGTAGAACTGATCTGTAGCAAATTGCTCGAGCTCAAATATATTCATGTAAAGATAATAGATTTTTATTCCACAATAACAGACTGACAGGGGAGAAGAAACTGATTTGGGCACACTTGATTCATTTCACATACATTTCTATTATGTAAGTTCTATATGATGTGAATATGACACTCATAACACATCCCTGGATTTTCATATTTTACACACCAGTCCTTAGGTCCTTACACTGGCTTCCAGTTACATTTAGGATTGGTTTTGCAAGTACTTTTACTCGTTAATAAATCACTCAATGGCCTAGAACCTAAATACATTGCAGATATGCTCAATGAATACAAACAGATCACTAGGATCAGATCACTAGGCTCAGTTAAGTCAGTTAGAAATACTGACAATGATGAAAATCCCATCTATTCAGTTGTGCATTTACTGAATGAGCGCTGTGCTACGTCCGAACCGATTGCACTGCATTTTATGCATAATCATTTTTATTCCTGTTTTAATTCATTTTAAATCATTTAAAATGTTTTTATTGTTGATTATCCCTGTACTTTTTTTGTAATTATCTTAACCATTATTTTATTTCCTTGTAAGTAAATTACTTTGAAATACCATTGTGTGTGAAATGTGTCACATAAATTGCATTGCATATATTAATTACCCAATAAGTAGTAGTTTTAGCTAAGGTTTTGTCCAGAGTATTTATAAGTGCAAAGAATACATCCCAGACCTTAAAATGTATTTGGATTTAAGCAGGATATAAAAAAACACTTATAATCCACACAAATAACTCATTGCACACATATATTCAATCACCAAGCATCGACTGTGTGAGCAGTGTTATGATCAGAGCCAGAGATTCATCAAATCATCAGTCATCCATGAATCTAAAAACTCTGACAAGTGTTTACTTTATTTTTTGGTACATGTCAAAGAGTTCTATATTAAGAAGCAAGAAAATGGACATAAAATAAAGATTAAAATTTTTTTTTTAAAGGCCTGGTCTTGTATTTGTTAAATTATAGCGTGTCACAGGAATATTTTCACATTTTGTCCCGTTATAATTATAAATGTATTTTATTCAGATTTTATGTGATAGACCAAAACAAAATATTGAATAATTGTGGAGGGAAAATGATACATAATGTTAAAGATTTTTTATAAATACAAATCAGGAAAAGTGTGGATTCAGCCACCCTGAGTCAATACATTGTCGAACCATCACTTTTGCAAGGCACTGTATATTTGCTAAGGTTGGGCAGTATCTACAGAAAGGAATGCAGGTATATGAGTAAAAAACACAATCATTAATCCTGCTACTAGTTTAAAATCATTACTACAGTAGTGTGAATGAGAGTGTCACTGGTCATGCCAAATGATATTTAAATAAATACAGGCCATATTTGCAGTTGTGTGTTATTGCTGTATACCATAAATAGCTTGTTGCTACAAGCATTGGCACAATGACAGCAAGACAAAAGACAGCTACGCAAACTGAGCTCCTCAACCTGTAGGAGGACAAGAGCACTATCTAAAATGGCTGTAATTGTTGTTTTGTCAAAACATGAAATTTGTACTACGGGCTCCACTTAGCAACAGTCAGTGATACAAAAAGGGTAATGTCTTTCTTGTCGCACTGATTTTCACCAGAATGCGAACAGTCAATCAAGCATTATATTATTTCAGTACACATGTCCTTAACCAATCATTTGTTGTTGTTTTTTTTAGGATATAGTAATTGAGGGTTGAGTTCAGTGTTCTGTCAGACAATGACAATGCTATTTCTAATAAGCCGCTAAGCTATTTAGTGTTAAAAGCGTCCGAGGAAGTCTCTGATACACCTTTTAGACCAGTTAGGCTCCCGTTGTGGCTTTCAAACTATTAAAAATACTTTTGCAACAGACTACACACTGCAGACTTCACAAGTCAAGTCATGTAGACTTTTACTGTCATTCCAGTCATATATATAGTGCAGTATAAACAGGAAAACTAAATCCCCCAGGGAAATGGCAGGAGAGTGCTGTGTGTGTGTGTGTATGTGTGTTTGGTCAGATGCAACATTGTTGGCTTCACAGATGCAACTAATGGTGTAGACGTCCATAGTGATAGGAAGGAAGACCCCAACAGGTGATGTAGTGTCATTCGAGGTGGCGCAATTCCCAAAACAGGAAGTAATACAGGTGCATAAGGGCGCCGTCGCAAGAACGAGAGTGACCTCGTTTGATTACTGCTTCTGAACAACTTAGCAATCGTACACAAACACGCACACTATACAAAGAGAACTCTGAGAGACATTCATTAATTATATCTGATGTTACCGAGCGTTTTGATTCGCCGCCGAAGTCTTTTGTTTTGATTCCTCCTCTCGTCTCTTCATTTGGATTCGCCTGCATAACTCTGAGTAAGTGTTGACATATAAGTTCATAACTGGTTGAACGGGGTGTGTCGGCTTCCCCGGACACGCCTGCAAAGTGGCCAGTGGGTAAAACAACAGGCCTCTTGTGTTACGGTGATACTCTGTCGAGAGAGGATTACTCTGTTGTCACATGGGGCCGAAGACAAAACATTAAAGTACAGCTATGAGGCTTGGCCACACAGGACTTTATAGAGCTATAAGAAGAGGGATTAAACAGGTAAACAGAACAAATAGCGAATATCGGCCTGGGAAATTAGCGCCAGCACAATATTAGTTTTTAAACCATTTAGTAAGAGAATACAAAGGACAACGTGTACTTTACAAATCGAGCATGCACAACACACACACACACACACACACACAGGGTTGGGCAATTATACATCATTTTCAAAATACAAAATACCAAAGATTTAAGGGTATCGAAATAAATACTAGTCCCACCAAAGTCTCCTGTATGTTTATAGTATTGTTTTAAAAATAGTAAAAATACTTGAGCAGAGAATTTCTTACCAAACGTTCCATTAATTTGCCCTTCACCATTACATTGGCTCAGTTGATTATGTAAACAGTGTTTGCAAACACAAGTTTGACAGTTGGTGGCCTTCACGATTCATACCTTCACCGCCTCCTGCCAGTGGACTGGTCATCTGCTCTGATCGCAACAGGGCAAAACCAGTCAGACGCCATATTTTTTATTTTATCATCATGTAAAACCTCTTACTTGTATTTAGATTATATTTACAATATTAATATATACTGTTACAATATATATTACAAAAGTAATTTGATGCAAAAGTCATTTTCATCAACCCTATACATGTATCATATATACTGCCCATCCCTGCACGCTCACACACACACACACACACAAAGACAAAAAAGGTGGGTCCAGCACCACCCTGTTTGTGTGTATTTATGACATCGTAATTGCCGTTTGTTAGTGTGTAACACAAAAGAGTCATTGCACATGCAGTATTTAATGGCACATGTACACTGTTTTTGACCACTCCCCTTTTTCCTGGCACTCGACAAGCCTCGAGTGCAGTTGTATTCTATTCTGATCCCTTTGCGCAGTGGTATTGTTTCTCTGCTTTTGTGCACTTCTTATGATTTCATTAGCACGTAACCGCGCCTTCGGTTGTGAGCTCTCATGCACGGGTGTCAAACTCATTTTCACCGCGTGCCACATCAGCACTACAGTTGGTTTTAACAATGAGACAGTGTATATATACACTTTGATGAGCGACGCCGCCTCATAACACAAATAAGACGTGTTTTTTTTTCTCCTTGAAGAACAAACATGTATTCGCTTTCCCCTCTTTCTTGGAAGTGCCTTCCACCTGCATCAGTTTTTCGCTTCCTGGACATTTTGGGATCATTTGTAGAAATTTCTCAATTGCGCTTGTTGGAAAAATCGCCCTCGGTAAACGCCGATGTGGGATACAGTGCTATCTAGTGGCGGGACGGCGTCACTTCTCGGGTAACATCGTCACATGATTTGTGGGAGATGTAGTTTGTCAATGCATGCTTTAACGCAGCATTATTTTAAGGCAGTCACACACCTTTTAATCTCTAAAATGACATGGCAGGTAAGATTCAGCCTGCGGGTCTTTGAATTTGACACGTGTGCTCTAAAGCGCTGGACACGGCAAGAAAATGTTCAATAAAATCTTATATGATGTTTTATTGCTCGTATTGGATCGTGATGGTCTTTTCCTGTTTGTGTAGAGCAAAATACAAGCTCTAAAAAAATATAAATAAGTAAATAAATAGAACCATGGAGCTCAGACAGGTAGCTTCTTGTCAGGTAAGAAAAATGTAGGCATGAATGTGTAATTAAAATTCCTGCCTGTGTGTCAGTGTGCAATTACTGTAGGTGTTTTTCTTCCACCTTCACCAGAGTGAAGCAATGTCGAAAACCAAACGCCATCAGAATGTTAACATTATGTAATGTAAATATAATATAACCGTCAAATATTATTTTCGCACACATGGAAGGGATAAATTAGTTGATATACTTTATATTCATTCATTTTGCAGGGATAACAGATTTCCCACATGCATTTCTTTGTTGTCTTTCCTTTTATTTATTTATTTATTTATTTTTGTGCTAATTTTACAGTCTTTTTACAGTCTGTAAATTTTACAAATTTTACAATTTTACAGTCTCATAGATATAGTGATTAATATATTGATTTAGATTTATTTTGGGCACGGTGGCCTCACACCTCCAGGGTTGAGGGTTCGATCCCCACCTCCACCACATGTGTGTGGAGTTTGCCTCAAGGGGTTTTTCTCTGGGTTCTCCGGTTTCCCGGTGTAAAAAAAACATGCACGGTAGACTGATTGGCAACTTGGAAAATTCTCCCTAGTGTGTGAATGTGAAAGTGTGTGCACAATGCGATAGGTTGGCATTCCATACAGATTTTGGTAGCATCATGGAGTTGTGCTATATTTAGATCAAATACCCATTACATGCTTTCTGTTTGTTTTTTCCCCCCTAACGTCTCCAAACTTTACAGGCAGGTTCTTGGTCTTTGGGTCAGCAGGAGTGATACTGATTCATTTTAGCTGCAAGACATCTTAGTTTATTTTATTTTTTTTGTACAAGCATGCAGTATAATTATAAGTTAAAATTAAACCCAGGTCTACTTTTTACACATTTACATTGCGCACACACTCATTTACTCATTCCAGTCTTCGGAGACACACCTGACTTGATAGCATCAGACAGTCGAAACTGTACAATGACTCATAAGTGTCTGTATAATCGGAAGAAAAACCACCTCTGCACATCACAAACATGTGCACATGATCAGATTTCTCAGGCGCTGAAAAAACTGACATGTTCTTTAATCGTATAATGTTTATACGGCGCTATTTAAACAATGCAACGTATTTTAATTCATGATGAACCTATTAAATGGTGACTGTTTTTTTATGTGTGTGATTTATTGTTATGTACCAACGCTTTTAACCCATACAAAGCATGTTGCTTAACAGGGTGATGTATTTTTAGTTTGTATTTTTTTGATGGTTAATGATACAGGTTTCCTGTGTCATGGCATGCAGTGCGACTGCCTGGGACTGAATATGTTTTCCATGAATAGTCGGAATGTTGCATGGATACTGCATGATAGTGTCAGTAATGCAAAGCATTTTATTCTTACACTATTTATTCTTACACTATTTCTCATATACTCTACAAATGTTGGTAGCTCAAAGTGGTTTTATTACAGACAAGATGACACTGTGTAATAAGAGGCTGGTATGGCAAGTTATTGAGGAGTGGTGCAAACAATGAACAACCGCAAAGGAACAAGAAAAAAAAGAAGAAAAAAAAAAACAAACATGTACACGTGTGCACACGGAGGCTTCACAAGTGTGTGTGTGTATATGTGTGTGTATATGTGTATGTGTGTATGTATGTATGTGAATATATATCTATATACTATATCTATATATATATATATATATATATATATATATATATATATATATATATGTGTATTCAGATGCCCTCTTTGTTATATTGCAGCCATATGCTAAAATCATTTAAGTTCATTTTTTCCTCATTAAATGTACACACAGCCCCCCCATATTGACAGAAGAAGACAGAATTGTTGAAATTTTTGCAGATTTATTAAAAAAGAAAAACTGAAATATCATTATCATAGGGGCGCAATGGCTTAATGGTAACAAGTTCGCCTCACACCTCCAGGGTCCAGGGTTCGATTCCCGTCTGGGCCATGTGTGTGTGGAGTTTGCATGTTCTTCCCGTGCCTCAGGGGGTTTTTCTCCAGGTTCTCCGGTTTCCTCCCGGTCCAAAAACATACACTGTAGGTTGATTGGCACCTTGGAAAATTGTCCCTAGTGTATGAATGGGAGTGTGTGTGAGTGTGTGCACCCTGCGATGGGTTGGCATTCCATCCAGGGTGTATCCTGCCTTAATGCCCATAGATGCCTGAGAAAGGCACAGGCTCGAGGGAATATGGGATATAGCTGTAGAAGATGAATGAATGAATGAATGAAATATCACATGGTCCTGAGTATTCAAATCCTTTGCTCAGTATTTAGTAGAAGCAGCCTTTTGATACAGCCATGAGGCAAAGATACAAGTTTTTCACATCTGGATTTGGGGATCCTCTCCCATTCCTCTTTGCAGATTTTCTCCGGTTCCGTCAGGTTGGATGGTACAGCCATTTTCAGCTCTCTCCAGAGATGTTTAAGTGGGTTTAAGTCAGGGCTCTGGATGGACCATTCAAGAACAGCCGCTGAGCCACTCCTTCGACATTTTATCAGTGTGCTTAGGGTCATTGTCTTGTTGGAAGGTGAACCTTTGGCCTAGTATGAGGTCTTAAGCACTCTGGAGGTTTTCATCCAGGATATCCCTGTACTTTCATCTTTCCCTCGATTGAAAAAACACCCCCACAGCATGATGCTGCCACCACCATGGTTCACTGTTGGGACTGTATGGGACAGGTGATGAGCAGTGTCTGGTTTTTCTCCACACATACCTGCTTAGAATTAAGGCTTCAGGTGTTTTTTCCTGCATCTTGCACTGAGAGGCTTCCGTTGGGCCACTCTGTCATAAAGCCCCGACTGGTGGAGGTCTGCAGTGATGGTTGACTTGCCACAACTTTCTACCACCTCCCAATTGCATCTCTAGAGCTCGGCCACAGTGATCTTTGGGCTCTTCTCCCTTGTTAGCTCAGTTTGGCAGGATGGCCAGCTCTAGGAAGGGTTCTGGTTGTCCCAAACGCCTTCCATTTAATGATTATGGAGGCCACTTTTCTCTTAGGGACCTTAAGTGCAGCAGAAATTTTTTTTGTAACCTTGTCCAGATATGTGCCTTGCCACAATTCGGTCTCTGAGGTCTTCAGACAGCTCATTTGACCCCATGATTCTCATTTGCTCCGACATGCACTGTGAGCTGTAAGGTCTTATATAGACAGGTGTGTGGCTTTCCTAATCAAGTCCAATCAGTATAATCAAACACTCAAATGTAGGCATAGAACCATGTCAAGGATGAACAGCACCTGAGTAAATATATGCGTGTCACAGCAAAGGGTCTGAATACTTAGGACCATGTGATATTTCAGTTTTATATATATATATATATATATCTTTTCCTGTGTCTTTGCACCATCAACATTTTAATATAATCCTCCTCTTCTCCAATGACTTGCATAACCGGCATCCCATGTTAGGGCTGTCCTTTACTCCTCTCTCTCCTTGCTAAACATGTTGTACCAGTCTGTACTAGTCCATCTGCTCGAGGGTGTGGCCGCATCATAAATTCAGACAGCGAACCGGGTTTCTTCACAGGTGGATTCGTCAAGGCAACAGGTAGGACACAATAATACTTTATTTTAAGTGCAGCGACACACAAAAATATTGAATCATTAACAGTGTACAAGTATGTGTGTGCTGTGAATCTGTGCAACAATTTAACAATTAAAATTAAACGATTTGCATGCTTCATAACATTAATTTAACATTTTTCTCTTCATGCAGCTTTTGTGCTCTTATTCCTGCGAACAATGGCAGATACAAACCCAGGTAAGAGTTCGTATATATTTATATATACATATAAGCATGTGCTCATTTAATTCATTCATATAAAAAATTATTTGTTGATTTGTTTTTGTTTTTGCATGGAAAGGCAAAACACCACAGGTAACCGCTCTCATTCTTTTGAAGAAGAATTTTGAAAGATATGCATGTGTATATTCTGTACAGTATACATTAGAAACAATAGCAATGTTTGCATAGAGTAATATGAAACTGATGTATATTTCTCACGCAGTGTGAAACTAAGAAAGGATGCCACGAGGAGGGCAAAGGAAAGGATGCAGGGTGCCATGGCAAGGGTCACAAACCAGGTCAAGGACATGGACATGGACCAGGTCAAGGACAGGGACAGGGTCATGGTCATGGTCATGATCACGGCCACGGTCCTCCCCATGGAAAAGGAAAAGGAAAGGATGGCCAAGGCAAACCATAACAATAAGAGCTGATTGAAGAGACTTCTAAAATCTGTCTATTTCTTGACTATTTCGAGTCATCACTAATGAAATAAAACATGTATAAGTAATCAACATATATTTGTTTATTGTCAATTAAGTGATCATCAATAAACTGTTGGTATTGAAGAACGGCTTTGGGCTTTAAAACTCACACAGGTCAAACAAAGTTGTGGCAAGGTATGAACATTTTACAGGGCAAGATGTTAATGAAATGTGGATCTTGGGGGGGGGGGGGGGGGGGGGGGGGGGGGGGGGGGGGGGGGGGGGGGGGGGGGGGGGGAAAGAAAAAATATATACATATATGAATTATTTACTTTTATGAACAATCTCTGCAATACTGATCAGAACATGCTTTAAACATGCATCCAAACAAATAACAGAATTCTGTGTCAAGGTTATATTTCCACTACAAAACTTAGAAACACGTAAATACAAATACAAACATGAAAAACTAATTTAATAAAAGCTTATTAAAAAATAGCTTATTTTATGAGAAGCACCCCTAATACCCATGATTCATAGGGTAAACATTTGCCACACTGAATGGGGAAAGTGCTAAAGGGGTTCAATTTTGAGTTCAGCTCCTCAATGCCTATAGCGCCACCATTGGGTGAAATGTCAGGTAAATAAATGCTTATAACTATTGAACCAAAAGTATTTTCCACCTTGCTCAGACCAGTTCAAATGTTTGAATTTGTTTGCATCCTGCCTTAATGCCTGAGATGGGCACAGGTTCCCCGTGACCCGAGGGAAGATCAGATATAGTGTAGAAGATGAATGAATGAATTTGTTTGTTTGTTTGTAAGATTACGAAACAGGGTGATTAACCACAGAGATCATCCTTTATCATTTATCTAAAAAAAAAAAATTCCCCTGTAAAAAAAACAAGTTTGGCAGTGAAGCCACCAAACAGGAAATAAGGCCAGAGTAAACAATGGCTGGAGGCAACGGCAATTGAAAAACAACATGGGTGAATCAACAACCCAATAACATTTAGATATAGTTTAGATCCGACATCTAACTCAAATGAAGTTTCTATTTGTTTGCAGAGCCAGGAGGCATAAGAAAAACATCATGGTATTAATTATTTTTATTAGAGTTTGCCTTATTAGTGTTTCAAGTTGATTTGCCATTTGCACAGGTATGTTCCACTGCATAAACATTGTCTGTTTCTCAGTCAGTTTTAGGTTTACACAGTGATTACGTGATGTACAACACACAAATAGTAATTCTCTGTGTGCAGTGGTTAAATGTGGCTGATCGGTGTGTGTTTTATAACAGATTGTCATTCGTTTTGGATTTAATGAGTATTCTTGTACTTAAAGCTTGCATTAATGCGCCACAGATCAATTTGTCCAATCTTTAGACCAATACAGAACAATTACACAAAGAGACAAAAACGAAACCTTTTTATACATTTACTTATGTCATCTTATTTTTGCTGATGGGATAAAATGATTCCCATCAGTACTTCCCGGCTTAGTTCTGAAAGATAGCTATATCTATCCCATCAAAGATCAAGGTGTTTACATCATGCAGACCGAACAAATGTCTCCACAGTCAGTGAAAACTGAAATTCCCCATCCTCATTAGGACGTTTCGTCTTCGAACATACAAAAAACACACAAACACAATGATGCATCCATTCTAAAAGGACTGGCTTTGTCATGGACAAATGCATTTTCAATTCAATGCACTTTTATTTGCAGAGTGATTTTAACAATGGATGGTGTCCCAAAGCAGCTTTAGAGAGGTCGTAACGTTTTATATGTTGCTCCATAAAACATTAGTGGCTATAAGTAACGAGTGAGCAAGTGGAAACAGTAGCACGAGAGAAAAAGAAAAAAGAAAAAAAATTGATGCCACCGAAAGTCCATTCATTACAGTTCCATCATTGTACTGATGCAGAATTGTTCATGCAAACTGCAGTGTAGCAAACTGTTTATATTATTTACAATCGCAATGCATCCTCGGGTTCTTGAGTTGTTCAGTCACTCAGGTCACATGACTTACTGTTTAAATAGCAGGTTCCTATGGAAATGTACTGTTTGGGGAAACACCTAACAACTTGTTTTTTTGTTTTGTTTTTTTAATGAGATCATAAAACAAAATATTCTAGGCTTGGTATTTTTTGATTAGTCTTTTAAGTTCAAAGTCATAAATGACAAATTGGTGTTTTTTTTTCTTTGTTTAAGCACAATTAATGCAAGTCTGGTTATTTTTAATATGTTTTATTATATGTTAATTTAATACGCTGATAGGAAAATGGAATTCAAACTGACATTCCTGGCCTAACGTTCGCTCCAAATCAGATCAAGCGGGTGTGACAAGCCTTCATGATTTTGCTAAAAGTGTGTACTAATATTCTGAGAGTATAGAGTGGACTATATGTTTCGGGAGGCCTGACTTTTCCAGACATGTGTGATTAAGAAGTGTTTGGATTTAGTAGCATTACATTTTCTCTTCACATTTTCTATTTCAGCATGACAATGCTCATGTGCACAAAGTGTACTCCATGATGATATGTATTGGACTGGACAATATTAAGCGAGTGCTTGATTTGCTTGCTTAGTTTTGCAGGATAGGAATTGAGAATCCATGGGGCACGGTGGCTTGGTGGTTAGCACGTTTGCCTCACACCGCCAGGGTCCGGGTTCGATTCCAGTCTCGGCCATGTTTGTGTGGAGTTTGCATGTTCTCCCCGGGGGGGGGTGCCTCAGGGGGATTCATTTTCTCCGGGTTCTCCGGTTTCCTCCCGGTCCAAAAACATGCACGGTAGGTTGATTGGCACCTTGGATAATTGTCCCTAGTGTATGAATGTGTGTGTGAATGTGAGTGTGTGCGCCCTGCGATGGGTTGGCATTCCATCCAGGGTGTATCTGGCCTTAATGCCCATAGACGCCTGAGATAGGCACAGACTCCCCGTGACCCGAGGGAAGATCGGATATTGCGGTAGAAGATGAATGAATGAATGAATGAATGGAGAATCCTTTACTTAAGCCAAACCCTTTCAAACTCAATTCAATTTTATTTGGATAGCGCTTTTTAACAATGGACATGATCAGAAAGACCATTTACATTGGCAGATGTCCCTTTCCAGCTGAGCAGGTGCAGGTCACGGGCCTTGCTCAAGGGCCCAGAAGTGGCAGTATAGGGGGTGTGAGGTTCTGAACATGGAATTCAAATACAAAGTCCAATGCCAATGAGCAACCACCTCTCGTTCAATTCACAAATACATATTTCACATTTATAATTTATCCAGCCCCTATAAACGTATGCCTAACAAGTGAGCCACTGGTAATAGTGGCGTGAATAAACTCAGCGAGATGGCATTTAAAAACCTTTAAAAAGGCACCAGAAACAAAAGGGAACCCATCCTTATCTGGGTGACACCTAAATGTCCGTTCTTATAGTTCCCCAATTGTTGAGGTTAGCAGCTGTTCACCTCTTGAATGCAAAAAATAAGCTGTTTACTTTAGTTACAAATCCAGCTCAGACTGGTATTCTTCTTGTGAAATAAAAACACTATGCAGTGAGATCCCGGTTTAAGTAGGGACTCGTCCCAGTACCCAACTTCACTAAACCTCTCTACATCTGTGATCTCTCCAGAGCTCCTGCTTTACCTTAGAATAAAATACTTCATAAAATGAAAAGACTGTGTCTCAAACATAACTTGGAAACTGAAAGTTGGTAGGAGAAGAATCTGCCCCTCTGCTGTACAAGCTTTACAATAGAGGAACAAATATAGAAAAGACACAGAACAGTGGTACAGCACCTACAGTCCTGTCGGTTCAGTTCTTTGTTCCAACTCTGCTATGTGCACGGTCTGTAGCATGCTAAAAAAAAAAAAATGTAAAGAATCCAAATAACGATTTTGAAAGGACAACTTTATTTCCTAACAGAGACACGGGTTCCAGTCATAGGTTACCATTTTTCATTAGGCTGAAAGATTCCAGAGACGTGTACACAAAGTCGCAATACTGTTACGAATACAGTCAAGCTTAAGATATAGGAAAAGATGAACAGTTTATAATCTTTTCACACAAACTGCGTGTTTGAAATAAATCCAAGGGAAACAAACGTCCCAATTGTCACAACTTACATAGTCGTTTACATGCTTAGTACTAATTAAGGTCTTTTCTTGAACATGTCAGTTCTGTGAGTTTTAATGAATACATCGGATCATTAATCATGTAGTGTACCATTATTGGAATGCTTGAGGATTCTCTATACACGCAGAAAAGTTTCTTTACAAATGAAAAGGTTCCATTGTGCAATTTCTTGACAGTTAACAATATTCGTTAACTTTGTATTTAACCAGGAAATTATTCATTTGTATTATTTTTTCCCCCAAATTTCCCATGCTGCATTTTGTCTTTTAAGTAATAGGCACACTACAAATATGGCCAGATGTCTGCTGGCATACTGTGCATCAGCTTCAAGAATAAAGAAAGCTATTTATGGGTTTGGTAGCCAAGTGAATCGGTTATCAGAACATCTTTAATGGGGAATACTCTGATAACTGTAAAACAAAGACCAACGTCCAATCTTAGGAAATTATTCGGACTCTAATCACATTCCTAAATTAACAGTGCGAAACATCTGGTATAGAAGTGTGCCTACTGGATTTGTTGTGTTAGAAGAGTCCGATGACTTCGGTGGTCACTGGGTCCAGATCTATGTCGTAGAAACAGGGGCGTGTCGGGAGGCCTGGTATGGTGGGCATCTGTATGGGGGAAACAAGAACATATATACATATATGATAAATTAATATATAAATTATTATCTGTTAACACAAACTGAAACATGTACATGAATGCTGTGCTGTTTGTGAATAATAAATAAATAATATCAGTGGTGACCGACTAGTATGGAGTAAGGAGAATAAAACTTTGAAGAAAATGCGGATACTCTATACTGGTAGACAAGTAGACACTTGCTGGAATGGTCATACTCGTATCAATGAGAAGTTTCGTACCAGGTAGAAAAGAGAAATGAGAATTAATGCTATTACTGTCAGAATCTATTTCTTGTGTAATTCATAGTACATGTGAGAGGAAAGGACTTCTCACCGTGCCAACTAGCGGGTAGAGAAAGCCAGCGCCGACACTTGCACGAATATCACGAATAGGCAGGACAAAGCCAGTAGGCACACCCTTCTTTTCAGCATCGTGAGAAAGAGACAGATGGGTCTTTGCCATGCAGATGGGCAAATTGCCAAAACCCTACAAGAAGAAAAAAGGGGGAGGGGTGAAAACTTTTCGAAATCAGAACATGGAAGCTTGACACTGACTGATGTGTACACGAGCAACACGTTTACCCATCGCATGACTAATTTATATGAACTAAACAGGGAGTAAAAGTGTCAGAGTTCCTTGAGCATTCTGGCCGCAGGGGCCTCCACCCTTTCTGCTAACGTCTGTTAAGTGGGCATGTACAGCTTTTCTTTTGCAGAGAAGTTGAAAAAAATGCAGGGGAAAAAACATTTTCAGGAAGTTCTGAGATGGTACACACAGTGTCTACAGCTTTGAGTCGGGTTCTATGAAGCAGCGCTGTGATCTTGTGATCATCAATTAGCATTAGGTTAGCTATGAATAAAAAGCATAGTTACGCATGCACACCCTAAATCTGCTTGCCCAAATCGAGATTTTGCAGATACAAGTTTTCTGCATAATAAAAAAAAAAAAAAAAAATGCATGAAATTAACTTTGGATGTATTTCCAGGCACAAGTTTCAACCACAAAGCTGCTTGTTGTTTTGTTTGTTTGTTTTTCTGCCTACACTAGTGGAATGTACTTTTCATGTGACAGTGAACACACCAAGTCATGCCAGAACACACAGTCTCTCACACAAACATTCAAGTAATGCTTTAATCGAAGGCACTATATTGCCAAAATATTTACGGCCACTTGATCATGTGTTTTTTGTTTTCTTACAAACTGTTTCCATACAGTGGGGGCACGGTGGCTTAGTGGTTAGCACGTCCGCCTCACACCGCCAGGGTCCGGGTTCGATTCCCGTGTGTGTGGAGTTTGCATGTTCTCCCCGTGCCTCAGAGGGGTTTTTCTCCGGGTTCCTCCCCGGTCCAAAAACATGCACTGTAGGTTGATTGGCACTTTGGAAAAATTGTCCCTAGTGTATGAATGTGTGTGTGTGTGTGTGTGTCCTGCGATGGGTTGGCATTCCATCCAGTTGAGCATTCCATCCCCCCCCCCCCCCAGGATGTATCCTGCCTTAATGCCCATAGACGCCTGAGATAGGCACAGACTCCCCGTGACCCGAGGGAAGATCGGATAAAGCGGTAGAAGATGAATGAATGAACAAATGTTTCCATACAATTGCAGGATGAAAGTACTTATGATCTCCTGACCTAGACTTAAATGTACAGGAGCAATTATAGTGAATAACATTAAAATATTAATTAATAAAAAAAGAAAAAACCTAGCGACCTAGTGAGTGCTTTGGTGACGAGGTAATATAAAGGAATATCTTAGGAATATCTTAGACATGAACTCGGCTGTTCAGACATCTAGGGGACATTCAGTCCACCACCAAGTACTAGAACAGAGAGGTGTGTTGGCGTATGTCCCTAACCAGTGATACGAGCAGTCAAGCAGTGCAAAAGAATCTGGAAGAGTCAGGTTCTGGGTTCGAGCCCCGGTATCGCCGAGCTGCCACTGTATCAATGGCTGACCCTATGCTCTGACCCCAATTTCCAAAAACTAGCTGAGGTATGCAAAGACAGTATTTCAGTGCAACGTGTATGTGACGAATAAAGGCTATTCTTCTTCAGTACATGGTGATGCACAGCAATGATCCGTTTTTGGCTTTGAAGACAACCATCAGTATGTTAATTCCGTTTAGGGCAGCTATCGGGTCGCGTAGCAATGATTAGAGATGGGATTAAATAGGCACGCTCGACACAGATGGGCCTGACCTCCAAGACCTAGCGCAGGTTGCAACCCAGATAAACATCTTGCCTGTTTTGTGTACAGCTCCACTTTATGCTGAGCTTCTGGCAGGAGCTCGACATCGTCAGCGCCGTAAATCTTCTGCGCGATTATTCTGATCTTATCGACGATGGGCAACTGAGGAAATGTAACGCAGAGGCATTTTATACATACAATAGCAAGCAAAATATCTAATGTTATGAAGTATATACACAGGACAGTCAAACTGCTGAATTTTTCATAGATGTTACCTCAGTGTCATACAGAAAGCGGAAATTGTTGGGTGCCTCAGCAGCTTTCTGTACTGCCTTGCCCAACTCTGTGGCTCCAGCGCCCCCATCTGCCCAGTGACTGCAGGGCACTGCGTCAAATGCTCCTGCCTGTTTCGATAGCTCACAGATCAGATTCAGCTCAGCGTCAGTGTCTGTCCTGGACACGAGCAGGCGACGAGTTCCAATATATGTCAAACACACAATAGGACAGAGTTATGGGAAAATAATCAACAACAGAGCTGACTGCTGTTCCTTAGCGGCAAGCCCTTAAATATGACTTCTATTACACAAAACATATATCCTATCGATTACAATTCTTACTTAAACATTATTTTCCAAACATGTTTTTATCCAATTAATGTCACAGTTGATGTTTTCTATCATGTGACTCTGAAAATAAACCCGGCCTGGATTTATCGTGAAACTACAAATGCGTTAATGCTGAGTGTTTTCCTATCAAATACTCTCCAAAGTCCAGCACGGGAGAACCATTCCAGTTACATGAAAAACATTTCACAGAAAGCATCAATAATTACAAATTGTCTTTATTGCAATTACATTATTGGGTTTAAATTGTTATAATTATTTAGCCGTATGTAGAGTGTCTCCTATTACAAGTATTTGTTTAAGGTTTTACTCTATTATGTAACTTTAAATCTCAATGTAAAAAAATCTGTGCTTTTACAGAAACTCATCCAGGACCTCCTGACCAATCAGAAACGAGAGCCTATTTATGAATATAGTCTGTGTGTTGTACCTCTTATTTATTGCCATCATATCACTTACTTGAAAGCATTGACTGCTACGACAACTGGCACCCCAAATTGATTGGCGTTCTCGATCTGCTTCCTCAGGTTGTTGCAGCCTTTCTCCACCAGCTCCAAGTTCTAGAGCACCATATGAACACGTCACGGTTAGGTCTCTATAATGTTGTGTAGAACTAGTGTGCCGCATGTTTGTGCACCGTTACACAAGGAATAAAATCCTGACAATTAAATACATCGAGGGAGTTAATGCATGAAGAATGGACAGAATGAAGGTGTTAAAGTATTCTGAAATAAGTAGAACAAAAATCATAAACTCTTAATATTGATTATTAAAAAAAAAAAAATACAAATAAAACATGTTTGTGGTTGGAATACATGATCACCAAAGATGTTATATTTATATTAAGGCCTTTATAAAACAGTAGCGTCAACAATCCAAACACGAATAATTTTAAAACAATATGGATATAAATAATACCAGTTTGGACTTTTTGTACCAAGCTGAAATAAGAAAATATTAAGGTGCCATTAAACTATTGTGACTTAAATGCGCATCTAAAACTAGCCCCTATACAAAACAATATTTATTCATTTGTTTATATCATATAAGGTAAATGACAGAAAAATAATCATTTAAGATCAGTAAGATTATCAGAAAATATTCACAATAGATGCCTTACATTGTATGTGACTGTGACGCTATGGTACTTTGCTTCTTTAATTTTCTTTTACTTACAAGTGTTCAAATGTGCTTGAATGAATCATTTGAACCACCTCTCAGCCAATGAAAATCATTCAGACAGACCTTTTTTTTAAAATATAGAATAATATAAAGGATATGATGCTAATATAAAATGTGCACAAGCAGATTTGTCCCAGACAGAAGAACCTGAGAGAGAATTACCTCTTCTATATACTCCTTTGGAAGAGTCGTGCCAGCTGTAACCTGGAGAAAAATAAACACTTTAAATACAAAAATATTTTAGTATTACCTTAGAAATATTTAAGAGCATAAGTAAACCAAGATCATTCTAGTCACGTTCAGTCAAAAACACAGACTTTTTTGTATTCTCTACTACATGGGTGTCAAACTCGGGCGTAATAATTTTGGCCCGTGAGATCATATCAAATGTGTATTATAGCTGACCCACCAGTAAATAGCGCATAAGCCTTAAATACTTAGAACATGTGCGAGGCTCTTTCATTTAAGAATGGAAAGATTGTATTTATTTATTCCTTGCAACTTAACCCCCTTAGTTCTGTTTTGTTTGCTTGAAATGTGTTTTTTTTTTCATATGCAAAATTGCATTCCCTATTTGCATAATGTAAATGCTAAATAAATAAACAGCACCGCTAATACTACAAATCCCAGAATACTTTGTTAGAGCGATGGTGCATCAGTTGTGACCGCGGAGCACCTCCTAATTTTCTCTCAACAATCATTAGCATTCACGTTGCCAGTCAACTCAGACAAGTTTTATCCACCCCTCCCCAAAAGATGGACATTAAACGCCATTAAGAAACCAAGCATAGCCACTTTGAAGAAAATAAATGATCTTATAGCCCAGTATGAGCAAGCTACACCGGTTCCCTCTCAGTGACCGCTTAATAACGAGTATATGGGTGTTCACTAAGAACACAGTGGTTTTAGGAAGCCCTTTCCAGATGGAGAAATGGTAAAGGAATGGATGGAGGGTGTGTGTGAAACACTTAGATGGGTTAAAAAAAAAAAAAAAAAAAAAAAAAAAAGACTGACCTGAGAGAAAAATTTTATAAATACTCCTGTCTATAACATACATGCTACAGAATGTGTGTGTATGTGTGTATTTATATGTTTATATTGTCCGGACCTAGGCAATTTTAGTCTGAAGACCCCTGGTATATAGTTACAACTGGCCCTTCGAGGACCACCGTAATGCTGATGTGGCAGGGATCTCTGAGTCTTTAAAACACACACAGCCACAATTTTTACAGAAAGGATAAAAACCTCTCTGTCGAAGAACGCCAACAAAGCATACAAAGTGGTTCAACTGAAAAAGGGTTTAAAGACTAATCAAAACATAAACAAGTCTAAGCATTGTGTCTATTCGGATGGATGGCTTAGCTCTGGCAGCTTTATTGATTGGTATTACTCCATTATATAATAATGTCTGAACAGGTGTCCTGTTAACATTTATTACGAGTTCATATTCCTAAAAATGGACAGATTTCCTTTCCTACATCTGCCGAGAAGATTTTCCGCTCACCACTGCTATAAATATTCATATAATGGGTTTGAAAATCCTTCCTGACGCCTCAAACTAAATATTATCCATGTATTTTCCGTCCATTTTTCTCAGTAAGGAATTCTCATACACAAAACTATCCAACAATTTGGGATGTGTTTGTTTTTGTTCGCCAACATTTTGGTGCAACTTCTGCAGGAAAGTTACATAGATCAAACTTCCTCCCTATTTAAATGCTTGATGTGAAGATTTATCTTGGCCTTTATCCAAATGCTTGATGTGTCAGGTAATTGACCGATCGGACCTCATAAACCAATATGAGTATAGGAATTATAAGTAAATGGGTGATCAGGAATAATATACCATTTAATAAAACAAACAAAAAAAAAAAAAAACAACATGTAGCAGGCAAATCAGAAGTAGTGATCCGACTCACCGTTGGTCCACCCCCATGCATCTTCAGCGCTCTCACGGTGGCCACCAGCACCACCACGTGAGGCCGTAGCCCAGAGTAACGGCACTTAATGTTGAAGAACTTCTCCATGCCGATGTCGGCTCCGAAACCTGCCTCGGTCACTGCCCAAAAGAACACGCCAAGCACAAAAGAGGATCAGATATAAATATGGGTGGTGTAGGATGGGGATGTATATACAAGATCATCAAAGACATTATATTTATTATTTATTTAAAGGAATAAACCCGAATCATTTAAAAACAAGTATAGCTATACATTTTAAGTTGAAGTAAGAAACTATTATACAAAATCCAAACGTTTAAAATATAAGCCTATTATATTATATTAGACATTTATATAATAGTTGTGTTCAGGTTGAATTTGTGATGACATGCACCACATGAATAAATGACATTTATAATTCTAGCATAAATAATTTTCAGTTTTCCATCAATATTTTTTTTCTTTTTTTTAACCCGATATGTATAAATGGGTATAATGTTATTGTGGCCGTGACAGCTGTTATAGTGGATTAGTGTTATAGTGGATATAGTGTAAATTATTTGACCAGCAGGGGGCGCCTCACACCTGTTCTCTTTCTAATTACTTGCTCACTAGCAGCTAAACAGTGAAAAGACCGAAACGTAACATTGTCAGGACTCCTTTAATAACAGACTTCCAGAGATAAAACAAGTCTTTTGATTGTACTAACTGAAAAAAAAAAAGTTTGCTGTCGCACTTTAGCCAGTGTACTGAGAATGATGCGAACACAAAAATAAATGCACCTTTAATGTTTCTACAGCGCTAACATTCAAGCTTATAATTTAATCATCTTTGGTCACCTTTTTTTTTTTTAAAGCTTGATTTGTCCTTACCAACAAACCCTTCATGCCCAACAAGCTTCAGAGCAATTTTATCAGCCAGGATGGAGGAGTTCCCATGGGCGATGTTGGCGAAAGGGCCAGCATGAACAAACACAGGAGTACCCTGACAGACAGAATGACAAAACGCTTCTTTTATGGAGAGAAAAAAAAAAAAAAAAAAAAGCAACCTTTTTTTTTCCTTTGCATGTTTTTAGGATAAAAAAATAAAAAAAATTATATTATATTATACACACACACACACACACACACACACACACGTGTGAAAATATATATATATATCCATCCCCCCCAACCCCCCCCCCCCCCAGGTACTAAAAATTATTTTAACAATACAAAATGCACTCACTAATCCCTTAACAAATGACAAACATTCTGTTCATGCATTGATCTCGTACCTCCAGGGTCTGCATAAGGTTGGGCTTGATTGCGTCTCTCATTAGAACGGTCAAGGCACCACACACACCCTGAAAACAGATTGAGCGAAACGTTGAGACCTGAATCATAAATTAATTTTATATTTTGCTAAAAAGCACCAACTAGCCAAATAAAACCTTTTACAGTTTTAGTTTTAGTCTTTTAATGCCATGCCAGCTCCTTTGACTGTGTTCATGGAGAAATCTAGCTTTTGAGACATGAAATATAAGAATAAAAAGTTTTGAATGTCTTATCCAGCATTGTGTGTAGATTACATCATCACAGTGGCTATTAAAATTCAAGAGAATTTTTTTTGTTTTTTAACGGCTTATAGTTTAAAATATGTGATCGTAATTAATTGCAAGTTCACTTGCGAGTTCTTTCATTAATTGCATTTTTTTGTGTTCCCAATGTACCATAAATTAATACAGCTCATGTTTTTAATAATATAACCAATTGTGACACGTTACAAATATCAAAAATTTTAAATCTCTCATCAAATTAAAATGATTATTTTATATTTATTTCACGCTGGAAATGATCATTATTTTGGTAATTCATTTTTAATTTCTCTGTATTTGTGGTTGTTTTAATTGTTAAATATGGTACGTGGCTCCTTTAAGAATTATGTTACGGTTTTGGTTGCTTTCCATATAAACTGGTGATGCGTTTAGGTTACATATGCTAATATAGCGAGGAGCTCATACCTGGTGTGAATGCGCAGCTAGTAGGCGTAATACAGGGATATTTAAGTTGATGCACGTTGTTGGGCGTTTATGGTAAATAAAACACATCGCCTCTTTTCTATTCCATCCTAACATTGTAAGCAGTAAGCGCGGATCAGGAAAGATTGATGCTGAAATTATCTGAGAAGGACACGGACTGAAGTTTCTTTATTCCGGTCTATATCCGGTCTTGTTCATTCAAGTGAAGGAGCAGATCACAGACATAGTAATGCACTCTGCGTTAAGAAAATTTGTGCCGTTAAAGTGAATTTGAATGATTTGGATGAATTTGAATCTTTGACAGCCCTATTATTATTTATTTATTTATTTATTTCGGAATTGATTTAGTGCCGTTCTTTATTTAGACATTGATGACATTCCAAAATCTTCCCAGTTGTTATGTGGTACGTTTTTTGGACATTCCTGTGCTTCAAGGCATCATTTTGAGCCGGCTATTTATTTTAATTTATTTATTTTTTATTCCATTATGCAGAAATCTCAATATACTTTAATGCTTCTGCTGTGAAAATAGGGCTTTGGTCATGCACACGTATACCCTGACGTAATTGACTTCCTGCAAAAGCCACTTGATTTCAAAATTTAGATCCGTCTGGGTATGTTGTAGGAATGTCGGGCTCATGTCCAGATATTTGCAATTCTCAAATGGTAATATATGTGGGGGGAAGGAAAAAAAAGCATCAAGGTGCTGCAAAATCCTGTATAATTTGTTTCTTTTTTTCAAAATAGTTTTTTTACTTTTTCACGCTAATTCAGCAGTCACTGTACTACGAAGGTAACCGTATTCTTTTCCATTTTTAGAATCGAGTGAGCCAACCAGCGTTTGATAAATTGGGGAATCAGATTTTATGCACTCTACTGTGAGAACACCCATTGGTAGGCGTATTGAGAGTTCTCTACCGTCTTGTCACCCATAGGCAATTCCACTCTAGGGTCTTGGTAGTCGAGTCATGTGCTCTCTACTTTCTTGCCTCTCATCGGTATTCGACTTGTGTGCACGCCAATATCTTCACTGCCATTTGAAATCGGATCATGTGCTCTCTACTCTCCTTATGGTCCAGATTCACTTCCAGTGGAAGTCTCTGTACCAAATCGCTCCATAGCTGCCTAAAACTATACTGTACTTTCGTCAACAGTGTCTAATCCTTGTTTAGTGCTCAATGGTTTCTGTTGCATGGACTTCACCAGCTCCAGGCCTCGGGACATGAATTATGTGAAAAACACTTTTGTAATTGTGTTGCTGAAATTGCTGAAATTATTAAATGAATGTTTTTTGATGAAGAAAATATTCATTATTTCCATCAAAAACAGTTCCTACTCCAACGATGTCAGAATGAAATGTTCTTTTGCTATTTGGACTAATTTAGTGAGTGTTTACTCAGAACAAACTTTTGAGCGGCAGTGTGCACACAACTCCATTAAAGACATAGGAAAAAAAAAGAAAGAAGCCCCAACACAACGTAGATTTAACTCTGGAAAAAAATAATCTGTATAACTGACCAGGTCTTCGGTGGTGATGGGATCGCCACTGCGACTGGTTGCCACCACCATTTTTGCCAGCCTCTGTCTCATGTCCTCCAGACTACTGGTGAGAGCCAACACAGCCATGATCTCACTGGCCACTGTGATGTCAAACTGGGCCTAAAGAACAGCACAGGTTTCTAGCTCATGAGATCATTAGCGTTCGGTCCTCAAAGGCAACATTTCAACATTAGCACATTCAGAATGCTTACTGTTCTGGTATGGCCCTTTTCAGTGGGGCTCTGGCCGATCGTAATCTTCCGGAGGAATCGATCGTTTGTGTCCAACACTGTATATTAGGAGAGAAAGAATTCGTTCTGTCTAGAAGCAAATTTACACATTTCAGCACGAGTGGAAAAGCAGTCGATTCACCTCTTTGCCAGGTGATTGCTTCAGAGTCAATGTCCAGCCTGGCGAAGCGAGTAATCTCCTCCTCAGTCAGTGCAGACGGATCGCTTTTCTCAATACCAAGTTTCTGTAGAAACAGAACACATTAGTATGTTACACAACACTAATATTTAATACAAGCAATGGAACACACACTTTAAAATGTACAATTAAAAAAAAAAAAAAAAAAAATATATATATATATATATATATATATATATATATATATATATATATATATATATATATATATATATATATATATATAATATATATAAAAATAATGTATACTTTAAGTCGATTGATCTGCACAGGAGAAAACGCTCTCCGGCCTCCAGATAGCGGCACCAGGCGGTTAAAAAGTGCCTGCAGGGATCATGTACACAGAGTTTGTAAGTGTGTATGCAGTATGTGTATTCTATAATTACATTACTACAGTAGGGACACAATTTATCATTACACACACACACACACACACACGAAAGTAGGAATTATTACACAATACAAGATAAACAATATACATGAGAATAATCTGTTATTTAATGACAACAAATGTAAATTACTTCAGTATCAAAATAACCACAAAAAAGTTTGCAATAATGATAATTGAAACAATGATCAACAGCTTTGTAAATTGTACAGACATACTTTATCAGGAAATCGAGATTCTACGGCCTTACACAACAACAACACTGATGCTTTCGCAATCAATTCAAAAAGTGAAATCTTTACCTTATCAGACTGAGTGGCTTCATGAAACATGCGAGCGTCGATGGCAGCAGCCACCAGGTTATTGGCAGCAGTGATGGCATGGATATCACCAGTGAGATGAAGATTAAACTACGGCCAAAAAACCAGACAATTCAGTATATGGCATCAAGAAACGTATTTTAAATATCGGAGTGTTTAATATTAATCTATTTGCTCCCACCACGTGACTATTTCTGGAGAAACTATGGCTTATACTTCACCTAGTCCAAGGCTAATAATAAATGGATTCAAAACATCATATCGATTGACAGTGACGCTTTCTGTAACAAGTCTCGGGTAACGGTTCATAAAACACCCACTAACTTGTCTTACAGATGTCTACCCAGGAAACACACACACATATACATATATATATATATATATATATATATATATATATATCATTGAGTGTCATTTGTGAATTTAAAACATTTTAACTGAAAGGGAATTCCTTTTGGTACAAGAATTAACCTTCAGGATGTGCTTTCATTGAAGAAATTCCCCCGATTTTCTACTACAACAGCACACACTGCTTTTCATTCCACATTTCTGAAACAAGTGAGCAAAATAGCAGCGAGATTACCTCTTCCATAGGTATAACCTGAGAATAGCCCCCTCCGGCTGCACCACCTAGCAAGAAAACATGTTCACATCCATGTTCGGAGACATGCACGGCAAATCGTGCGAACTGATGACGAGACTTACCTTTGATGCCGAACGTGGGGCCTTGTGAAGGCTGGCGCACGCAGGCAAACACGTTACACTTAAGGTGAGCACCGAGGGCCTGTACCAACCCTATTGTGGTGGTGCTTTTTCCCTCCCCGAGTGGTGTAGGAGTGATCCTTCACAAACAATAAAAGTCTGATACATACTGTATACAAGTCAACATTTTCACATTCAATGCATAGCATTGGAATAGAGCTACATTCTCAAATCTGTTCTTTTTCTTTTTTCAAACAAATAACCAGGTCATTCTAAAACATTCCTTGTGGACGTTGATCAATAAAAACAAATGCAAGATAAACCGTAAAGGATTTCTAACCCGGTAACAACCACGTATTTGCCATCGGCCTGGGACTTCAAGCGATCAATAATTTCCAGTTGAACTTTGGCTTTGGTCTTGCCATAGAGCTCGACTTCATCCGAGAGAAGCCCGATCTCCCGGGCCAGACGGTCAACGGGCTTAGGTGTAACCGAGCGAGATATAACAATATCACTGTGACAAAAGGAGGCAAAAATTAAGTGTTAAGATACCAGAAAGTTAGAGTTACCTTAAATGGTCATCTGAGCCACACATGAATATTAAGTGACAAATACGCACAACAAAGATATATATATATATATATATATTTTCCCTTTTGTTTCCTTTATTAATAGCAATTATTATTGAATAGAGTGTGCTCTATATAACTGTGTGCTGGTATAATTCTTACTCATTTTGTATTGTCATCTATTGTCTCACACATTGATTTTAAATCTTACTCATTTCAAGCTAATTTACTCTTTTATAATTCTGATTGAAGGCTAACTGTATTTTATATTCATAAACAGTGGTGTAAAAAAAGAAAAATTATTCATTTTTATTACTAGAATAACAATAAAGAACTATACAATGTCCAGAAAAAAGGTCCTTATCTTAACTGTTGCTACAGAAATCACAATTTAAGCATCAGCGTTAACATGATCCTGTAATTTAAATGAAATAAATCAATAGTTTTCAAGAAGTCACATTTCATACTTCTATATAACGTATACAGTAAAATAAAAAAGCGGTAGCAATAATCAGACCTGGGAACGGGCCTCTGCAAGTTGAGCTTGGTGTGAGTGATGTTCCATTTGCCTGGTTCATGTGCTTGTAGGAAACGCTTGGCACTTAGTACAGTATTCTAATAAAAACAGGGGGGGGGGGGGAACAGCTCAAAGAACAATATGCTTTTTACTACAGAAGATGTAGTACATCGCACATACCTGCATGAGCATTGCGACAGTCATGGGTCCGACTCCACCTGGGACAGGCGTGATGAAGGCCGCTTGCTCCTTAGCACTGGGAAAGTGGACGTCACCGACGACCCGCTTCCCGTTCTGCTTGGTGCTGTCTGTTAAACCCATACAGAGATAGGAGAGACTCTTGTGACCGTGCGCTTACTCCAAGGAACATGACACATTTTAATAAAAGGGCTCCTGATAAAGCAATGCACCAGTATTTATTTATTTAGTATCTATTTCTGATGAACTGATATTTATCCTGTTCAGAAACACAGCTTGGCATCTCCAGGGTCGCCCGAGACCTGGGAAACGTTTTTCTAACGTGCCACAGCTAAACATGCATGTATTCAATTAAAGCAGGAAATGGCCCTTACAATACCAGATGGTTAAGATGCAATCCAAGAACCTGAATTAACTACCACACACCTGGAACATGGTTAATACCGCAGTCAATGACTACAGCACCCTTCTTTATCCACTCGCCCTTCACCATCTCCGGTTTCCCAATGCCGGTCACCAGAATGTCAGCCTTTCCCACCTGTGTGTGTGTGTGTGTGTGTGGGGGGGGGGGGGGGGGGGGGTAAAGTTGCTTTGAGACCATTGCCATTGTTAAAAGCGCTATACAAATAAAAATAATTTAAAGTGAATTGGACCAAGAACCATTGCTAGCCTTGGGCCCTGACTCACTCTCATATGTTCTGATCATTTGAACTTGCATATAAATCTCACACATCTTACACTCAAAGACTGAAATGTGTATGGACATTAGCTTCTTGCTCATTTTTTCATTATTGCTGTTGGTAGCTGTCTCGTGTTTGTTATTGAACTAAAATAAATGTCTGCATTTGCATCCATTCTCTGCTTTTTACATGTCACAGACCCTTCCCAAACAGTTGAATGCAGGAAAATGCACAATAACATCATTATTTGGCTATTAGATCATGAACCATTTAAATGTCTCTTTTTGTTTTGTTTTGTTTTTTGCCAAAGAGATCGAGTATGAGATTATTAATTGGACATGGCAACAGAAGTTGTGTTGTGAACAATCCTTTTTTCACGTTTTTAGAGAAAGCGTACAATAGGGTTCCAAGAGAGGAGATGTAGTATTGTATGAGGAAGTCAGCTGTAGCAGAGGATTGAGAGTGTGGTGCAGGAAATGAGGACAGTGTGGCAGCAGTGTGCCGTCCAAGGGACAGACTAGTTCAAGGTGAAGGTGGGATTGCATCAAGGTTCGGCCCTGAGCCCTTTCCCATTTGCAGTAGTAATGGACAGGTTGACAGACGAGGTCAGATAGGAGTCTCCATGGACTATGACGTTAGCAGATGATATTGTGATTTGTAGTGAGAGTAGAGAGCTTTTGGAGAGGTGGAGGTTACGCACTGGAGAGAAGGGAAAGAAAGCCAGTAGGACTAAGAGTATATGTGTGTGAATGAGAGGGAAGGCAGTGGAGTGGTGCAGTTGCAGCGAGAAGAGGTGGTGAAAGTGGAGGAGTTTAAGTACCTGGGTCAACAGTGCAAAGTAATAGAGAGTGTGTTGGAGAATTAAAAAAAAGAGTGCAGGCAGGATGGAGAAGGTGGAGAAGAGTTACAGGAGTTATTTGTAATAGAAGGGTATCTGTTAGAGTGAAAGGGAAAGTTTATAGGACTGTGGTGAGACCTGCGATGTGGTACAGTTTAGAGACCGGGGCATGGTCTAGAAGACAGGGGGTGGATGTGGAGAAGTTGAGATTATCATTCGGAGTGACGAGGATGGACAATATTAGAAACGAGTTAATTAGAGGGATAGCACATGTAGGATGTTTTGGAGACGAGGTGAGGGAGGATAGACTGAGATGGTTTAGACATATACAGAGGAGGGATATTTGGATATTTTTTCAATAAAAATTCAGTATTTAAATATTTTTAAATCTCATTCACCATCACTACTCCCATTTATTGCTCTTTTTAATGTCCTGTGTGCGTGTGTGTGCGCGTGTGTGAGGACCAGACGGAAGCCACGAAACAAACTTTCGAGTACGAGAGACATATTGTAGAGCAGTTTGATACCCGCGTCATGTTTGGAAGTTTACCTCAGCTGCCAGGTCAGCGGTTTTTGAGTGACAGGTGGTAACAGTGGCATGATTCCAGAGCAGCAGGTCATGCATTGGGGCTCCTACAATCTTACTGCGGCCAATCACAACAGCCCTTTTTCCTGCCACAGATACGCCTGCGGAAAGGTTTAACATTAAATAACCACATCAAACTACTCTTTCTAATTAAACCACTGCAGACAAGACAGGGTTATAAAAAGCACGCGTGTCATTAAATGCTAAAGCATGTCAAAATGCTTAAACATGTCAGTGACATTTGGCCTCGTTAATCAAAACAGATACTTTATTTGTAAAACGTGAGCAATGAATACGACGGAGATTAAGATCCATGTATTTCAATTGCATACAAACATTTAAGGATGAATTTTGTGAAATCCATTCTTTTGAAAGAATAAATAAACAAAAAACAAGGCAAAAGATAGTGTCTGACATGGATGCGCTGCAGTGGCTGAGCTGCATTATACGATGTAGCACTAAGCAGATTTTTTTTTTTTACTTTTTAATTAACATGTCATTAATGAAAATATATAATGGGTGATTAAAGCGTATTAACAAATGTGTGAGATTATTATTTCTTTGCTTTTGGAACAGCCTATTAAAACAACCTATTCACAACCATACAAATTGTTTTATTTCTGTTTTTTTTATTATCAGTTAAAGCAGAAGAAGAAGCAGAAGCAAACACACCAACCTGTCTGTTTAATGAGCTCCATACAGCCATTTGGAGTGCAGGGAATGAAACAATCCCCAATGTCACCTCGGGCCAGTTTCCCTGCATTAATGCTGGTCAAACTAAAAGACATAAATAAACATTCTGCTGTAGTTTTCCAAAATTGTCACTTAATGAATTAACAAACACAGTTCCACTCTATAAGCAAACATATTGGGATGCCTTCCTTTTCCACCCTCACTAAGGCATTATCACATAGTTGAAGATACACATTATAGGACCCAAACCTGTTCCACCATGACAATATTCCTGTGTACAATGCAGGCTCAATAAAGATATAGAGTGGAACGAAAGACATTGAGATCCCTGCTATAGAGCTCTGACCTCAACCCTATCGCGTCATGTCAAGACAAAATGTGCGTCTTCAAATCTAAAAGAACTGCAAGGCGCATAATTTAGAGAATATCTATATGCTCCTTATCGATGCACAGCCACCAAAAAGCTCCTGCGTTCGTCTTTTCTTTAGATCTTCCAGCCGTAGTATTCACCCTGTTCCCTGATTAAGACCAACATATCACAATAAAATAAGAAATAATAGGACATGGGATGGGAATAAAAAGATGGTGAAAAGTACACATCACGTAAACATTGCTACTGTACCACAGACCACCTCATCCTACAACAGTACCTCACTCTACTAACCACCCTTGTGGCTGAACAAGGACAAATCTCCACACACACTCTAATATCTGAGACGAGTGGTGGTTATTATAGCGAATTAGCACTCAATGTGGAATGGGATGTTTAAAAAAACAACACACAGCAGATACAAATATTATTATCAGGCATCAACAGACATTGATAAAAAAACTGATTTTTCAATCATAGATTATGAGGCAGAAGTGAAAGCTAAATTAAGCTCTTCATTTACCCATCTACATCCTTCTCGGGAGCCACAGCGTTGGTGACCTTCTGAGTGTCTATGGGGTGAATCGAGTCCAGAGGCAGCTGCACTATGAGACCATGAATACTGCAGTTCTCATTGACCTCAGTGATACTCTTCAGGACCTGGGCACATGTGTAGTTGTTTTGAGAGCGCTTGACAATACTTTTAAATTCATTAATACAAAAACAACTGGGTTTTAACGAATAAAAGAAAGAATTATGATTAATAACCAAGAACAGAAACAAGATATACAGGCGGTAGAGGTCAGTGGTTAAGACATTGGCCTCTAGACCAGAAGGTTTAAAAAGCTGCCACTAGTGGGCCCTTGCTCAGTTGTTCCTCGCTCTGTATAAGAGCGTCTGCCAAACACTGTTTATGCAACTATGTGATGTGATGTGTGTAGTACAGAGTCTCTCACCTCTTCTTCAGTAGCAGTTTCTGGAAGCCTCAAGTGTGTCGCATTGATACCAATCTAAAATTACAGATCAATCAAAAACGTAAACCTGGGAACCTGCTTAACATCAGCAAAGTATTACAGTTTGCTATCCAAGTCACCAGTAAAAAAAAATATTACGAGAGCCCAAGTTTTTTGTTCACCTCAGCAGCTGCTTTCAGCTTCATGCTGATGTACAGGTTGGAGTCGTCTCGATTTCCCACCTGCAAGACAAATGCAATGTAAAGCTTTGTGTTTGGAAACAAAACAAAGATAATATAGATGACACAAGGGAAGACGTTATTAATTATAGCGGTTATGCACTCATATCCTGAACACTGCAAGAATTATAAACGCAGGAAATGATTTGGCACATCTGAGTGAGAGTGCACGTACTATATGGTGGTAGGCATCGACAATATATTAGCTACTTGCATAATAGAACGTTTCCTTTTGCTTTTAATTATCCATTTTGTAAGAAATTTCTCTTGCATTCCGTATTTGGACTAAAAGCAGCTTATAATGTGCTTTTTTCATTTGTGCTAGCATTGCCATATTTCAGTTTGTTCATATGGAAGTAATCCAGGTGGTACAAAATGACAGATCTACTACTAATAATAATAGAAAAGAAATTACATTTGTGAAATATGAGCTGTTGGTAAATTACTATTAAAAGTTAATAGTGTATCCTCCTGTGCAAATCCTTTTTTTTTTGCACAACAGATACAACCTGGTTGGCGCTACTTTTAAGTGTGTATTATCTTGTGTTCAATTTCAACCTTTTTTTTTTTTTTTTTTTTTTTTTTTTTTCATTTTTCCTGTGCACTTTGCTTTTTTCCTCATTTTTAGTTTGTTTTAGTTTAGAATTATACAAGTCTTTTATGTTGTCCGTTATAGAACCTTGGGGGAAACGCCGTCCTGGGGAAACGCTGTTCCGTTGTTGAAATGACAATAAAGCCGACTTGACTTGAAATAAAGTAAATGTCTTCTTAAAGAGGCTAGCAATAATGCCACGACGACGCCAACTTAACACACAAAATACCATATTAGTATGAGATGCAGGTGTATAATGTTCAATAGAAAACTGACCTGTAACACAACCAGGCCTGGTCTGAAGTTTGGGTCCTTAGCCTTCATTGCTTCCACCTCTTTCTTTAGCCTCTCTCGCACCTGGCTGTGTTGGGGAGGACCAAAAAAGAAAGAAAAAAAAATCAACAATTGTCATTTAATTGCTGAAATTACAGAAGTCTACTAAGTGTTGGCAAATGAGGGCTGCCATTTTTGTCACAATTGTCGTTCGTGTCCAGTTTAAAAGTAACACTTTAATGCTGCACAGTGTGCAAATTATTATTAGGCCACATATCAATCTAGATCTGGGTATCTGCAAAAATTTAGATTTGTAAAACAAAATACAATTATGCAAATAAGATTTAACTGTATCGAAGACTCACGCCGATCATCATGACCTTTAGCACGAATTTCTTTGCATGTTTAAACATGAAAGAAAGAAAGAAAAATAGAGAGAGCAAGGCTTTGTAATTGATTTATATTTATTACAATTAGATTTACAGAACAACCAAAAAACAAATAAAAAAATACAAAATAAATAAATAGATTGTGAGCTTAATGTAGAGCTGTGTGTCCGTATCCCACAGAACCAAGCTATTCCGAATAGGTTCATTTTTAAATGAGAACTACTAAAGTTACCATTGCACATGTGCAAGGGAAAAAAAAAAACAGATGTTTTGATAAACATATGACTAAATGAGCAACAGTCTGGTGCTTGTGATGCATTTATTAGGAATAAACGGTCATTAAATATAAGCAAATTCTTTATCCTAACCAGTCACACTGTGGATGAAATTACTCGGATTTCCTTATTTAATTGGAAAGAGAAGAAAAAGGGGGACCAGTTTTTTTTTTCTTTGCAAACATGGTGATTATTAACACACTGGATTTTTTTCTTAACTTATTTTTGCCAAATCATTGCATATTATGACAGAAATTAGCCGGACTCTGTCTTTATCTCTCAGTGGTTAAATAAATAAATAAACAAATAAATAAATAAATAAAGTCATGCACAAAGGTCAAGGTACAGGCCAAACGATTACACCATTCCTCCAAATTCCAGGATTAAGGTCATTCGAGTCATCACATAGACAATGATTAAAAGAAAGAGAGGGAAAAAAGTAAAGGTCAGTAACATTGTAAAATACTGCCAAATCATTCATAAGGTCATAAGGAGAAATACGGATGAAATTGAAATAAATCTGTTTGACGCAAAAGTAACAGATGAACAATTAAACCATTAAAAAACGTTCATGTGCCACGATCTTATCTCTTATCACTACATGATCCCAATGTTATATGATATGCATCTATTAAAAAAAAAAAAAAAAAAAGCACTTTAATACAGGAACCGAGTGCGCTTCGGATTTTTTTTTTTACACTTATAACGCAAAACTGTAATAAAGCCTTCATTGCAAATCTCATGCAACGACCAAAATGTATATACACGAGAGTTGCACGTGCTCCATTAAACGCGATCACTTCCTCGTTCCTAAACTTTCCATATGAAAGTGCAACAACAACAACAACAACAACAACAACAAAAAAGCCTGATCCACAGAAAACGAATCAAATGCACGTGAAAAAACAATCTACCGTGTCAGGGATCACGTGAGTAGCGCAAACAAACAAACACACATATATACACACATATATATACACACACACACACACACACACACACACACACACTTTAGCGGCGTTTTATAAACTCACGCTGAAACTCCTGTTCCGCTGATGATTTGGGCCGACATGGTTGACTTCGGAGATGTCTCTTGTGCAGAGGTTGAAGGTGACTGCGCTGAAACTTTTCCCCGAACTTCACCGTTCTGCACGCCGACCCACGCGCTGAAAAAGTACCCACGCAATTCCCGCGTGCCGACACTGCGCGCAAACAGCCTTCGTGAATAGCCGTAAATTCCTGACGCTAGAAAAGTGGGCGTAACGAATCGCACCAATCGTACGCCGTTTCGAAAGACAGACGTCTACACGCTGCACGCTCGAGCAAACGGGTGCACTAATTTTCTCCTTATTACGGATCACCTGCATGTCTTTCTTTACAACATCCTTAAACCACCTTTGGCTTGCTCTTATCCTCCTTCCTGGTGGCTCCATCCTCAGCATACATCTACCTATAGTAGTATTCCTCCTCTGCACTTATCCAAACCCTCTCACTCTCTCACCTTGTCTCATAATCCTGTCCATCCATGTCACTCCTAAAGAAAACTTGGTGACCTTTGCCTTTCACGTCTTTCCGCATCGGTTCAACAAATTGTGAAAAAAAAACACGGTACTTTACAAACAATGAGGGATGTTTAAATATTAATTTATTTCATTGGAATAGGACCAGGGCATGTGAAGATAATGGTAGCAGATGAGGAAATGGAAAATGGTTGTGACCCAGATGGTAGAATGAGGCAACAGTTCTTTTGTCACATGACTCCCATAGACACTATGCGGTGCGTTACACAGGAAACAGAATTGAACCGTCCTGCTCATGAGTCTCCTAATCTGAGTCATTCGTTCTTTTGTCATGTGACTCCCACTGATGCATCAGAGTTATTTGTTCTTTTGTCACTTAGCTGCACTGTAATATTTTCATTACTGGAACTATAGACAAAATGTGTGGTCTTTGAGAGACTTGATCATCCATTCCTGATTCCGTGGACCCTCTTCGGTTTGCCTACCGCCCAAATAGAGAAGATGAATCTCGTATATCCTGCACTCCTCCCTCCAACACACTGACAGTAACTATGTAAGGCTGCTCTTTATTGACTATAGTATCGAACTCCCAGTTTTCCCAGTCTCACAGACTCCCACTTTATCGACTCCCAGTTTTGTGGTGAGCTTCATGGGAACTATTGTGTTCAACACAAAAGTTCCCATGAAGCTCACCACAAAACTTCTGGACCCCGGCCTGACTCTGTTCAGGACTTCTGTCTGTCAGACCTCAGGTGGTGAAAATAGGACAACGCACCTCCAATTCTAACACCCTGAGCGTCGGAGCTCCGCAAGGCTGTGTCTTGAGACCTCTGCTCTATTCTTTATACACCGGTGACTGCGTGTCTTCTCACAGCTCCACTTCTATTGTCAAGTTTGCTGACGATACTGTTGTGCCTCATCTCGAACAACAATGAGACCGCATACTTGGACGAGGCAGAGAGACTGGTGCCAGGACAACTGTCTCTTTCTGAATGTGACCAAGATGACAGAACTAATCGTGGACTTCAGGAAGAGAGCGAAGCAGTCATACATGACACTCATGATCAGCGGGACTCCAGTGGAGAAAGTACCTTGGCATTAATATCGCTGAGGATCTGACAAAAACTCTACCATTTCACTTCTACTGCAATTCAGGGTTTCACTAGCAATCCTGAAAACTTTCTATTCGGGGGTCATAGAAAGTGTTTTAACGCAGGGCATCTCAGCATGGTGTGGAAACAGCACCAGCCAAGACCGCAAAGCCTTGCAGAGAGTCGTACGTTTAGCTGAACGTATCTCAGGGTTTTCTCTCTCGTCTTTGCAGGACATTTACCACAATCGTTGCAAAAACAGAGGCAGTAAAATCATTAAAAACCTCCGACCATCCTCAGATACTGTCTCTTCACTGTCTCTACACTCTCCACTATCTGGGAGACACTTCTCCCCCCTCCCCAGGGCCACTTCAGTAAAGACTATAAACATTATCACAGCACACTGCACTTTATTGCTGCTAGTCCTTAATACTAAATGATTCATTATTCATATACTCTTTAGTCTACACATGGCAATTTTTTCTTTTCTTTTTTTGTCTTATGCCTATCTGTTGGAGTTGACCTGCCCTATACATTTTGCTGCTTTGCACAAATATGTCAATTGTAAACTATGTCTTCTTCGTGTGTTTACTGTAGATTTGAAAGTGCAGCACTGCCCCACGCTGATCTGGAGTGTGCATGGCAGGATTGGAGACTCTTATTGTGGTAGTGTTTTTGCGTCGCTGCGGTATGGAGAGGTGCAATGAGAGATCAGGAGATGGAGAGGATGAGAGAGAGATCGAGAGAGAGAGAGATCGAGACGAGAGAGAGAGAGAGACGAGAGAAGAAGAAAAGAGAGAAAGAGAGAGAGAGAGAGAGAGAGAGAGAGAGAGAGAGAGAGAGAGAGAGAGAGAGAGAGAGGGAGAGGAGAGAGAGAGAGAGAGAAGACAGAAGAAGAGAGAGAGAGAGAGAGAGAAAACACACGGCCGGATCGGAGATCCTGATTGTGATCTTGTAGCTGAAGCTGGTGCGCGGCGGCAGAGCTGACCTACTCGCTCCCCCCTTTTCCAGTATAAAGGTCAGTTTTGCGCGTTTGTGTGTTTTTAGTTTAAAAACCCCGGATCGGGAATTGGAAGTTGGCGAAAGGAGATGAACTTGGTGTTCTATTTGTGTCGGCACTTGACCTAATCCTGCCTCTCGAGCTATCCGGTATGAACACCAAATCCATTATCCAGCGTTATATATTGAGGGATATACGGAGATCGCAACCCTGGAGCATTAAAACTCTGTGTTTGTGTGTGTGTGTGTGTGTGTGTGTGTGTGTGTGTGTGTGTGTGTGTGTGAGAGAGAGAGAGAGAGAGAGAGAGAGAGAGAGAGAGAGAGAACGCGCAGAGAACACCGTTTCCTCCAACACACAATGATTGGCTAACGCTAGCGTGCTATTGTCTGCGCTTCCTTTGTTGCAGAGACAGTAAATACACATACACACCCATGCACGGAGTGGGATATATAACCACCAATCCATGAAGACTTTTGTTTTTTTTAACGGTGGTGGACGTTGAGCGAGTTTACGTTGTGAACAAATCAAAATAAATAAACGAGGTGTGTGTGTGTGTGTGTGGAGTGTCAGCTGCGTTTCCGGTGCCTCTGACTGCAGCTCGCTGGGTGTTTGCGGGACTCTGGCGGTCCGGACCTGTCACATTTCCGGTGTGAGGGAGGCATCTAGGGGAGGTGATAAGTGTCCGGGACCGTTAGGTGACATCGTGGCACATTAGGAAACGGAACGCAAGAAGTCTGGGCTTTATGAATACGGAGGTGTGGTTCAGAGACGGGCAGTGATCAGGCAGTGCGTAACCCTTTTACATTCCGTTAATATAAAGGGGAGTTGACCTGTCACTAAGAATATAGCAAAGTGGGGTCAGAGACAGTCCAGCACCAATGTTCGCCTCCCCTGACCCTGCAATCTTAACCTCAATCAATGACTTCCCATCTCACTGTATATTAACTGGAGACCCTCTGTGCCATCGTGAATATTTCCACAAGAACAGCCTAAAAGATATCTATGAAGTTATAGTGAGCAACTCCACAACAATGAATGTGAATTTGGACTGGCTACACTAACTTTGGAACACACTTTACATTTTCCCGGACACCAAACATCTGTAAGGGACATTCGGTGCCACCCAGATGAGGATGGGCTCCTTTCCCCCCCTCTCTGTAAAGATGCATTTGGACAATGTTTGCTCTTAAAAGTGCCATACATGTATGTATAAGGGTGGGGGCGGAGAACCTGGAGAAAAACCTCCTGAGACACAAAAAAAAAAAAAAAAAAAAAAAAAAATATATATATATATATACACATACATATACATATTCAGTTTGTCTGTGACTATAGTTTCCATGTTCTGCCTTTTCTGCATTTAAGACAAATGAATGTAATGTGAAGAGCAACTGTTCTTCCGCTTTACATCCGTTATCTTACAAACAGGTCATCATTCTGCCACTTATATCCCTGGGGATCATGGGGAACATAAATTGTTTGACTATGCAACAATGATTATAATTCTTATAATTAGCCTGGATGGCGTTAATAACCTGTGTTCAGGCCTAGCTGATGTGGTGTAACTTTCCAGATCTGGTTAACTAATAAAAAAAAAACCCACTCTAACTAAACCAGCAATTGCAACAACAGCCAAGTCATAACCATCTGGTTTAGGATTTCTGCTGTAATGACGTGTGTGTGTGTGTGTGTGTGTGTGTGTGTGTGTGTGTGTGTGTGTGTGTGTGTATATAACTTCCTCTTCTTTGAAGCGATGACTGTTAATAATGAATAACGTCTATATCATTAAAAAAAGTCAGTAACATCACACACTTATGTATGTACCAAATAGTGTAGAACATTAAAAAAAAATATATATATATATATTAACTTGTAGTTCCTATTAACATCGATACGACTGCTTCTGTCAAACAAGTATTCACAATAGAAACGTGGTATTTGTGCAAACTGTGCAAATTAATTTCGAGTTCCTTTTCTCTCTTTCCTCCTTTATCCTGATTTGTTCATTTTCATACTCGATGTTCTAGAACTAATACAGTTATATGGGAGTAACAACATGCAAATAAGCTGTCACGCTCCTGCTTAGCAATTTACCTTGGCATTGTAACTATATTCGAGAGAAAAGATGTGTTAAAACAACCCAAAATACACATGAATAGCATGGAATTGCCTATTTTTATTGATTGTAAATATTGCCAAGTGTGAAGTTGTGGTGCATGTTAACTACATTTGTCTATACGAAACAGAGTTTTATACACTGGATTTTTCTACAGGAGACGGTAGCCCTGCCGCCGAGCTGTAAGATGTCAGCAGGAATCACAGGAGGTTCATCTGCCGGTTTCTCATTACCACTGTCTTGGTCTCTCTTGGTCGTTTTGAGTTTGCTGCCTACTACCCAGGCATCAAGTAAGTTCCATACAGTACAATATGTCCACGGTTTTTAATGTTAATCGGGTAAGGCCAACTCTGGGCCCAACGCTGTGACAGTGTAATTGATTAGCTATAGAACTAAACCCCTCCCCCAGTCTAACCACCTAGCTATTGATTAGTTCTTCTTTTGGTTTTCTATTTCCTTTGGGTTTTAGCGTTTCTAAATTTGGAAATGTATCCGCTGTGGTTTTTAATTTTTTTCCTGCACAGGCTGTGTAAGACCGTTCTCCGTCCAACACGGTCGAGTGAATGTGACCGAGACAAACAGAGGCTCGTACCCCATGGGCACCGTGCTGCAGTACAGCTGTGATGCAGGCTACACTGTGGACGGACCCAGCATCATCGTGTGCACCAGAGAGGGCCTGTGGTCTTCAGGCCCACCACGCTGCCTCCACAATAACTGTAAGCCTCTCTGATGACTTGTGGGGAAATTGGGAGTCTGCTTACATGTTGTGCCTGTAAACCACAAACCGCTACTAAAAACGGTGTAATACTACCGCCAGTTATTCAAACCCAAAAACAGCCCTCATCATTTTTAATTCCCATTCTTATCGATTCCCAGTTTCGATTACAAACAGTAAACCAACCGCAGATGCTTAGTCATGTTGGTCATGACACTTTGTTTGCAACATATTAGTTTATTACAGTAATTACGCAAACTTTTGCGCTCTTCCTGAGGTCCTGTTAGTAAATAAAGGAGGCGAGACTCAAGGTACAAAAACAAAAGAGCTTTAATAAGAATAACAATACGAGTCAACTGAAAAAACTCCCAGAGACACGAGAAGCAGACGAGGATCATCCGGCGGCGGCGAAGACCTTAATGCCGCAACATCGCAGTGAAACTGGAAGTCTCATGACCGTCGGATCCTAATAGGTCCATCTTGTAAACTGATGCTTACATTACCACATAAGGTCTTGTCAGAGAGCCAGTTAGTCAATCTAAAGTCTGCAAATCAGAATGTTGTAGTTTGTATTGAGTTATAAAATATGAACATCAAACATGCCTTATATTCACTAACATTTCATGTATTCTTTCCTTTTGCAACATTATCATCCTTTTTATATGAAAATTTCTTCTCCCCACCAGATTGTGTCCCCCCACTAGAGCCAGAGAACGGGGGTTACACCTGCCACCCATCTCCATGCCGTCACCTGACTCATGGCACAGTGGTGGAGTACTTCTGTGATGAGGGCTACACCTTGAAAGGAAATTACAAATACCTCACCTGCCAAAAGGGAGAATGGAACGGTCCGATGGAAATCAGTTGCGTGCTGACTCAAGGTCAGTGAATCAGGATTAGGATTTTGCTTTAGAGCAGAGATTTTTATTTGATCGCTATTAAACTCGGCTCGGTGTCACTGCTCCTTACCATATGACATCAGGATTTCTGCTTGAGCAAAATTGCACACCTTGCGCGGCCTATTAAAGGTCACACAGTGAAGAAAGGTACAGGCGTTAACGCTGTCGTAGCTTTTAAACCTGGCCCTTTCCTTTCTACTCGAAATAGTCTTATTTAATGCATCCTTGTGGATGTGATTTTCATATTACAAGTGTAAAATGCTCCCGAGCCCGTGCATTTGAACCTTGGCTCAGAATTTTTACATTTACAGCATTTGGCAGACCCTCTTGAACTGAGCAATTGGGGGTTAAGGGCCTTGCTCAAGGGCCCACTAGTGGCAGCTTGGTGGTGGTGGTGGGATTTGAATCTGCAATCCTCCAGTCACCCAATGCCTTAAGCGCTGAGCTCCCACCTCCCACAATCAAGTCTCAAGAGGATCAAGTTTCTCATAGTACAGTGCTCAATATTTGCAAAGGCTTAGGGCCTGCAATGACCAAAAAGCACACTGTCCAGGCAAATCAACAACCTGCATGCAGGTATGTTTACAGGTAAACACCACTGATTCAGCAGCTGAATGTGAGTGTGTGTCTATATACGTAAATTCAAACTAGCTATTTATTAGAAGTCCTGCGTGCCCATTGGCCTGGATTAGCCTGGATAAATGCTCAGTTCACATACTCTGGCACATCTATCAATGCAGTAGTAGTCATTAGAACAGCCTCTACGTGTCAGTCTGTCTGTATAGGAGCTACACCAGGTGATGGTCACACACCAGTACCAAGATATCGGTGTTTCACGTGCCAAAAGTTTTTCAATACAATTCAGAGTGACTATATTTTGGTCCAATTAATAAAATGCCCGATATCATAATTTAGATTTTGATATGATACCTGAAGGTAATACATCGGTATTAAAGTAATAACTGAGGTAATGCAATTAAAATATATTCAACCCTCCTTATCTTTACAGTGCAAACATGTATAACAAAAAGACTAGTTACATTTTGACATGCTGAAGCAATGCAACTCATGTACACGTCTTTCCAGTCTTATAACAGGTTTGCAGCAATTTCCGTACAACACTGCCTCCTACAGGTGAACATTGGTAGCTATATGGAAATACACAGATTTCAGCAAATTCATAATATTGTAACGTTTGAAAAATAATATATAGTGGTATTTTTTCAATACTGGTATACCGTGCATCCCTAGTTTTCACACAGGTGTGCTCCTAGCAGACATCTGATTTCCCTTCTCAGTGTATAGGAATGACAACAAACACCTCTGACGGAGCATGACAGCCAAGGATAGAGCACATTAAAACAGTAAACATCCCTCATAGTGGATAAGTAGTCTTGTACTTTTAAACTGTCTCCATAACAGGCTGTGTAAGACCGTTCTCCATTCAGCACGGGCAAGTAAACGTGACCGAGACAAACAGGGGCTCGTTCCCTGTGGGCACCGTGCTGCAGTACAGCTGTGATTCAGGCTACACTGTGGATGGACCCAACGTAGTCATTTGTACCAGGGAGGGGCTCTGGTCATCAGGACCGCCACGCTGCCTCCACAATAACCGTGAGTCTCCTTCTGAGAGTTTCAAAGAGCGCTGTTTACGTACTATAGAATAAACTCATTCGTCATAAATAGTCATCCATTACATATCTTCTTCTTTTTTCGTATGTTTCAGTATGCAGTCCTCCGTTAGAGCCACCGAACGGGGGTTACACCTGCCATCCTTCGCCATGTCATCGTCTCACTGATGGCACCGTGGTGGAGTATTTCTGTGAAGAGGGTTACACGCTGAAAGGAGATTACAAGTATATCACCTGCCAAAATGGAGGATGGAACAGTCCCATGCAAATCAGCTGCGTGTTCAATCAAGGTGAATCCTCCCCCAAACGTCTGGCGAAACGAATTCAGAGTTGCTCCCTGCTGCTTCCCCCCCCCCACACACACACGTCTCCTATCGTCTGTAAACGAATGTTTAAAAATGATTTGGCTTGAGCGAAGAACAGGAAACACCTGTCAAAGCCAGATCGGGTTGTTTTTAAAAATAAATTCTGCTCTTTGCAGATAAACGTGCAGCTCCTGTGCTGGGGATGAACACGCTGTCCATTGTAGCCACCACCGCCAGCTCTGTCGCCCTCGTCCTTCTCTTAATGGTCGTGTTTGTTTTATTGCAGCCCAAACTCAAGGCTATTCATCATATAAGGTGAGGGGGGTTTGTAATCCTCGATGTAATACACAGTCTATGGAGAGAGCTCTGTCTGGATCAAATGGTTTTAGCTTTAAAATAAGTTGACCCAAAGCTACAGTAACAATTTTGGTTAAATGTTTACGCTATTATTGAATGTTTTTTTTAAAGGATAGCCTTGTTGTCGTCTCCATACAGCTTCAAATATTTGCATGCAAATAATAGGTTAAAGCTGTACAGCACGGGCTTAGGTTTCACCTTAAAAATATGTTTATATTTAAGAAATGTTTATAAAATTCAGGTAATGAAAGTCACTCAATTTATTTATTTACTTATCTATTCATGTACTTATTTCATTCCTGTATTTATCATGTTCCTGAACTAATGATCAAGTTCACAAAAGCCTCCACAAGCACAGCATTTTGTACTCGGACCCTGCATGCTGTTCTAATATGCAATTGATATACAATGAGACAATTGATATACAAAAAGCCCTCACTGATTCATGTCCTTAACTGCACCTAATGAAAACTATGGTCCAGATTGTGTCAAACTCAAGGCCCTCAGGTCTTTTCCAGTCTGTGGATAGATCCAATCCGGGCCATGAGGTGATATCCGTTATATAAGTTTGACACTTGTGGCACTGCACAGTTTCTATGCCCCATGTCCACCAACAGCAGGGGTGGGCAAACAGCGGCTCACAGGCCACAAAGTCCTTTTAATCCAAGCCCGCCGGATTAAAGATTTGTAAAGAATTGTCCAAATCATATAATAATTATGACTGCATTCATTTTTCCCTGTAATTGCCTGACGTTCCACCAGATGGCGCATTAGGTGGCTGTGATGCATTGAGTATTAATATTAACACCTTTAATATGTTCTATATGTATGTGTCTGGTGTTGGCCCGGCCCACCTGTCAGATTTTAAGTCAATGTAGCCCCCTGAGCCGAAAGGTTTGCCCACCCCTGGCCTACTGGCTGCTGGGAAACGCCCCTGCAGAATGTACTGCTTATACTTACCGTACTATATTACATACCCAGCCTGTCTTGTTCATTAAACGTTGAGTTTTTGTCCCACTGCTTGGAGCCAGCATTGAATTTCACCCCTATTTATGACTGAGTTTGACACTGCTGTAGGTTTTGTGTTCCACAAACATTTAACCAGTAGCGCAAACTGCAGAGTCCACCAGGTGGAGCCATTTGTCCAAATTGTATGGTGTATTGTATCTTATTTATTCATTCATTCATTCATCTCTTGATATTCACCTATTCATATCTGTATGCTCTTTTCATTCATTTCAGGTCATTCTGTATGGTGTAGTGTATCTTATTTATTCATTCATTCATTCATCTTCTACCGCTTTATCCGATCTTCCCTCGGGTCACGGGGAGCCTGTGCCTATCTCAGGCGTCTATGGGCATTAAGGCAGGATACACCCTGTATGGAATGCCAACCCATCACAGAGCACACACACATTCATACAGTAGGGACAATTTTCCAAGGTGCCAATCAACCTACCGTGCATGTTTTTGGACCGCAGGGAAACCGGAGAACACGGAGAAAAACCCCCTGAGGCACGGGGAGAACATGCAAACTCCACACACACATGGCCGAGACGGGAATCGAACCCGGACCCTGTCGGTGTGAGGCGAACGTGCTAACCACTAAGCCACCGTGCCCCATGACTCTTATTTATATATTTTTTAAATTCGTTGCACTATAAAGACAACAAAACAGCATTACTGTATCAAAAGTAGAGTACCAAATATACTGTGGAGTTGGATTTCATATTGCTAAAAAAAGTAACCCCCCAAAAAAAGATTAAATACAGATTAAAAGAAATGACTACTATTTATAATAACTGGCAACCCATGTTTTATATACTAGGTACAGCATTTAGGCCATTTCTTATGGCCCCCAGTTTGTTTATTTGTCTTTTAGAACAACTTGGAGTATCTTTGTGCAATATCATGCTCTCTCTATCTTTTTTTTTTTTCTTTTTTTTTTTTTTAGTGTTTAATATAAGTTGCTGGAAAGTGGCTGCATTACAGGCACGGCACAAAGGGCACACTTTATCATTACTTTTTTTTTCTTTTTACCATTTACCAGAAAAGCAACTGTTAATCAAAACAAATATCGCAAAACGAAATATCTTTTAGGCGCTTTATTATCATAAACATTATGACGAGCCTTTTTGCTTCTTCTTTGCTCTCTCCTGTGCTGCAGGCGCGAGCAAGGAGACTCCGGGCAGCCGGTGACCATCATGGTGGAGGGCGTGCAGGTGACCTTGCCGTCCTACGAGGAGGCCGTGTCTGGAGCCGGGGGTGCGGTTTTGCCTCGGCTCCTCCCTCAATCGCAAGTAGAATCTATGGAGCAAGCGTTATCTCAGACAACGTCGCACACCCAGCACACGGAGATCTCAGTGGTGCATCCGCCATCTTCCTCATCATCTTTCTCATCCTCTTGGAGTTTGGACGGCACTCAGGGGGCGACCGCGGCGTCCTCTGCGTTCCTGTGCCAGAACCCAGACTCCGGTCAACAAAATAGTTTACTGTCTTCACACAACTCCGAACAGAACCTAGCTGATGGTACGGACTCACTTTTGATTTCTTTTTAAATCTTTCAGTCAGTTTTGGGGCGGGGGAGGGAGGGAGGGGGTACCTGGAAGGCAGTTTATACAAGTGGCAGAATATTTAGTACGTTTACGTTCCCGTTTCTCAGAATCTTGGCAAGATTTAGTGGTGTAATATTTGTGATAATAACCAGCGGATATGATCGAAAGAGAGCAACAAGATCAAGTGTCTCAATTTGTATTTATTTTAGCTTTTTTTTTTGTATGACAGATTAGAGCTGTTATGTTAGGAGTAACATTATGATGATGTTAAAAATGTACAACAATATGTTAAAATATACAATGCCTTATTTATTGGACAATTACAGGGGTATGATACTTAACAAATACTTCGTTACCTTACTTAAGCAGATATTTTGGGTATCTTTTTACTAAAGTAATCATTTTTCAGCCTTTTTTTAATCTGTACATTTATCTGTACTTTTTACTCCTTACATTAAAAAAATGCCTAGACAGACATTAGAGAGGGTACAGAGATGATAATAAATTAGTGATCAGCGCGGCCTAAGCTTTTGTCCTTTAATGGCATCCCCCCCCTTTACATTGCTTTAATACTTTAAGTATTTTTTTAAACCAGTGCTTTTACTTTTGACTTGTACAGAAGTCTTTTTAAAGCCTAATATACATACTTCTATCTGAGTAATACATGTGAATACTTTTGCCCCCAGTGATTTGCAAAATGTAAACAATGCTGTTCCTTTTCTCTTCCCATTAGACATTCCCTTATTGAAGGAATCCTGAGAGTTTCTGTCTCAGCCTCTCGTGTCGAGGCCACAAACACTGCAGCCGCCACACACACACGCCTGACTGCTGCGATCTGGCTTTGAGCCCATCTCAGGTGATACTGAACTAAACCGACCTGATGCTCAGCGGTGAGCCACCGGTTCTGTCCAGTCAAGAACTTGCTAATTATTTCCACTAGTATAAAACACTCTCTCTCTCTTTCTCTCTGCTTTTGATTCCTCGGTGTCCTTGGACATGTAGCAAAGACACGACACTGTACAGAGCGTACCATTTTAAGGAAGACCTTTTTTTTTCTTTTTTCTTTTTTTTTTTTTTAAAGGATTCTGAACATATTTTGATAGTAAACACTAGTAAACCCCCCCCTCGTTCCCCACTCACGGACACACACACACCCCACACAATGTTCTTAGAAAAAACACACATGACACCACCTGACATTGTGATTTGATGCATTCACGTTTGTGCAAAGCACTGAGTAGTTGGTTATTTGCATTGTTTATTTTTTTTGGGGGGGGGGGCGGGGATTTAGAAAATTTGAAGTACCGTCACACTCATAGATAGTTCATGATAGTGGAATTAATTTGATTGTGTAAGCCCTTCTAAACCTCATAGTGAGCTGGTTTTATTCTCTATTTATTTGTCACTGCCAAGCATTATTTTAAAGAAAAACATCTTGTTGTCTAGCATGCTTTCAATAAAAAAAAAATAAAACAAAAAAAAAGAGAAACTCGAGTGAGTAATATGGCATGTGACTTAGTGTTTTAAGAAGATTTAGAGTAGGATTAAGGTGACTGGTAATGTATGGAATAAAAAAACAAACAAAAAAAACGAAACATGGACGCTCTGAATGCAGAAAAACACATTTGTAGGCCCTTCAATCGCATTTGCCAGTTAGCTATACATGCAGCACGGCTCCGTGTCAATAGGGTTTGGCCAAATTTCTCATTGCATTGTGAGCGAATGTGCTGGCTTTGAAAGCATCATAGGCATTTCTTTTGTTGTTTATATGTTAATAGACACTGATGTGCATTTAGTACATTTCTTTTTTTTTTTGAATGACATGGAATATGGAGTGCTATTGATTAGCAGTGTAAAATAGATTTTTAATGATATAAAGCAAGTCTTTAAGCCCTTGCTTTAATTATGATAATCCTGTTATTGTTGCAGGAGCGAACTTTAGGTAATTTAATGTAAATTGATTTATTTAATACCAAACAAGTTACGTCCTGTACTGTATCGCTTCTGTTTTTGATTTCTGAAACAGAACAAAGTTATTTGTCAGGCATAGGAATTTTATGCATTTAATTTATCTCTATACTGTAAATAATTGTTTATGATTAAATATCATTTCTCACCTATGAACATTGTCTCATTAAATATATATATATATATGTATATGTGTGTGTGTTAAAAATATATATATATATATATATATATATATATATATATAGGTATATGTATTGTGTGTGCATACTATATGTGTATGTTTGTGTGTGTGTGTGTGTGTGTGTGTGTGTGTGTGTGTGTGTGTGTGTGTGTGTGTGTGTTCTAACACATGAATATGTTTCGATCTCAACCGTTCCTTTGTATCGATGCCTGTATGTTTATGGTTGTTTACCTGCTGGAAGGTGAGACTCTTCACTTTCCTGCAAATCCTTTGTAGCCTCTAATAGGTTTTCCTCCAGGATTTGCCCTGCATTCAGCTCCATACATCTTCCCATAAACTCTGACCAGCTTTCCTGTCCCTGCTAAGGAAGAGCATCCTCACAGCATGATGGCTGCCACCACCATGTTTCACGCTGGGTGTTTTTGCCACACATAGCTTAATTCATGTAGGTCAAAATGCTCAATTTTGGTCTCATCCGACCACAGCACCTTCTTCCATGTTTTTGCTGTGGTTTTTTTTGTCAAGAGTGGCTTTCTTTTTGCCACACTTTCATAATAGGAGAGCATGACTCCGGTAGTTGTCCGGTGGACAGAATCCCCCCACCTGAGCTGTTGATCTCTGCAGCTCCTCCAAAGTTACCATGTGGCTTCAGGCTGATGAGTTGAACAGTGCTTCGCTAGCTTTTCAAAGCTTGGGATATGTTTTTATAACCGAACCCTGCTTTCAACTTCTCCACAACTTTATCCCTGAGCTGTCTTTTGATTACTTTAGTGAGCAAACTACATCATGAACACTGATGTTCTCTAACAAGCCTCTGAGACCTTCACAGAGCAGCTGTCATTCTACTGGGATTGAAGTACACACAGGAGGGAGACTCCTAATTACTAATTAGGTGACTTCTGAAGGCAGTTGAGTGCACTGGATTTGATTTAGGGGTATCAGAGTAAAAGTGGGTGAATACATAGATTTTTATTTGTAAAAATAAAAACACCATACATTATTTTTCTTGCAATTATGCAATACTTTGTGTTGGTCTATCACATAAAATCCCAATAATGAATACTTTTGCAATTCTGTATGTGTGTTTGTGTACATAGATAATTACAATGTTAATTAATCGACGATAACCAACCACAACTTTGTTTGAAATCATGAAATTGATTTGCGAAAAAAGGGCATTTGAGTGGCAAATGCAAATATACATTATAAAGCAGGGGTTTCCAAACGTTTTGCAAGGAGGGCCAGATTTGCTGAGGGGAAAATATGTGAGGGCTGACCATTCAGCCTTCCATTATTTGAGCTATTAACATCAAATGCAAACGAACTTTTCAATGCATTTTTATTGCACATGGCATACGTTTTCGTTTCTTCACACAGAACCCAAATAAATCGAAACAAGTTTTCACCAAACTTACTTTTCACACAAAGTTACACTTTTTTCTACTTTTCTCCTCCATTTTCGTCACAGAGCCTTTGTTAATTTCACCCTCAGTGAAAGGTTTGCAGAGCTAGTAGGTCCAACTAGTGCTGGCCTGGCCAACCCGTGGCTCCCGAGCCTCATGCGGCTCTTTAATTAGTTTCATGCGGCTCTTTAGGAGCTTTCACATAACATGCGTCAATGGGAATGGGATGATGTTCATGTGATTTCATGTGTATGATGTGGCTCTTTGCAGTAACACAGAAAAAAAGGTGGCTCTTAGCCTCCTACTAGTTGGCCACCCCTGAACTAGTGGATCACATATAGGGCATTTGACTCACAGGCTCTTGTGCTGCTGTGCCCAGAGTGCGGCCACAGGTCTACTGCCATCTACTGGCAAAATATAACAGCTTTTTTTTTTTTTGGACGCTAGTGTTTTAACTGTGGTCAACAGAGGCTGTGGGCCATCGGAAACGTGAACACGGCCGGGCTTTGGACAGCCCTCATATACAGTGTTCCCAATATACAGTGGTTATGATCAACGAAAAATGGTCCACTGGAGACATGTTCATGTTCTCTCAGGGTGTGCAAAAATATTTGGAACTGATGAATCACACTTTATTTTGCATCACATGGATGGCTGTGTGTGTGTGTGTGTGCACTGTTGCCTTTGGGATTAAAAGGCTGCACGATGCAGTGGGGGGGGGGGGATAGTGTGTTGCTCTGGGCTGTGTTTTGTTCAGAGACATTAGGTCTTGGAGTTTCCTAATGCCAGTGTCTTTTTATTTTTATCAGAATAATGCTCCCTGTTCCATGGAAGTCCTTACAGGACTAAAATCTTGGATACCACATTCAGTGATCTTCAGTGTGGAGAACATGCATTGACTGGTCAGAGCTGTTTTGACAGCAGAAGGCTTACACAGTATTAGGTGGTTTTAATTGTACAACTGATAGAAATATATATAAAAACAAGGAAATTTCTATTAATGTACAAAAACTTTACAAAAAGTGCCAGTTATTTGAAATGATTTCATGCACGCCGAAAGAGTCCTTTATTCAAGTAAATCATCTCAAACTTGTTTAACCCTCATCCATCGTTCGGAAATAGTGACGGAACGTTTATTTTATTTTATTTTTTTGCTTAAAACTGTTCTCCGACTTCACAGTTCTGATCAAAACTTCCAGATATTTAAAAAAAAATCATGATTTAAAATAATAATTTCAATGTTCAAATTCCAATTTATTTAGTGACATCACACAAAATTTCATTATTCTATATATATATATTATATATTATATATATATATATATATATATATATATATATATATATTGGATTTTAAAATAATGACCAGAATTGAGGTTGATGAAACTGATTTAAATGAAAAAGTGGAGAACAAAATATTAATCTAATATTACAGTAGTAGTCCATCAACAGAGACCAACATAAAGACTCGAGTCTTAACCTGTATACAGAAAACCGCCGACACGGCACAACGTTTTAAAATCACGGTTACAACATGTATGTTGTAAAAGTAAGTTTATTCTCCAAAAATCATTTCATTGGTGTGAAAAAGAAGAAATTAGGGAAATCTGGGGGGGGAAATGTGTCCTCTAACAGACCAACAATGGATGAGGGTTCAATATAACAACAAAAAGCTATTAATGCCCTATGCTTGGAGTAGACGTGGCCAGAACAGAGCAGAGCTCATACTCCGAGCTCTACTAGTACAAAGATGCCCAGACAAACATTTCATCTCTTGTCCTATTGCGTGTTCAGTGGTCTGCATTATATCCCTTGTATTGTCCTGCAGTCCAGATGAAGACTTCTTAAGGAATTTTCGTGACCTCCACTCCGTTTTCCACCCCCGCGTATTCAGTGTTCTTTACAGGATCGTCTACAAAAGCCACCACAACATAAACGCAGTGTGAATGAAATATATAGAGAGATTACTATTTGTCCAAATAAGATTATAGCAACTTAATTCGTTGTATGGACAAGTGGAAGTTCTCACAGCCGAGTTACGATACACCAGGGTTTTTTGTTACAGTGGTGGAAAGCATGAAACAACATCATTCATGTATGACAATTGGGAATTGAACCAACAAAAGTCACATCAAGTTTGAATGTGAGGAATAGATTTAGTTTTCAATGGCTTAGTAATTAAAGTGTAAATTATTGCTCATTTGAAACAAAAATGGCTTTAGATGATTTGAGACAAAAACTCAACACAGCATTAAAGTCACATTGTTTGTAATTGTGGTCTGTTATTTATGAGCATTTTGCCTGGTCATTTGAAATGAGTAAAACGAGTATAAATCATCTACATAAACTGCTAAGCGAACGAATTTAGCCAAAACGAAAAAGGGCAGAGTAGGAAGCTTTTGGTGGACGTAAAGAAATCGCTGGTCATGAAAACAGACGGTGAAAAAGAACATAGTCCACTTTGACTTCTGTAAATGTTTAAGCTTTTTAGTTTAACAAAGTACACTCTTGCACATTTTCTATATTTAAATTAAGAATGAGGTGTGCTATGAGTTCCTGGAATGTATTTTACGGTCATCCCTGGGTACAAAAACGTGTGACCTTGGCAACAATACACGGACAGTACGTGGAACAAGACGGCTTACCTTCATATGAGGGTTTAAAGCGTTCGTACAATCGGAAAGCGAAGATGAGCATCAACGCTTCAGCACCCTGAAATACAATGTAAATCAGCGGAAAGAGAAACAGGGGTCCGATGACCTCTGGAGGGAAAGCCACTTTCAAAATTGTTGAGCACAGCTGGATGTTTTGACAGCCGGTCTCCATAGCGATTGTCCTCCTGCACCTGTGGCGACAGCAGAAAAACAGGGCCAAAGGTTTTTTTTTTTTTTTTTTTAATAATCATATTTAACAAACTGCAATAGATATGCTTTTGAATGCACAAAAACCATGTTCTATTTGTGACATGTAACTCCATAGATATGGATTCAAATCGATCATTTCACTTTATATCTACTAAAATGTTGTCTGGTAATTTCACAGCCTAGTAATGACGGAATAACACGCATTTGCAATTACATTTACTTTTCCCTGATCTGAATTGAACCTACAGTATCTGGGATATCACATTGCATATTGTTGACCAACAGTTCTTTATATTTATTATTGGGTTCTTATTAGACAGTAGTTTAATATAGCTACTCGGGTTACTGGAGAGTTCCTGACAACGCAGCAACTTCCTACAACTGCCACCTGAATCCGAATTTTTATTGTCTTTTATAGTTCTGGATTATATATTATAAGGTTTTTCTCTAGGTCTCTGTTTCGATGTTCTTCAATTAATGTTCTGTCCTTTTGGCGTTCCTTGGTACATTACACCACGTATTTCACACTAAGCAATCCTTTAAAGACATGTTTGGTACCCACGGGCCATTCTGCTTGAAGATGATGGACATGGTGTAGCCTAGCAGGTAGCCTATGAAAGGCATGAGAAAGCCCACAGCCATGATTTGAGGAGAGAGAACAAGCCACACTGTCGCTCCTAACATGATGCCGCACATAACTCCGACGGCCACGGTGGCTATTAGCAAGATGCTGAGACCTACCTGTAGCAAAAAGAAATACAATGTCGGTTATCAGCAATTCAGTACATGCAGTATCTCAACAGAACAATGCCTTGCTAATGAGGTTAAAGGTGAGGAAATGGACAAGGATGTCTCCAGACTTAAACCCTATTGGGCCATCCTCAAACAGAAGGTGGCGGAGTGGTGTTAAAGAAGTCTCTAACATCCACTAGGTCTGTGATGTAGTCATGGAGGAGTGGAAGAGGACACCGTTGGAAACCTCTGGTGAACTCCATGCCCAAGTGGGTTAAGGCAGTGCTGTATAATAATGGTGGCCACAAAAATTAGAGGCACACTGGTCACTATTCACTTTTGTGGCCACGAATGGCGGTGGGTTGACTTAGTTTGAAGTGACGGCAAATTTAAACTGTTATACGAGCTGTATGCTCACTACTATACATTGCAGCAAAGTGCCATTTTGTAAGTGTTGTCACATTATATAATAACGTTTTTACAAAAATGAAATGTGGCTCTTGAAACACTTGAGCCTAGATCAAGCAATGCTGTAAAGCAGGGGTGTCGAACTCCGTTCCAGGAGGGCCGCATCCCCACAGTGTTTTGTTGCCACCCTGCTTCAATGTACATGCCATGTAGTTTTCAAATAAGCCTTAATTAGTTGGGTCAGGTGTTTCTTTAATTATGGCTGAAGCTAAACTCTGTAGGTCCTTTGCCCTTCTGGAACTCGTTTTCCTGGATGGTCATTAAGCAATATGCAAAGTAGATTTTGAGGTTGTAGCCATCAATACCATTTGTATAGTAGCAATATTTTAAGGTGGTCCTGAATCTGTTCATTTTAAGACATCGGCAGCTTATAATACCACCTTTTACATATACTTTTACAGCCCTCATCCAGAGCGACTTAACAACTGAGCAATTGAGGGTTAAGGGCCCACTAATGGCATACTTGGTGATGGTGGGATTTGAACCCGCGATCTTCTGATCTTCTGGTACAAAGACCAATGCCTTAACCACTGAGCTACCACCTCCCTGTGCCTTTACATGGAAATTGTTCCTACAGTTATTGTTGCTATAAATTGTAGATTGTTTTAAGGACATAATAGCGAGATAAGATTTAGAAATGCTCAAACATTTAAATTAACATTCCAAGAAAAAATAAAGTTTCAAACCCTCAAAAAAATAGATTATATTTTTCAAAATGAAATTGCAGCAAATTGTCATCCTTCAAATCAAAATCACGTTTCTGTTGAAAATCATGCAGTAATCTAAATCACTGATTGTGCCTGAGATTGTTCAGGTGTAACAGTGAGTGATATAGTGATATATATATATATATATATATATATATATATATATATATGTGTGTGTGTGTGTGTGTGTGTGTGTGTGTGTGTGTGTGTGTGGTGTGTGTGTGTGTATATTCCAAGTAATAATGTTGTCATCTCTTTCAATAGTCACTTTAAATGATTTTGTTATTAATTATTAAGACTAATATGTTTATGAAATAAGCAAATATGTATTCTATTATACTCTAAACCTTTACTTAGTTTGAGATGAGCACTTTGGGTCAACTAATGTTATTTTGAAATGTGCTCAATAAATAGACTTGACTTAGCATTCAACGTTTGTATGATATGTTGAACCCGGGGTGCAGTATACCTTTATAATTATTTGAGAGTAACGTGGTGCCCAGTGGTTGATTGCGATTCCCACAGCACAGGGTACTAATGTCATGATAAGCGCAATGAAGATCCCGGTGTAGGGAACTGCATTCTCCAGACCAGAGAACCCTTGACTGTACAGATACAGTAGAAGGGGCATCGCACCCATCGCCAAAACTGTAGAGCACGTGGTCATCACAATACTGTAAAAGAGAATTTCTGTTTTCAGTAACATTATTCTTTTACAGATGTTGGAACTTTCCACAAATTCCTTTTTGACATTTCATATTGCAAATATTCAATGTTTTTTTGTGCTGAGATTTCTTGCATTTTGCGAAATGAGTAGAAAAAATAATTTCTCAAGTAGGAAACGTTCATTTTAACGTCAATTTAAATGTTAACATTTTTGTTTACCTGTTTAAATAGTCATTCAGAAAGATTTACATACTAATGTAGAAGAATGTACATCGTGCCTGGTGTAATTTAGTTATCTTTTGAGGTAAATATATTTATATTTTGGAGATGCAAATCAACCCGTTAGATGCTGTGGAGAATACTTATATCATTAATAATATAATAAATCATTATACCATCAATGAACCCAAGCAAGAAGCACATTTGGTAAATCATAAAAATGTTCCGGTGCAATGGAAAACTCTATTAACTAAATGTAGGCATAATGAAAAATACCTTAAGTTCATGTCTCCTTTTAGAGCGATGGCAAAAATGTTGGAAAGATTTCCTCCTGGACAACATCCACAGATAAGCACTGTGATGGCCTCAATAGGGCTAAGCTGGAAAATTTTGGCCAGACAGAAGGCAGTCAGGGGCATTATTCCAAACTGGGCCACCACTGCTATGCCCACACCACTCGGCCTGACAATGTGGTGTTTGATCTTTCCTATCTCCATGGTGCAGCCCAGGGAAATCATAGTGATGAAGAGAATGATGACGGTGATCCCGTTGATGGCCTTGTCGATGACGGGAGAAAAGGGCGACTGGAAATCTCCAATTGTGCCATTTCCGGATGTGCCATTTTCCCAGTGCTCCATTGTAGCAAGCAACGGGGCTGATTCTGGGATTCTGGCTTCACTGGTGAAGGTATAAAGAACTTACTTTCACTTTCCTTTCAACTGATATTTAATTGCATTCAGTCTTTGTGTTTTATATAGATTTGTATACATTCATTCATTCATTCATCTTCTACCGCTTTATCCGATCTTCCCTCGGGTCACGGGGAGCCTGTGCCTATCTCAGGCGTCTATGGGCATTAAGGCAGGATATACCCTGGATGGAATGCCAACCCATCGCAGGGCACACACACACACACACACACACACACATTCAGTTCACATTCACACACATTCATACACTAGGGACAATTTTCCAAGGTGCCAATCAACCTACCGTGATTGTTTTTGGACCGGGGGGAAACACCGGAGAACCCGGAGAAAAACCCCCTGAGGCACGGGGAGAACATGCAAACTCCACACACACATGGCCGAGACGGGAATCAAACCCGGATCCTGGCGGTGTGAGGCGAACGTGCTAACCACTAAGCCACCGTGCCCCTTGTATACATATTATAGTATAATTTTGTATGATTGTATTATACATATATGTATGTTAAATATTTTATATTTACACACACACACACACACACACACACACACACACACTATATATATAAATATATATATATATATATATAGATAGATAGATAGATATAGATAGATAGATAGATAGATAGATAGATAGATAGATAGATAGATAGATAGATAGATAGATAGATAGATAGATAGATAGATATTCAATCATAGTATCATATTTTGAAACATTCAGTAAGATCCTACCGTCTTGTCTTTTGTTTTCCCACCTATTCACCCTTCAGCTTTTGTTTACTTGCAATCGTTGCTCCTATGACAACAAAAAAGAATAAGAAAATAAAATATTCAAAGCACATAAAGACCTATAAAAAACACTAAAGGATTCATTCCATTTTCAGGGTTATACATGAATGTATAATGATTATTTATAATAATTAGAATTGATTTACTGTTATCTGTTATTTTGATGCAACTCTGTTCCTAACAAGGATGATTACGACTGAGATAGAATATATATTTCTTTTTCTTAAATATACACACTAGTACAATGAAACCAGTGGTCTTATATTAAATCATCTCAATCAAGTGTATATATTTGTGATTACACTGATAATAAAAGAAATCTCCATCTAAAAATTGATTGTTTTGTTATTAAAATGTTTTTACAGCGATCTTGGGCAACACAGATAAAACAGATTATAAGGCAATTCTTAGTCAATTGCAATCTGTAAAATCTGCATATTTTACAATCTGCCATCACTGTCCTGGTTAAGACAATGTATTGGCAAAGTTCTGCACCGTCACAGGACGACTCACAGCATCAATTAATCTCATTATCAGTCTTTCAACATTGTTGTGGTCTGGATGTTGAGGTTTGAATGCGTGTATACACATTGTCTGGATGTGACTAAGATGAATCCAAATACTACAAACACAAAACGTTTGTCTGCTATAACTAGAGCTTTAGACAACTTGGCCCAAAAACTAGAGGCTCTGAAAGGAAATAATACCTGAAAGGAACTTGTGACTTACAGCTGCTAAAGAAACTGAAAAGAAGCCAATCTCCGTGCTGAAAGGAATGCGAACCAAACAGCAGTAAATAAAAACAAAAACAAAAAGAAACATCACCCTTATATGAAGAGGTAACAACATTCGTTTCACACGATCTTCCATACAGATTACCACACACACTGAAAGTGCTTTAATCTGTTTACACGTTGCAGGTTATTTTTCAGTTTCACTTTTCAAGAACAAATGTAGAAAAGTTGTTATAGAAAGCTAAAAAACAACAACAACAAAACAACAATGTGGCTCCCAAGGCGTTGAGTCGTATAGTAGTATAATAATTGCTTCTGATATCAAACAAAACAAAAGTGCAGATTGGCTACGAAGCAGGTTAAATTTAGCCTGGGACTCTTTAGTAAAATCATTTTCTTATAATCTATCAAATAAATTTAATGCAATGAATGTGCTAGAAGAGAAACATTCTCACGAATAATAATAATTATAATAATAATAATAATAATAATAAATAATAATAATAATAATAATTACAAATACACTGAAGTGTATTCTCTTACCTCAGCCGAATGAGTACATGAAGCTGACCTATACATTTGGTGCACCTCTCTCCTCTTTCACTCCCTCTCTCTTTTCTCTCTCTCTTCCCCTCTCAATCTCTCTGTCTCTCTATCTCTCTCTCTAGCAAACATTCAAGACACCCCCATTTTCTCCTGTTCAAAGCCTTTGTAGTGAACTCTGTAATCACATGACGTTTTGTAATCAGTGCGCCGTCCCCCTAGCATGGCTCAAGTGGATTTTTTTTTCACTCCTTTTACATAAAAAAAAAGATTAATAAGAGAAATAAAGAAAAGTTTGTTCTATGCAATTTGTATCAATTAATATAACACATCTGGGGTTTTCTAGCAGCACATGATCTCAACAAATAGCATTCAGAGAATCATTTCGATTCATTTGGAATATTGGATCATAATGCAAAAAAAAAACTATTTGAAGTCACATGGGATATGACATCATGCTAAAATAAACCCTCTTTTCTAGTGAAATAAAATTCCCTGTTGTTGTTGTTGTTTGTTTTGTGTTGCATGGTTAAGAGGCGGTTTGTGAATGGAGGGCAGAGTTGCAAATGAGTGATAGAAAGAAAGAAAGATAGAAAGAAAGAATATGCAGAGAGCCTCTTACATGCAGCCAGCAATGTGATAAAGTTTGTACATTTTGACTGTCATGGCGATTCTCCTAATAATATGTGTGTGGTTCCTCAGTCAATAACATGCACCAAAAAGGTCTGGGAAAAGAGCCAAGCTTGGTCCTCGGCCAAGCGTCCCACGCACCAAGGAGGTCATTATCACTGATGATATTCACTTGATGCTTCCACAAGAAAATAAAAATCATGCAGCATTAAACAAACTCCCAATGCTGTTGCATGTCAAGGTTTCAGGAGTTTCTGAACTACACAAAAAATTGGCCGGTCACCGACAACCATGATCACATGACCACTGTTGTTCCCCATTTTTGTGTTGGTTGTGAATGCAAAAGGTTTGTGATTATTCAAATGACACATAACATGAAGAGTTTGGATGTAGCTAAGTATCAGGTTCCGGTGTTGACTGCGTCAGTCAGGGTTCATTGATCTCCCATCTCCAACCTTCACCCCGCTTCACTCGCTAATAAGCCAACTGACACCTCTTTACTACATGATTATGGTCCAGAAGGTCCACGCTGAGTCTGAACATCTTATCTTACCACAAATTTATCATATGCAAGCTTATCTACTGCTTATCCCTGAGCATGTTAGTTCTTACAGATTCCCCCCCCCCTCTGTATCTCTCATTGATTATTAATTTTTAATCTCTTTGTCCTTTAATCTCCTTGTTCCTTGCATTAGTCTACCTATGTGATAAAATCACAACATGTCCTGTGCATTCTCCGGTGGATTTAATGCCGCTATTTTTCCAAATCGTTTTTCTTTTTAAAAAAATACATGAAGTCATCATGTATCAAGTCGACCCTGACATGAAGATATTATCAATTATTGTGGAAAGTTGTTTTGCAAAAAGTCTTTAATTATCTTGAAGTGAATAACTGATCATCTCCGATTGCTCAGAGTGCTGACTCATGCTAATGACCTGCATGTGTCTGTGTGTGTGTGTGTGTGTGTGTGTGTGTTCATTTGTTTTTGTTTTTTTAATTGATTTTGTTGTTTGTTTTCTGTTGTTCCTAGATTTATATTGGTTTTGGTTTTGTTTCTTGCTTTTGCATTATTTTTTCCCTGTTGTTTTTTTTTTATTATTATTTTTTTTTATCTATTTTCAATTTGTTGGGTGTTTTTTTTGGATGCTTTGTTGTTTGTTTTCTTTAGATTTTAATTTTTTGTTTTATTATTTGTTTGGTTTTTTTGTTGTTTATACCCCCCCCTGTTGTTTCAAAGTATTTGTGTTGTCTTTGGTGTTCGCTTTCTGTTGTTGTTTTTTTTTGTTCATGTGATTTTTTGAATGATTTGTTTGTTGTTTTATGTTGTTTTCGTTGTTTGCTTTGTTTGCATGTTCCTTGTTGTTGATGAGTGGCAAAGTGGTAAATGAGTGATGAGGTTAGAGAACCAGGGGTTCGTGTACAATCATGTGCACGATTGTAATAACGAGTCTACAATGTTGAAAAGAGGATGAAATCGAGTGAGGGAGAGAGAGAGAGAGAGAGAGAGAGAGAAGCTCTCAAGAAACAAAAACTGACAAAGAACTTGTGTAGGTGTATATGGTTGTTTAAAAAACCCTGTAAACTAAAATGTAATTGACGATGTGTTACAAATAAAGCTAGTTTTGCGTTGAACGTATCATCAAATCATGACCATTTGGTGAAATATAGCAATATGGCAGGTCTTTCATTTTATATCTCTTTTTCTACTTTTTCTCCTTCTTCCAGTTTCCACTACTTGGAAACTATCTGGTCACTTGAACCTGTGCCTCCTCTTTCAATGTGGCACCACAGGCCTCATAATACTGCAGGGAATCTGGGCATTTCCTTCACCCATGCTTCATGATAAAGTAGCCGTTTGGATCCATGACACCACACAAGCCATCCCTGATACTGCATACCAGTTTTTATCCAAGCAGCGCATCCCAAGCACCATTCCATTAAAGCCTGGTACAAAGTGAGTCTTTGGGTGCTGCACATGCTTCAACATCAACTTCAGCGAACCTTCTGCCAGGTAAAAGTTATTTACGGCCAATGACTACAGCTAAATGTTAAGCTATCCTACACATGTTTCCATGATTGCCACCATCTTGCTCATAAGAGACAGAGTTACACTTATTCAGAACGAGATTTTCCTTTCGCACTTACATTAACATTTATATTTACAGCATTTTGCAGACGCCCTTACCCAGAGGGGCGTTGTGCTTTAAGAATATAATATAAAAATAAATTAACTTTGGGATTATAGATTACAAACTTAATATACAAACAACCATAGACTCAATTGACGATTTTTTTTTCAAGAAAAAGTGTTGTTGGAAGAGATAGATCTTCAGTCGTCGCTCGACGATAGCCACGGACATCTAGGGCACTTCAGTGAACTGTAAAGCCGCTTTGAGACAATGTCCATTGTTAAAAGCACGATTAAAAACCTACGAACAGCTAAAACAACATTGGGTATGTTCTAGCCTTAAGAGAACAACGCCACACACTGAGTCACAAAAACATGAGAAAATTTGGCTCCAGAACAGCAGGCTAGACAGTCTAATGGGTACTCAGTTACAGGAATTTGTACATTGATGTTTAGATGTGCAGCATTTAAAATAACCGAGACATGCACGACTTCCACCTGTTTGACAGGTGGAAGTTCACTGTGCATTCCAAACTGTACGAAATTATGTAAGATAATTATGTTAAATAAGGAAAAGTGCAATTTAATTGTCAATTGTCAGAACTATTTGAATGTGCCTGAGTGTATCTGTACTGGTGTGTGCATGTGTGCCAGTGGATCACCTGGTATCTGAGATGCCAGTTACCACCCACTAGAGCCAGTGGAGCAGGGCATAATGCTACGTTACATGCTAAAAGTCATATTGCTTTTCTATTCTTTATTTAGGACAATATTATTTTAATAAAATGATGTCAAGAATTATTATTATGAATATCCATAAATAACAAATAACCATATAAAGAGGAATTCATTTGAAAAAATATAAATAGAAACAACATGTTCTCTCCAGTGTATGTGTGAGACTGTTTTAATTCAAACATGCAACAATGATCATTTGCATTGTGTACACTCGAACAAATGTATTTTCACACTTTGTTTGCAAGTTTGTTTACAGAGGTTCTGTAACAGCATACACTCAGAGATTCAGAATGCAAGTCAGGCAAAAGAAAAATGTATGCAAACTTGAGGAAAAAAAATATTAATATGACATTTATTAGGACAACATGAATAGTGTTCATTTTCCTGAATTGCATATATATATATATATATATATATATATAGAGAGAGAGAGAGAGAGAGAGAGAGAGAGAGAGAGAGAGGGAAGCTGGAGGATTGTCAAATCTCTTTTAGAAGGGGGCAGGGGGTCTCCATTAAAGTGGAACAAGTGGAAACAAAGGTCACTATCACCTCCATCTCCTGGAAACAATCATTTACAGATTCGGTAACCATTGTTTCTTTGCCCTGCTGCTTCAGTTATATTTTGAAGATAGTATTCACTGGTATTAGTGACATAACGGGCATTAGAATAAATAATTAATAGTATAATAATAAATAGTTTTTTCTGTAATATATGTTGTAAGGATCTTTGTGGTGACCAAAGGCAGATGGGTCCAGTTGAACTCAGCATCCGTAAAAATCGAAAGTGTGATATAACATGTAATATGGCATGCAGTTCTGAGCAGACAGTAATCCAAGCAGCTCTGTTGGAGAGACAGTTTTTCATCATACGGTTTTGATCAGCTGCTTTCAGTCAGCTGAATACAGATCCGCAGTTCATAAAGGGCTATGCTCGTGGCATTCTTTTTATTTTCTGGGTTTTATGGAATGTTATACCAATTTTACAAATGCCAGAAATGCCTTGTTCTTGCATGCAAAAAACAAAAATATAGATGCACACATATGACCATATTCCAAATGTAATAAGTAGTGGAACTTTTCAATTACTTTATAAAAAGCAAAGTAACTTTTTTCAAAGTAACACATTATCAGTGACCAGCTACATCGCAAAGTGTCACATCATCATTGACCAGCTACATAGCAAAGTGCATTGATGTCGTGACCATCTCCAAGTCCATCACTACATGCTCAAACCAGAAACCGTGGATGACCGCAGAAGGTACGTGCGCTGTTGAGAAACAGAGACTCCACCTTCAGAGCAAAGGACAAGATGGCCTTAAGAACAGCAAGGGCCAAACTATCCCGAGCCATCAGAGAGGCGAAACGCGCACATGACAAGAAAATCCACGGTCACTTCCAGGACAGTGGAGACACTCGGCGCATGTGGCAGGGCATCCAGGTGATCACGAACTACAAGACACCATCACCAGTTTGTGATAATGACGCCTCCCTCCCAGACGTGCTGAATGACTTCTACGCCCGGTTCGAGGTGCAGAACAATGAGGCAGCAAGGAAGACCACCCCTCCTTCCAATGACCAGGTGATCTGTCTAACCACAGATGAGGTGAGGAAGACTCAGTCAACCCACGGAAGTCTGCTGGACCTGACAACATTCCTGGCCGGGTGCTCAGGGAATGTGCAGAACAGCTTGCAGATGTTCTTACTGACATCTTCAACATCTCCCTGAGCAGCGCCGTTGTTCCCACATGCCTCAATACAACGACCATCGTCCCGGTGCCAAAGAAATCTTCAGTCTCCTGCCTCAATGACTACCGTCCCGTTGCACTCACACCCATCACCATGAAGTGCTTCGAGAGGCTCGTCATGAGGCACATCAAGTCCCACCTTCCACCCTCACTGGACCCACTGCAGTTTGCGTATCGTCCTAACCGTTCAACGGACGATGCCATCAACACCACTCTCCATCTGTCTCTCACACACTTGGACAAAAAGGACACATATGTTCGAATGCTGTTCATTGACTTCAGTTCAGCATTCAACACAGTCATTCCTCAGCACCTGATCGAGAAGCTGAGCCTACTGGGTCTGAACACCTCTCTCTGTAACTGGATCCTGGATTTCCTGACTGGGAGACCTCAGTCAGTCCGGGTCGGGAACAGCATCTCCAGCACCACCACACTGAACGTACTGGAGTTCCATCCTCCTCAGGGCTGTGTGCTCAGCCCTCTGCTGTTCACTCTGCTGACTCACGACTGTGCTGCAACACACAGCACAAACCACATCGTCAAGTTCGCCGATGACACGACCGTGGTGGGTCTCATCAGCAGGAACGACGAGTCAGCATACAGAGAGGAGGTGGAACATCTATCAGCCTTGGTGTAAAGCCAACAACCTGTCTCTGAACGTGGACAAAACTAAAGAGATGGTTGTCGACTTTAGGAGAGCACAGAGTGACCATTCTCCATTGTACATCGATGGATCCTCCGTGGAGATCGTAAAGAACACCAAATTCCTCGGTGTCCATCTGACGGAGAAGCTCAACTGGTCACTCAACACCAGCTCCATCAGTAAGAAAGCCCAGCAGCGTCTCTACTTCCTGAGAAGGCTGAGGAAAGCACATCTGCCAACCCCCATCCTGACCATGTTCTACAGAGGGACCATCGAGAGCATCCTGAGCAGCTGCATCACTGCCTGGTTTGGGAACTGCACCGTCACGGATCGCAAGACCCTACAGCGGATAGTGAGGACAGCTGAAAAGAACATCGGAGTCTCTCTCCCCTCTGTCACGAACATTTACAACACACACTGCATCCGCAAAGCTACCAGAATTGTGGACGACATCACACACCCCTCACACACACTCTTTACACTATTGCCATCAGGGAAGAGGTTCCGAAGCATTCGGGCTCTCACAACCAGACTATATGCAATAGTTTTTTTCCCTCAAGCCATCAGGCTTCTCAACACATAGAACTAAGTGGAACTGGACTCACACTTACACTCACACACCATCCACACAGCATTACACTGCTCTATTTATTAATCTACCTCATCACTGGCCTTTACATGTGTATTGTATATACTGCTCACACTGACAGTGTTACTGTTTACATGGACATTTTGCACATCTACCTTTTATCACTGCTGCTCTAATTGTTCCTTTGCACACTAGCCAAACTGGAATACTTTGGAATACTTTGCACTAGGTTGTTGTTGTGTTTTTTTATTTTATTATATTGTGTTAGTTGTTTGTATGCACTGTCTTGTGTTGTGAACACAGTCTTGTTCTGTCTTTGCGCTGTTTGCACCAGGTTGCACACGATGCACTTTACGTAGCTAGGACAAACTTAGTCTCGTCCTCAGCATTGTGTACTTGTGTTCGTGTTATATGTTTTTTTGTGTAAGCACCAGGGTCCTGGAGAAACGTTGACTCATTTCACTGTGTACTGCGTCAGCTATATGTGGTTGAAATGACAATAAAACCTCTTGAAAATTAAATAACTGATTACATTTGATTACTTTTTGATTACCTTCATTTGTCCACTAGAGGGCACTTTAAGTTAACATTCTAAGAAAAAATGTTTCAAACCCATCGAGAAAAAAAAATAGATTCTATATTTCGAAATGAAACTGCATCAGATTGTCATCATTCGAGTCCAAATCACATTTCAGTTGAACTTTTATTTTTATACGCGAGTAAAAAGTCATTTTTAATTATTTGTGAGTGAAATTAAAATTAATACACTATACAAAATAATTTAAATTCTGTTGCCTAATGGGAGAAAAGATGATCGGGTGATACGCAATATCTCTGTTTCCAGTCATGTTTACATCACTGTCCTAAACATTAGACGGCCTCCTTTTGCCTTCCTTGTTCATTTTTCATAACCCAGCCTACAACTGTAGTGTCTGATAACCAGGATATCAGTGGCATTCTGCTTAAAACTAGCTTTTTAGAATGTAACCTCAAAACCCTATTGCAACAATTGATATGTTTCTATACAGCTAATGGAATATCAATGATAGACATTTATGAATGATCACCTGTAAATAAATTTACAAGAACTGAGACCTAGTAGTAATAAAGAGTCTTTAGGGCACGAGTCTCCTGTTATGATTAGATTAGAGAGAACATATATCTTAGTCTTAGTCTTGTTTTAGAATACAGGAGTACAATATACGAGACTCCATACGAGTTTCAATGTTTACAATCGAAGGAATATTGCACTACATCACAGTTAGGGGTCGTTGTTTTATTTCATTTATTTTATTTTGTGTTATGTTGTTGTTATGCACTGTCTTCGTGTTGTCTAATACAGTCTGTTCTGTTTTTGTTCTGTTTTTGTGCTGCTTGCACCAGGTTGCACACAATGCACTTTATGTGGCGAGGACAACTTATTCTAGTCCTCAGCTTTGTGTTATATGTTGTTTTATATACATATATATATATATATATATATATATATATATATATATATATATATATATATATATAGTTTCTAATGACAATAAAAACCTCTTGACTTGACTTGACTAATGCTAATGCTAATCTCATGCTAATCCAAACAATTACAACAGCTCCCTTTCTACTAAGTTGTTCTACTTACTTGCTACTTTAAAGGCTTTTATTTACCCACCACTTTATGTAGAACTTACCTGATGGGTATCTCTGGTGTGTATTCTTTAATTAACAATGATTCTATATTCTAACAACTCCAAAGGTAAAAACATTTTACTTTCTGCTGCATCCATTTGTTTGTACTCGACAGTTCATAGGCAAAGTGAGGTGACTTGCCAGTAAAATGGATGACATTAGCACACGGATCATGGTCTAGAAGGGGTATTTTATTATCTTGCGAAACATCACTCCTTTTCTTCCAACCCCAGGTTTTAGTCCGGAAGGAGGTCTGAAACCTACTAGTAAGAAAAGAAGGCTAAGAATTGCTCTGTAACAGAACAGCAGAACAGCTATTATATACCATCTAGGTAGTGTGTTAGTGTATTATCTGCTAGGGGGATTCACTGTCATCACCTTCAGTTGATGTAGAACCTGGGTCATTAACCTCTTGGCTATTGCGATACTCGTTATCACTCGTAATCTCTTCTAATCTCTGGTGAATTTACTCATGGGTGATTTTGCTCATTGTTATTCAATAAAATACTTACGCTTACTGATTGTATGAAGGGAAATAAGTCATTTCCCACCACAAACAACAGGATTTAAAATCTTCAACAAGGAAAAAAAATTTGCAAAATCGACAAACAAATCGATTTTCTCTTTCGAAAGAAATTAAAGGAAAGAAATTATTACCATTCCTAAACAGTTTAAAATGTTTAGAAAAAATATTTGTGAAAGGTGCTATCACGGCAGATTTCAAACTCTACTATGATAAAGAATTTACAACGTCAGATGGCATGCTAGAAACCTAGTTTAAGATCTAAGTAACTAAACGGCCCCTAATACAAGCCATTAGTTTGCCTCTACACCTGAATCACATTGTTTGTCAATTGCCAACGGTATATAAACTCATCTTTTGCTGTACTTCTTGTCTCTTTATGGTTTTGATCATATGCATTATTTTCACATTCCAGGTTTTTATTTTCATCTATGATTCTTTGTTGTCTTGTGTTGTGCCTAGTTCACTGTGTACAAAATGCAGCTAGCTTTTGGCAGGTTTTGAATGCTGCTCCTCACAGTATTTACTGCGATGGCGGAAAAATATAGAACCATCATAGAACCTTCAATGTCGTAGTGGAGGCATGTTTCATTGCAATATGCAGTATTTTAGTAATGAGAGAGTCAGACACAATATAGTATGTAATATAATATAATATATAATATAATGCTATATGTTATATAATAATAGCATAATATGTCATGGCATGAATATGTTATGATTGCTGGACAGTCTGTCTTGGGTTGCTTAATGGAAAGCCATTATGGAAAATGTACATATACAACATTACATATTGTACATCTGTATGTTTATCATTTGTAATCTAAATTGATTTTTTTGCTATACATTTCTATCTGGGGGGGGGGGGGGGGGGGGGGGGGTTGGGGGGGGGGGGTTTTTTTTTGGGGGTGTTTTTTTTTGGTTTATTCATTTTATTTATGGGGGGGGGGGGGGGGGGGGGGGGGGGGTCTGGGGGGGGGGGGGGGGGGGGGGGATTAAACAAAGACTTCTGTCTATCTGTCTGACTATATGACTACGATGATGGATTGGTAACCATAGTAACTAATCAGCCTCCTGGTGAGAGTGACATCTGGTGGCAAAGTCTAAGACTGCACAATACAAAATGCAATACTTTATGAAAGTAATTTGGAAGATATATGTTCTCTAGAAAAAAGTGGACCTGGTTTACTTTGTTCAGAAAAAAGAGTAATGGGTGTACTATTAACAATGATGCACCAACAAACTTTCAATTGTTATGGAGAATCTGCATCCAAACTATGAATGACTGACATTTTTCAGATGCTCTTGTAGGATTATGATGCTTATAACACTGAGTCAAAAGTTTGGGCAGGCTTTGGTTTTTATTGTTTTCAACCCTGCATTTTAAGACAAATATGTAAGACAATACACTGTATTTTAAGACAAATAATCTGTATGTGGACACTGCAGACATCTGTCTCAGCATAATTATACTGAACATACATGTTATTATACTGTTGGATTATTTAGTGTACTAAACTGACGAATGAATATGGTTTTGTAAATATTAATTAGCTTTCCGTATAAGAATCAACAATGACAACAATGACAGTGAATCGTATAGGAAAAGTATTATCCCTTTATTAGATGTTAACAAAGAAAATGGTTCATCTACAGTCCCTGACAAAAGGCTTGTCGCTTGTGTACAAATTGACCTTGAAGTGCCGCTGAAATATATTTCTAATCAAGATTTTTTACAAGAAATGGCTCATTTTAATCCCAACAGCTTTTGTTATAATGTTTCAGTGCAAAACGAAACTGTCAAAAAGTATTCTAATATTCACAGCTCTTTTTATACCCAATCATGTTGCCAATTGACCTAATTTGTGTTAATTGGTCTTCCAGCTCCTCGTTATGCTTAAATTTACTTTTTCCAGCCTCTTACTGCTACTTGTCCCAACTTTTTTGGGATTTGTTGACACCATGAAATTCTAAATCAACATATTTTTCCCTTAAAATGGTACATTTTCTCAGTTTAAACTTTTGTTTCGTGTGTTATGTTCTATTCTGAATAAAATATTAGAAGTTGGCACCTACACATCATTGCATTCAGTTTTTATTCACGATTTGTATAGTGTCCCAACTTTTTTGGAATCCGGTTTGTATCTCGAAATGGCCTCCATGGTCGAATCAGTGCCCAGAAGCCAGCACTAAACAAAAGTCGATTGAAAAACCGTGTGGCATTTGCCAAGGCCCACAGCCTGCTAAAAGGATGGACGCTGGAAAAGTGGCAGAAGGTGGATTTTTCAGATGAATCTTCTGTTGAATTACACCACAGTCGCCGCAAATATTGCAGGAGACCTACTGGAGCCCGCACGGATCCGAGATTCACCCAGAAAACAGTGAAGTTTGGTGGCGGAAAAATCATGGTCTGGGGTTACATCCAGTATGGGGGTGTACAAGAGATCTGCAGGGTGGAAGGCAACATCAATAGTCTAAAATACCAAGAAATCTTAGCTACCTCTTATATTCCCAACCATAAAAGAGGCCAAATTCTGCAGCAGGATGGTGCTCCATCGCATACTTCCATCTCCACATCAAAGTTCCTCAGGGCGAAGAAGATCAAGATGCTCCAGGATTGGCCAGCCCAGTCACCAGACTTGAACATCATTGAGCATATGTGGGGTAGGATGAAAGAGGAAGCATGGAAGACTAAACCAAAAAATATTGATGAACTCTGGGAGGCTTGCAAGACTGCTTTCTTTGCTATTCCTGATGACTTCATCAATAAGTTGTATGAATCCTTGCCAAACCGCATGGATGCAGTCCTTCAAGCTCATGGAAGTCATACAAGATATTAAATTTGGATCTCACAGCACCACTACTTAATTTGCTGACATATTTTTGTATTTGCAGTAAATTTGTTCAATTTCTGTATAGGCGACAAAACTTTTGTCTTGCCAAAATTTGACCTTTCTGTTTTGATTAAATGATAAATCTTTTTTCAGTGAAACTAATTTATTTCAGTGCATTAAACATCATTTGGGAGGGTTTTAGCTGTTCATAGGAGCTATTTCTAACACCAATTGATTAATTAAAAGTCAATAATAGCAAGGCTAATAGCAGGTGTTTCTACAAAATAGATAAGCGACAAGACTTTTGTCAGGGACTGTATATAAACATACAGTTTCAGCTTCTTTTTCTTCTTTTCTTTCGGTTGTACAAACTGTTTACATGAATTACAGACCAAATCCATCCTCATAGTTGTTCAGTTGCTCAGATTTTTAGGCTTTTCACAGGGAATTATCCTCAGCAGCACTTAGAGGTTGATTGAATCATTGTACGATAGAAGTTAAAGAGACTGCATAATAAAATCGGTGTGTAAACAGGGACTCTGAAAGACTATGGCAGCATGACAAAAATGGAGAGCCAGAAAGTAACACAGACGTAAGGGATCTCTGAGTGTTCGCAAAAGAGTGAGGGAGCTCCAACACCCAAATATCCCAGTTAACCAAAACTATATACATGATTCCTCCAAATCTGCTTCAAGAAACTGGTGTGAACGTGAGTCTTAAACATCGAATTGTGTAATATTAAAAACAAACAAACGTTAATTAGTCTCTAAGGTGGTAACTTGTCACGATTATGTTTATTATAATAAAAACCATCAATGTTAATTTATGAAGCAAGTATGTATGGAGTTACTAAAGCAAGAAACCCAATTAACACAATTCTCCTTTCACTGCAGTCACAGCTGCACTGTCCATATACATCATCTCTAGAAGAAGCTTCAATATTAAAACCGGGTAAATGACGCCAGGTTTTCATGTTATATGTTTACATTTGTTTGTGCGAATTCTATGTGAAAGAAAGCGCAAAGAGTACTCTATAAAGGGTTTCATGGAAAAGTCTAAGAACTGGTCTGAACTGTTTTGGTCGACGCTTCTTCACATTGTCCAGCTTTTCTTGAACTCCCTCTTCAAAACCGTCCTTGTAAAGTATCTCTGTGACCAAATCAATTTCTCCGCCTCTATCAGACATGGTCGAATAAAAAAAGTCTATTATATCCACATAAATATCATTGAGCTTATTACTGGTGTGGTTTTCAAGGTCTGACTAGTGTGCTTACCATTGTTATCACAGCATACGAAAATGCTCACATTTTCGCATGCCTGCTACACGGCCTTGTGGTGGCCAACTCAAAATCTAATTGGTTAAAGAAACAGTTCAATTCTTACGTATAAATTTAAAGCAACGGGCAGCTACAGTGCAGAATTCTGAAGGCTCAAGGCAGAACAACAAGAGAAATGCTATGAAACAAAGAGAATAAACTATTGAGAGTGATTTAATTCTATAATTTAATTCACTTTTTAAAAAATCCTATAAATACAAAACAAAAGCCTGTGATTCTCATAATGTTTAAGGCAGCAGACAAGGTTTTGTTTCTCCTAACGATCCAGCTGGGCGAATCCTAAAGCATTTATATGTATCAAAAAATAATGATTGACAAATAAACATATTGTGTGTGTGATTTTGAGTGTGTGTGCCCTGCGATGGGTTGGCATTCCATCCAGGCTGTATAAACAGGTGTGTTTCGAATATTGTCAAAAGTAAATTAAATAACACTTAAAAAAAAGGTTTATGGAACTTCTACCACTGTACACAGTGCAGGCTTAAATGGGATTTAAGTGCATTTTGGGAATTTTGACAGAAATAAAAAGAAGCACAATCTACCACAAACATGACATTAAAAAATAAAAGACCCTACAGAGCATGACAGAGTGCAGCTGAGGTAGGCAGAGGAGCCAACACAGACATGACAACCATCTGCAGAAGGATTGTTCCAGAGAGACATTCAGAGACATTATCCAGACACAAAGCTGCGTTTAATATATCTGAATACAAAAAGTTATTTATGCATATATTATATATATATACTATATATATATATATATATATATATATATATATATATATATATATATATGTTTTAAACCAGAGATGGCAAAAGTACACAAATCACTTAAGCAGAAGTACATATACTCACGGTTTAAAATATTCTGTTAATAGTACCGACTATACTTTGAGTTAAAGTAAAGCGATTTGGGCACTGACATGCACTAAAGTAAAAAAGTACTCCTTACTACTAACTGTTTAGTGTCACACTGTATTTGCACCTCACATAATATTTATACATTAACACAAAACCGATTTCAATGTTTGTAATCTAATGAACGTATCCAGGCTGAATGTCCACCATATAGAACCCAAGTGGAGAAAAGATAACGATGATCTCTCTGTTCTCAGTCATGTTTACATCACTGACTCCTTCTGTCTTATCCACCTTAGCCAGACTTCTTGTTGCCTTCTGCCCTGCCACACATCTGTGGTGTGTGATAGCTAGGAAACTATATACCAATGGTGGACCGAAAAAGCCTCGCAATCACAGGAAACGGCTTGACGGACTGAAAACGGCTATTAGATAATCCCCAAATATATTTTGGTTTGAAAAGGTACAGATATTTGTGTAAAAACAATGTGATGAGTGAAGGTGGGGGGGGGGGGGTAAGCAATAAGAATATGGTCAAACTAAATATTTATACACATTTTGTACAAGTATCGGTAGCGATATCGACGATACTTGTCTTGATAGTAAACAATAATCGGTATCGCCTAAGACCTAGTGGGGAACCTCGCTTCGTGTCGGGCATGCCTCGCGCCACCGCGCACGCGCGCACTTCGCGTCCTCGTTGAGTCACGTGTACACGTCTGCTCGAGCGGCTCTTGTCTCGCCGTGGAGCCTGTGCTGTCTGCAGTCTGCTCGGAATCGGGAGTGGGGTTTCAGTTCAGCGCGGAGAATGAGCGATAACGATGACATCGAAGTCGACAGTGATGTACGTCACACTGCTCCTCTGTTGATTAGAGCCCGAGCGCGTGTTTGTGGAAGTCTTGTGCGTGTGTAAACGGATCGGACGTGTGCGTTTCAGTGCTGCATTTCCCAACGGCTAGCTAGCCTTCAGAAAGCTCACAGGGGTTAGCCAGACAGCTAGCGCTGCTTGTTTGTTTGTTTGTTTGTTTGTAGTGAGTTCCTCATCCACTTTGAGTGCGTGACCGGTCTTGCACGAATGATTTAGATTCAGATTCGTGTCTCTTCGTTTCCAGTTAATTCGGTTTTCTTTCGGTTTGTTTGTTCTATTTTTCAGGAAGAGTCGTCGAGATTTCACCCAGCGGTATGTAGCTGCTTTGCTAACTCACGAGCTCTTGTTGTTGTTGTTGTTGTTGTTGTTGTTGATGCTGCTGCTTCTGCTGCTGATGTCGTCGTCCTCATGTGGCCTTCAGCTACAGCTATCATCATCACTGATCTTCACTAACACCAAGCATTACTATGGGTGGGGGGGGGGAGCCTTTTCCGACTAAAGCATCAGCCATCTGCTTAACAAAACAATACTATGAAGATCTTATCATATGAATAAATAAATAAATAAATGCACAGGCCTGTCGATAAATCTAGATCGGATGTTCACACTGATCAGAAATAAGGTTAATACATAAGCTGTTTACATACAGTATCTTGTGTCAGATCTGTCACATTTCTCTTCTATTTTACCTCTGACATACATGTAAGGGTTTCAAACCTTCTTATGAGGACCAATGCAACAAAGATATTTTCACATTTTATATTTAAAAATTTTTTTTTGTTTGTTTTTAAGATTCGACATATATTGGTCTTCTACACATGGCTCGTCCAATCAAATCCGTTCTAGTATGTCTACGTAATCCCTCCCCCAGGGATTTGTCTTTCAAAGATGATAGTAAAACATAAAACTTCTCTGTTTATCCTTATAGAAAAGTGCGGAGTAGGTTTTCGGTTACGTGACGGACACTTTTTAGCGATGTGTTTTGCTTCCTCCGACTGATGTGGTTTACACATCTGTATACAAGGACTATCATCACAAGCGCTGTTGACGCTGTTAGTTACTGAACCTTGGGTCCGGTGCGTAATGTAATGTAATGTATGTATGTGTGTGTATTATAACCTCAAAACACACACATGTTAGAAAACCTCATTAAAAGCAATAGGTGTGGGTGAGGAAGTGGTTCGCCCGTTAAAAACAAACCTCGAAGACGTTGCTGTTTTATTTTTATTTGTTTAGCTAAATTGCCATTAACTATTCAAACGCTGTTGGTCATCACTCTGGCTTCCTGCTTTTCAAGAAAATAAACAACATGGGGAAACAAACAGCTGATTAACATAACACAATGTCACGGGCATCTATCGTTTTCTTTTGCGCTTGTGTTTTATCCAGAAAGCGGATTAAATGTACACAATTGTAAGATAAATACGCTGCAAAACATTCTATTCTTAATGACTTACAATCATCCATTTTTTCCATCCAACCACCTCTTTCCCAACAGGAAGACTTGAGTTCATGGTGTCCCTTCAACTGGGAACTTTGAACTGTCAGGAAGTTTAAATAACCACGTAAATAAGCAAAACAGCATTGCACAGTGCCGAAGCTTGAGGCAGATAGGCTTGTGTCGAGCAGGAACAGGAATTTGAGCCAATAATAGATGTTCCTGACATGGCAAAAAAAAAACAAGAAATACGATTGATTTAATTCTATTAAATTTAGCTTGGCATGAACGTGTTGAAAAATGGGAACACTTTTCGTCACCTGCTCTCGATTGGTGTTTGTAATTGTATGTTTTACTAGAATATCGCAGTTGGTGAGAAACTGTATCACTACATGACCTCAGTAGTAAAACCTCTCGATGGCATTAGGCTTAGGCCGCTTTTTCCGCGTTAACGGAATTATAGTATGCTGTTGTAATGATGCTTGTTTCGTGTTTGTATGAGAACCCGCTCTGTTTTATTTCCCTGCAGGCAGACAAGCGGGCACACCACAACGCACTGGAGCGCAAACGGAGGGACCACATCAAAGACAGCTTTCACAGTTTACGTGACTCTGTGCCTTCCTTACAAGGAGAGAAGGTTGGAGGATATATCTTTTTATTTTCATTCTGGCTGTTGTTTGTGTTCAATATTAGGTGCATATTATTCATATCAAGTAATTAAATGTCTATCTGATGTGGTGGTTTGGGAAAATAAAAAAATGTATTATTATTTTTATAAACATTAGGTTTTTCTACCTATTACATGTGACAAGTTTAATGATATAAAGAAGCTATTTTGGAAAACATGGACATCTTGACATCAGTAAAGAAAACTATATTTATTCAGTCATTTTGGCTGAATATGAGAATCTTCCAGAATGACACTTTATATAGCATCTTGGTGTATTGTCCCCATTTTTTATTTTTTTGAAAACATTTGAAATCCATCAAATTCCCCCGTCCATAGCCTTTAGTTAGCTTCCCAAACATCTCCTGTCCAAAACCTTTATTAGGATTCCTGTCTGGTCTCTGACCTGGTCATTCAAGGCCATTGATCTTTTGGTTAATCCATTCTGTTGTTGGTTTGGACCCGTGCTTAGAGCACCTGATTAATGTTCACTTAAAATCGTCTGCTGTTTGTTGCTGTTCGTGATTTAATTAGTCCATTAAATAAACCCCAGTTCTGATTGGATAAATAGCAGTGTTTACACCATCATACAGTGCTTTTTGGAATTGATCTCATAGATTTATCGAGGTGTGGTTGATTGTGAATGTTTTTAGTATGAAAAACGAGAGATTGTCTTCACATGCAGCATAATCTATGGCTGTAAGATTTATCAGGGGGAAATAAACTCACAGTCTCGATTCATACATGTCTACGTTCTCATTTCTAAACGATGGCGATTCACTTCCGAGTATAGGCTGGTTTTTACTTATGCGCCCAGACTACCCTACACCATAGCCTACGCCGTAACCTGACACGCTCCTCTCCAAAAAAAGTTTCCTTACTGTAAAGTTTCTTCTTATAAACAGAAACAAAATGATTTGTCTCCGCCCCCTTTTTTGCTGACCCGAAAAAAAAAGATACGATCTGTGATTCAAAACCCGTAATGTGATCCGCGAGGGTTTTTTTTTTCGTAGCACCACTGATTAATAAAAATCTAAAATGATACAAAATGTTCCTCCTTGTTTTTTTATTTTGCAGCCTCGTCTAGCTCTCCGCACCACTCCAAGTTTAGCGGGTGATGCATCAGTAATATTGGTCCGTGGAAAACACAGTGCTCCGTATTTAGTTAAATGGACTAAACGAATTTTTGTAATCGACTTACTTGAGGAATCGTTACAACCCTACTACATTTGATGAGAGACACGCCTATTTTGATCTTGTCATGGTGCTCTGTTTCGTTCTTTCTCTCTCTGCTGATGATGGTTCCATGGAACAACATAACTCTTTTAAATCCCTCTGCAGGTAGATATTGTTTCGACAAGGGAGATACCATGCATGCCTAGTAGGCTGCATGTGGGTACAGAATCATGTGTTTGATGATCACAGTGTTCTTAATTGCTTCAGTTCATTGTTGTTTGTATAGCTCTTTTAGCAATGGAAAGCATCTTTACACAGATAATGTAGAAAAAAAATGAAAAGCATGTTCTTTAGAAGTGTAAGTCTGTCCCTTACGAACGAATGTGGCAAGGAAAAATTCCCTGTGATGGAATAAGGAAGAAAGCTTGAAGAGATCCAGACACCGAGAGGGAACCCATCCTCATCTGGGTGACACCGAATATCTGTTGATCACAGCTAAACGGTGTCGCCGTGATCAAATCTAATGTAAACTGTAGCCTTGGGTCAGCGGTGTAGTGACAAGTCCCAATCCATCCTCGACGCTCCCGGATGGATCTGTAATTTCTCAGGTCCACTGTTTGTAGAACATCCAAGCAGAGAGAACACCATTGGGACATGCTGGGACAAACAGGTCAGGAATAGAGAGAGAGAACTTGAGAGACACAGTCACCTCCCCACATATAAAAGAGTGTATAAGCATTCAGATAATACATTGTGTATAATGCATTCAGATAATACAATGTTTGATTTCAATTTTATATATATATATATATATATATATATATATATATATATATATATATATATATATATATATATATATATATATATATAATTTTTATTCTGTTCATTGCAGTAACCTCCAGCAGTGACTGTCAATTCAAGTAGTTTTATTGTCATTCATATTTATCCCTATAGTACCAAGGTGCTATATACAGTGACATGAATTAACACAACCTTAACTATCAATACAAAAACATTACAAGTGCAAGCAACATTTGGTGCAACAATGCTGGCAATAACGCTGCAGTGCTGCACAGTGCACATGTGAGAGACATACAAATAGATCCATATAGCATAAAAGAATTTGTGCATATAATATACACAAAGACCAGTTTCTACAGTGTCAATGGTGTGACATATAAAACAGGCTCCTGCCATATTTTTAGGTCCCCACCGAGTCATGGTGTGGTGAACTTGATATAAGCCTAGGGTTGGGTATCATTTTAATGTGATCGATTCCGATTCTGTTCATCGATTCCGATTCGTATTGATTCCCAGTTTCGATTCCAATTGGTGAACCTGATTCATGTTGGCCGTGACACCTTTCTTGCAAACATATTACAATAATTATTACAATAATTACACTTAGCTTTGTCTTCGGTTTTTACAAAATGTAGCGGCACTTTTGTGCCCGCTCCTGTTAGTAACGCTCAAAGTGCAAAAACAAAAGAGCTTTAATAAGAATAATCATCTGAGTCAATCAAAAAAAGAAGCAGGTGAGAATCATCCGATGACCTTAAATGATCAGCGGTGCGGGAAACGGCGCGACATGGCGGCCGAATCAGAAGTGCGCGCCCTGAAGCCGGAGGTTCGAGCCTCGAGACCGGAGTATCCTAACAGGTCCATCTTGTAAACCGATGAATAGATTACCAAATAAGGTCCTGGCAGATTGCCAGGTGAGGAGAAAAAATGCACCCAGGAATCGAAATTTTAAATTCCAAACAAGTATCTGATTCTTCTTTTTTTTTTTTTTTTTATCTGATTCCAGAAACGGAAACGATTTTCGAATCCCAACCTTAAATATTTTATTCTTTTTCACTGATGAATCGCAAATAAAAAACAAAAAAAAGGTGCAGTGTGTGGAATTTCCAGGAGAAATGTTAGCAGTTTGATACTAGTTTCCCAGACCGCCACACATTTTTTAGCCAAAAGCATCTACTGTTTAATTTCATTCAGATATATTTGTTTAATGATTTACTGTTCTGCAGTCAATTACGTATTTAGTAAATAGTTGGCTCTTGGTGGCTTAAATGTTCAACTGCATGAACTAAATAACCCTTTAAAGAATTGTCAGAGGATTATTATTATTATTATTATTGTCAACTTGATGATTGAATGTCATGGTTGAACCTCATGTCATGATTCAGTTGTGTGACAGCACTTTGTCAAACAGGCTTCCCGAGCTCAGATTTTAGACAAAGCAACAGAGTATATCCAGTACATGCGCCGCAAGAACCACACGCACCAACAGGACATCGATGACCTGAAGAAACAGAATGCTTTGCTGGAGCAGCAGGGTAAGTGTGAGAGGGTAGAGCAGCTAGTATGTCCAATGCTTGCAAATGAACAACCCATGCCAGGTGAAGGAGCGTTTTACTAGTGTATAAAGGGTTTAACCCTTTAGATTTCACTATTTGTAAGCCCTTACTGTAATAAAGACTTTTACACTTCAAAAAATGAAAAGAATACTTTGATTTTTTTTTTACTTTTCATTTTTGCATCTACGAGTTTGTGTGTGCGGAAAAGGGCGACCAGCGCTTTACTCTGCCCTGTTCTCCATTCTTCAGCATCTTCTGTGTCGGGGGCGCTTTTTTTTTTTTTTGTAATAGCTGGTGGTACGTCGGTAATAATGGTCCATGGGGAGAAACAATTCTTTGTTGTTGTTGTTGTAATCCTAGCTGTGATGTGTAAAAAGGGGTGCTAGCTATTGGGTGGGAATGAACAAACGATCAAAAAGCTAATCGTAAAAATGCACGGTTCCTTTGTTCCTGTAGCTTTGCTTAGTGCTAAAGTCAAATGCAAAATGCTTCATTTGGTTTTATTTTGTACGTGTTTAAATATATGTATGTTTTGTTTTTGTTTTTTTGTTCCCATCTCAGTCCGTGCTCTAGAAAAGGCCAAGGGGAACACGCAGCTGCAGGCCAGCTACTCATCAGACACCAGCTTGTACACAAACCCTAAAGGCAGCGCTGTATCTGCCTTCGATGGTGGCTCCGATTCCAGCTCCGAGTCTGAGCCCGAGGAGCCGCCCACCAGGAAGAAGCTGCGCGTGGAGCCCAGCTAGGCTCGCTCATCCTGCACCCGTCAGACTCTTTCCTCCATCCCTGACCCCCTTTCTGTCTCACCCCCTCCCGCAAACCTGTTCCTTCCTTCCTTCTCCCCTCCGTTCCCTCCTGTGTGTTAAGAAACCTGGGGAGTGTCTTGAGAAAGGCCTGAAAGGTTTCAGCTTTTCGTCTCCCAACACTGATACCACTTTGTGCGTGGATCAAGCAAAGCTTCATTTCTCCTCCAAGGCGTGGCAGCTTGGCAGTTTTTTTTTTAAGACTGCGGATATTTTTCAGTCATGCAGCAAAGCAATGTAAAGCATAAACCCATGCTGTTTTCCCAAATGATCTCAGAGATAGAAACAGGAACAGCAAATAGGCATTTAATAACAAATAATTTTACATTTGTAATATTTCTAATTTTCCATAAGATATACAATGGTGCTTTTTAGAACACAAGAGTATGTTGGCTGTGTGGTATGGAAGACTGGTGTTCTCCCCGTGTTTTTTTTTTTTTATTTTTTTTTTAATGTTGCTGAATTTGTTTATTTAATGGAACGTTGAGGCTTTATTTTGTAATGTGTTGTTTTTGCCTGAGATTATAAGTGGAAGTAGCTGGCCTCGACTTTTCCATCTTCTGACTAAACAGTTTGGGGACTTGGATTTTTAATCCACTTTGCCAAAAGTGGACAATGTTTTTGTTTGTTTGTTTGTTTGTTTTTAAAAATACAGGTGAACAGGAAAAAACAGTTTGTTTTTCTTTGTTCCTTTTTTTGATTACATGCAATTTTGTCCATTTCAGTATGTAGTATGTGGCACTGTATACTCTTAAGTGTAATTGTCTTGATGGAATAAGCCCCTCCCTCAGTGAAACTTGCCTGCCTAGGGAATGTTTTGGTTTCGTTCGAAAAAGTGTGTATGAAAAATTGTGCTTTTTATTCCATTCCATGGAAATTACAGGTATGTTGTACATACTACCAACAGTTGTCTTGCAAGTTGAGGCATACCTTTACTATGAGACTCCAAATAAAACTATTTTATCTTCGAACCTTATCGGGTCTGCTTGTGATGGAGTTCAAAGTGGTTTTGCCTTCCAGTCCTGAAGGATAAATGGCTGTTTATAGAGCATTACGACTATCACTTTTTGATCAGAGTCCACCGGAACAACTTCTGCATAATAGTAAGGCATCCCCTTAATATCCACACACTAATGTGAAGTCCATCATACCTCTCAATCTCGGTTGATACGATTTGTTAAAATGTCCTAGTTGTATCAGTGACCGCTAATTTTGTCTCTCTGCAATGTGTAATTGCTAAACTGTTGTTCTTGTTTATTTTAATGTCAGCAGTATTTTGCTGAAATTTATCATGTGACTGCATTACCTCTATTGCCTCTATTCTGTCTTTGTGACAGGAGTGCCCAGTGCAAAAGAATGTGGACATATAATAGAATATAATGAAATGTATACATTTACGACATTTGGGAGACGCCCTTATCTAGAGCGACTTAAAACTGAGCAATTGTGGGTTAAGGGCCTTGCTCAAGGACCACTAGTAGCATCTTAGTGCTGGTGGTGGGATTTGGACCTTCTGGTCCAGAGGCCAATGCCTTAACCACTGAGCTACCACCATATATAGTTACACTGCCAGGTTTATAGGCCACCAAACTAAATAATGTGTAGTACAAATTATGCTGATGAAAGAGGATGATGGTTGGAAATGATTCCGAAAGGCTACAGATTCTAACTGTATACCTTTAAGGTTGGCTTTTAATTGGATTATATTATACTTCCAAATTTAAAACAACTACCCAAGCAATGAGTGATGAAGGAACATTTTTATTGAAAGAACGAGGACAATGTGCTTTAACATAAAGGGCAGTTGTTTTGTTTACTTTTTCGACATGATGAACTGACCACGATCTAAGATATTCATAAGATATTGCTTGTTACTAATGCAACTGTTAAATGCTTGGCCTTCATCGACTTTATTCCATTTTCCAAACTGATTCATCCACCAGCACCATCTCGCGAAAGAGACTTCACTGCTCCTGTGATGATCCCTCTCAAGTCGATCTGTCGTGTAACTTGGGTCTGCTTACTGCTGATCGGCCATGAAAACATTTCTTTTTTCTTTTTTTTTATTAATTTAATTTGAGGCAAAAAAGACTGCACTCTAGTGTTTATTTATTTATTAACATATATATACACCATTGCAAGAATTGTTATTGGGAAATAGTTTCTTTTCTTGGCCTTTGGAAAATTGTGGAGGACAAAATGCATTCATGTATTTATTTTATTATTATTTTAGCCTTTTACCTTTGGTTTCCAGCAATTACCAGTGGAGTCAAAGCTAATGCACATGTGCTTGGCAAACTGAACATTTTGGCAAATTGGGAAACTAAAGAATTCACTTGCCAAGACAAACAAAAGGCGAAACTATATTTCACATAAGGTGAGTGGCATAAGTGACAGTGCATGACAGATCTACACAATTGAAAAACTTAACCTTTTGTTGTTGTTGAGAGTTTGAATACATGTTTGTGTGGTTGAAAACTGTGTTTGTTTAACAATAGTGCACATAAATGTGACACAAGAAGGCCATGGTAATGCAGAATTGTAAATATTAACAATGATGGCTGTCGGAAATTTTCTTTAGATAAGAATTGGTATCATAATGATATCGATGTCAACAGTTCAGGTTTTTAAATGAACAGGATGTACTGAATGTGTGTGTTTCAGTCTACACAACTGAAAAACTTAATCGAACCTTCAGAAACAAATGTGTTAATCAATATTTGTCAGTAAAGCATGTTTGGTGTTTACTCGGGTAAGTTGCACGTCATTTTTCTTTTCCAAGGAAGCCCATTGGTTTTTTTTTTTTTTTTTTTTTTTTTAAAGACTTAAAGTGACATGTAACCCGGCTGACAGTTTTGGCCCCAGAAAAATGAAGGATTGACTGTTTTAAAATGTGAAATAGACGGGACAGAAGGAGAACCCTGGTGGAGAAAGGAGAGGCTGTTTTTCCTTCCTCTGGCTGCGTTTAGAGGAGTTGGACTTGATGGTGATGAGTAACACTTCGCCTAATTACAGGAAATATGAAGGAATACAGCCCTTGAGCACACGCACGCACATTCGATATCGACTTTGGAAGGCGTTTTTGTTGTTGTCGAGCATTTTCTCCACGCCATGGCGAAGCAATACGACGTCCTGTTCAGACTCCTGCTTTTAGGAGACTCGGGCGTTGGGAAAACCTGTTTATTGTGCCGCCTCACGGACAACGAGTTTCTCTCGCCACATATTTCCACTATTGGTAAGCACTGGCGGAATTAGTACAGCGGTATGAGTCGTGTTTAACTTTATCATTATTATTATTATTATTTCATCGTGTTTTAAGAATGAAACCTGGATCGGGAAAATTGTGGAAATAATTCCTGTTACACATTTTAACGGGCTGTTCAGCTTAAATTGGATGTAAACTTTGTAGATTCGGCTCTCTAGCGGCCCCTGCTGGCTGTGCTGTGGAAAAGCAGGTTAAAATTCAAACTGGGTTTTTTTTCCCAGTCCCACATTGGGAATGACCTTTATGTCCTTTTCTTTTCGTTTTAATGCCGTGTGATCATTTGAAGACCCAAATTGTTGACATCGGTGTCAATACAATGTCAATTTTTATCTAAAGAAAGTTTCCGACAGCCGTAATTGTTAATATATTAATATTGTTAACTAATATTAATCAGACACCGTTTTCAAACATTTATTCAAACTCTCTGTGTTTCCTCTCTTTAGTCTTTTGGAAGGCTAAAGACTAAAGAGAACACAAACAAACAAGGATTATTGACATTTTGACATCCTTTTTTCTTCTTCTTTAAATTCCCACTGTCCGAATGCACATAGAAAAGACCTTGTTTTACCATTTTAATTCCTGACCGGTTTAATTCATAGCTAGAATGTATAACCTGGTTTTGTTTTTGTCAGCTTGTAGTTACTCTGATTATGATGGATTTTTATTTCAGCAGTTGGATTAATCTGCTCCGTTTTGTTCCATATTTTAAGTAATCAACATGTTAATCAGATTAGATTTTACAAAAGAATCTGGAGAATGGTGAAATGTTAACTGGTCTTATTTTCAACCCTGAGAGAGAGAGAGAGAGAGAGAGAGAGGGGCATAACAATAGCCAGGGTTAAAATTTTAATGAGGTTCACATTGCAGAAATACAAGCCACTTCAAGAAATGTACATTGACTTTGGATCGTACATAGAAGTCTCATAGATACGTACATAGTCATACATAGATGTCTAATTCCAAATATTCCTTTTGCTGTTTTAAACGCCTCCTGTGTTTGCTTTCCACTATACAGTATTTTGGAACATGCCTATGGGGATTTGTTCTCATTCATTCACATGCTTGTTAGCAAGGTCAGGCATTAATGTTGGGCAAGGAGGCCTTTGACGCTCACTCGACTTTCCAGTTCATCCCAGTGGCGTTCAGTGGAGTCTGGGGATTTGAATTCTTCCGTGTTGGTCATTATGCAAGGTGAATCTTTGTGAGCCTTGCTTTGTGCAATTGGCCCTTTAGTTCCACTGAAAAGAAAACTTGTACAGCTATATCCACGAAACCAGTTTAAAGCATTCTGTCCTTTCCAGTAACCTTTCCTTAACTTTCCATTTAAGTGTCAATATTGGATTGGAAGTTTGTTTGTTTTTTTGCTTTCCAATTGAAAACCAGTTAGCACCATTGATTATCCATTAATGTACAATTTAGCACATAGCGCTGTTGTCAGAAGTATACACATTCATTACTTGGGTAGAAGTACAGATACAAGGGTTTAAAAAGACTTAGAAGGCTGTAGAAGTTGTAATATCAAACCAAAGTAAAAGTGCTGGTTTCAAAACTGCTAATGCTATAAAAGTAAAAGTAATGTAAGGCGGGGGAAATAGCATTAAGGACAAAAGCTGAGGCTGCACCAATCACTAATTTATTCAAACGTCTCTCTACAGAACATCCATCTGTAGCTTAATTTGCAGAGGACGAAGAGAAAGCACCCATTTTATAAAGGAGCCAGTAGTGGAGAAATAATCGCTTTTAAGAACATTTTTTTGCGTAACGTTTTTCCCCACCAACACTGGTTTTGTCCTTGCTGGAGTGTGATGTGAGTTGTGTCGTGTGCAGGTGCGATAGATCGCGTACAAACCAGTCAGAATGATATATGTATGTATTTCTCATCCAATCACAATCGCATTCACTCTCTCCGGATGACGCAATTTATCTGGATAGGCTGTTTTTTGAGCGACGACAAGGAGTAACGAGGCTATTTTTTAAATGTAAGGAGTAAAAAGTACAGAGAAAGTGAAAATGTATGCAGTAGATTAAAAAGTTGGCTGAAAAAGAATTGCTCCAGTAAAGATACCCAACATTTTTACTTAAGTAAAGTATTTGTACTTGTTTACTTGACACCTCTACTGTATAGTCACCTTCTGTCACTGCTTTATCACAACAATGTAGGCCACTTGGAAACTTTGAAGCTACCACTTGTGTAGAGTTTAAAGCCAATTTGTTTGCAAAGGCTGTTCCAGATGTAGGAAGTTGGGTATAACAGTGAAAATTATACTTTTTAAGTCTCTATCTATCTATAGTCTTTTTCAATCCTGTCATTTAAATGTCTCCTTTTTCTTCAGGAGTGGATTTCAAAATGAAAACAATCGAAGTGAATGGACTTAGAGTGAGAATGCAGATCTGGTAGGTGAAATGATAGACGTCTTGTCTATGATCGTCATACAAAATGCTAAAACATTTTAGAGTTTACAAAGATTTAGCTAATAAAGTCAATAGAGATTACATTTGCCTTTATTTGTCTTTTACAGGGACACAGCTGGACAGGAGAGGTACCAAACGATTACAAAGCAGTATTACAGACGTGCACAGGTATGGGTAACGTGAAAGCCTCTGAGTATTTTCATCCCAAAAACAATAACTAGATTTTACTGTCCAGGGTTTCCTTTTCTTCCAGGGAATTTTCCTCGTGTATGACATCACCAGCTACATCTCCTTCCAACATGTAATGAAGTGGATTAGCGATGTTGAGGAGGTAAAGAAGATTTCACTCGTAAAATGTTACGATTAGGTTCCTGTCCTGTCATTGGCCTGTTCTAACGGGGTGGATATTTAATCTGACAGTCAAGTCTTTCTTCACAGTACGCACCACGCATAGTGCAAAAGATTCTTGTTGGGAACAAACGTGATGAGGAGCAACAAAGGCAAGTGAGCACGGAGCAGGGGAACAAGGTAACTGTTGCGTTCAACTCTCCAAATGAAGAACAGGCAATATAGCACGTTTCCTTCAAGTCAATATAAAGTTCATATTGATGCAGCTCTTGGGTCTCTGAAAGGAATCTGAACTCAAGTGACTGTCAGGATTTATTTATAGTCTGTACATGTGAGCAAGAAGGCTAGGCCCATTTTTATATATACATATTTGTATAGTAAATTCTAAGTACAATTTATTCATTTTTTTGGATTTGATTGCATGTATGTATGATCGGATGTATTTGTCCTGAAAGATGGAGTTGTGTTAATCTTTTGTTTAAAAAAACAAAAAAAGAAAAGAAAGATGAACACTGGTTTCTTTCATTAAGCTTGCTCAGTCTTACGGAATGGATTTCCTGGAGACGAGCGCCTTTACCAACTACAACATCAGTGAGGTGAATTTCCTGTTTTTTGGACGTAAAGTCTTGTAAAGTGCTTGTTGGAACAGGCACATTTGTCAATAGTATTATGGTTCCAGCATGATTGGATCAACTTGGGGGGGTTAGTGTTACACTTTGTGCTTCTCAGGCGTTCACTCGGATGACTGAGCTGGTGTTGGATGCCAGCAGGAAGGAGCCGGATAGTGTCCTGCCGTCCAACAGCGATGAGCTCATCGACACTGAACCAGACCAGGAACACGGATATTCAATCTGCTCATGTTAGGGAAGTGTTTAAAACATAATTATCAGCATTTTATATCAGTAGGGTACACACATTGTGCAATAACATGTCTTGTTACTAGATTTGAGAATGTATGCTTTGTCTTGATATTAGATGCACAGATGACAGAGAGAAAAGCAATAAGAAAATGCATTTCTGGTTGTGTGTCCCTAGGGGGCACTGTTTATGAGCTCTTTATTGTCCGTCAGAAAAAAAAACAATTGTTGCACAGTGACATTAACATACGCAGAGCTAGAACAATGACTTTATCACTATTCCAGTGCATTGATAATCATCCTGGCAGACTCCGGGCCGCCTGTACTAACCATCGAATTGATGCAGATTTTGTTCTGAGCGCACTGTGTTGATTATTTCTTAATCCAGAGAAAGAAAAAGAGATCATTGTTTTTGGTCTTAAAATGTTATAAACCTAGTTTAAGAAATTCTAATGTTATTGTTTACTGCAAAAATAAAGTAAATAAAAACATACTTTCTGTCATATCCCTATGTCTGTTAAAATTGTAGAAATTAGCGAGGTATTAACAAGATTTTTTTTTTTATATAAAACCGTTACCTCAGCTCACCCTGACTTTTCATTTATTTTGGCAAGCTTAGCTTTGCGGCAGATTCCATGTAACAATCAGAATTTGGGCAGAGTTCCATCGAAGGGAATTAGATTGAGCATTTATCCATTTTTAATGACGTGAGAGCATTGTCGATGACATGCTGAATGTTTAATGTCTCAGAAGTAAATTCACTCTGGAAAGTCACTGAGAGTTTATACACTCTGTTTGCATAAACCTGAATAGCATTCTTTTTTTTTTTACTTTGGGAAATGGATGAACATTGCTTTACATGTCAACATACCAGCTAATAACACCTTGTTTAGAGTGTGACATTAATTGCTTGTTGTAATTCCTCGCATGTTTTATACCACCCCCCACCCCCCTGTCATTTATGGAAAATAGATTTCAGGCCAGGTAACTTATTTCCATTCACGGGGAATAAAAAAGTCTTCAGGTTTATAGGATAAAAACCTGAGCTGGCCTCCATCTGTCTTTACACCAGTTGGATGCATTATGTATCACTTGCATATCAACTTCCCTGAAAGTCATTTGACACCCAAGCTATAGACCTGAAGCCAGGCAACCGGGATTACTTGCATGCCAGTTCGGAAAGGCGACGCACACCAGGAGAACGCCGAAACACAGACCATGGCCTTCATAGCCAAGACATTTTATGACCTGCGTGCTACAACGTTGGAAGGCGACCCTGTCGATTTTAACATCTACAGAGGCCGAGTGGTACTCATTGAGAACGTGGCGTCACTATGAGGCACCACCACCCGGGACTACAGCCAGCTGAACCAGCTCCAGAGCAGGTACCCGCACCGGCTGGTGGTCCTGGCCTTCCCTTGTAATCAGTTTGGCTACCAGGTTAGTGCGACAAACAATCCATTGTGTATTTATAATTAGTTTTACATATCTTGGATTAGTGTATAGGAAAAAGCCCAATAGAGTTTTAGCTCAACTTGTGTAAACAGATGGATTTAACTGCATTATAGTAGGCCTTGTTGAATTCTTCTACCTAGAGAATGAGCACCAAACAAACTCAGTTTTTACCCAATTTCCATGCATTAGCACAAGTGAAGAAAGTTTAACTGGTGGGGGGGGTGGGGGGGACTTTTAATAAATATATATTAATGGTAATTCGTGGTATTATAGCTGAACCCTGAAGACCACTGCAATACCTATCCCCCTAAAAGCCACATGCATTTTCTCAATAAAAGACTCGTTTGCATATGATGAGCTTAATCACTGGACACCAAGAACAAGTGTTGTAGTAATTGTGGTAGACATAAAGTGTGATTTTATATCTTCTCTTTCTCAAGGAAAACTGCGGAAACGGCGAGATCTTGAATTCTCTGAAGCATGTAAGGCCCGGCGGAGGCTTTCAGCCTTCGTTCACCATTTTTGAGAAGTGCGATGTGAACGGGGCGAACACGCATCCCGTCTTCGCCTACCTCAAAGACAAACTCCCCTACCCTGATGATGACCCCATCTCTCTCATTCAGGACCCCAAGTTCTTGGTGTGGAGTCCAGTTAGCAGAACTGACGTTTCTTGGAACTTTGAGAAGTTCCTGATTGCTCCAGAAGGCGAGCCGTTCAAGAGATACAGCAAGAACTTTGAGACCATTAACATAGAACCTGACATTCAAAGGCTACTGAGGCTTACCAAAAACTAACCGTATCATTTTCATACCGGTACCACTGTGCACTCCTCTACCTTTTTTTTGGTTTACTTAATGAAGTTGATGCTCTAAATAAACAGGAGTATTAACTGAAGTGGTGTAAATATAAAAAAGACACGTAGAGGATGTATAGACTTGTACGGGAAGAAAAGCTTTAATAAAATAAAATGTTGAACTTTCATTTTCATACTCATACCTGAATTTTGTTACAAAAGCATGCTGTATATTAGAAATCATGTATAGAGATTATGTACCACACTAACTCCTAAATGTTTTGGTATCTTTATTCACCAACGACTGCTACTTTCCATGCGGCACAAATGACGGAGGTTTTTGTTTGCTCATTCTGACCATTAGGTGGCAGTGTTGCTGAAGGAGAACCTCGCTGTCCTCTAGTCTATATTTGTTCTTCAGTAATGCAAATAACTCCAGTTGACTTTGGTCTCGTGTTGTAAAAAATATCTAAGTGAAATATATTCAAGAAAGAAACAAATATACATTCGCTTATTTTAAGGATTAAACAGAATCAGGGATAATGATCTACAAGCAAATGCAATCACCTCACTTAAGATGATCAATAAACAAGTGTTCCAGTGAACACCAAAATAACACACCGATGATACACAAAAATACAAATAACATACACTCCTAATATTAATATCGCTAAAAATACATAATGTCTATAGATGTAAATCCGTCAGAAAACTATGAAGACCAAATATATAATGTGTGTGTGTGTGTGTGGATGGGAATCCTGTTGAATGTAGAATATTCTGAGTAGCAGGAAATCACCAATTGGATTTAAGATTGTAGGATTAATTTCAAGCAAATGCTTTATATGTACATAATTTAAGTTATTCCCATTAAACATCCTATTTATGAATCAAGCAAGTTTAAAGAACACCTGGACAAAAGAACAACAATTGTCAATAGTATTTAGGCAGACAGGTGGTTGGTAGGTTGGTAATTATGACTATAATTATCTCAATGAACCATTTTGTAAAACTATGATGAGCAGATAAACAACATTACATTTTGCAGTGGGTGGGCTACAACAGCAGGACCATGTTAGTCTTCACAGCCAAGGACAGGCTTTGGTGGATTCCAGATCACCAAAGTTAGACAGCTGAAGATAATGATCATCAAGCCATGTGCCACCATGAGCCGCTTTTGCCGCTCACCATTGCTTGAATAACGGCATGAAAAGCAAGGTTTATAAACGTACAGCATAAAATGGACATAAAAAACAAATCCAAGGGGCACGGTGGCTTAGTGGTTAGCACGTTCGCCTCACACCGCCAGGGTCCGGGTTCGATTCCCGTCTCGGCCATGTGTGTGTGGAGTTTGCATGTTCTTCCCGTGTCTCAGGGTTTTTTTTCTCCGGGTTCTCCGGTTTCCCCCTGGTCCAAAAACATGCACAGTAGGTTGCTTGGCACCTTGGAAAATTGTCCCTATTGTATGAATGTGAGTGTGTGTGTGTGTGCCCTGCGATGGGTTGGCATTCCATCCAGGGTGAATCCTGCCTTAATGCCCATAGATGCCTGAGATAGACACAGGCTCCCCGTGACCCGAGGGAAGATCGGATAAAGCGGTAGAAGATGAATGAATGAAAACAAATCCAGGCCTTTTCTATCGTTTTCGGATAGAGCTAAGCACAGCTAACAGTCTAGTAAATACTTAGCTGAAAATGAGGCAAAACATAATCCACTCCATTTGTCCAATACAACCCCAAAAATAAATAGCCTTTATTTGTGACATGTACATTAGAGCACAGTGAAATAGTTTCTTTGCATATACCAGCTTGTTTGGAAGCTGGGGTCAGCGCACAGGGTCAGCCTGCGACCCAGGAGTAGCAGCACCCCTGGAGGATTAAAGCCCTTGCTCAAGGACCCAAGAGTGACGGCCTTAAAGGCTGAGCGCGCCCTGATATGCCATAGCTGGAGCACAAAGGGTTACTGGAGTGTCAGTTTGCCAATCGCCACTTGAGCCCCCAACTTTCTGATCAGCAACCCAGAAACATAACCACTACGCAAATGGGTAGCTCTGGGAACATGGTATCAGCCTTCTGAATTCAAATCCCAGTACCACCGAGCAGCCACGGTTAAGCACCTTAACCTTTAACAGCTCAAACTGTATAAAAAAAGATAATTGTATTTGGATAATAAATGTATATAATCCCAATTTACGACTGGAGTTCTACTGGTCATTAATGGTATCCACTAGATGCAACATGCCGTTCTTACATCAATCCGTCAGAGTAAAAGAGATTTAAAAACCACCTTTTTTAATATTTCATTTCACTAGTGAGCTTTTCTGGCACTGAAAAGTGCACCATTTTGAACAGCATTGAACAGAAGTTAATTTGCAACTAGATGGGAGTTGCTAATCGTTTATTACTCCTTGTGCCAGGGGTCACGCGGTTACAGTGTTTAGTTTCACCGCAGGTGGCGCAATGTTATGAACCATTCCAGCTCGCCATTCTCATCCATCGATCCGTTGAGTTTCCGGTGTAGTCCCGTTCTCGGCGAGTAATTCTCGCGATGTTCCAGTAGAGGAGGAGGGGAGGTGGGGGTGAGGATACACGGCAGGAGCGCGGTGGTGCTGGTGATCTCATAGCTTCAGTAAACTGCATAGTGCAGCTGGATCGCGTCGCAACTTTCGCAGGCAAACTTTTAACTTCCAGCGCCGGGGGAAAAAAAACAAAACCAATCCTAAGGCGATCCGGTTTGTGTTTGCGTGTGGATGTGGCAGGAGGAGTAGATGGGTTTTGGTGAGGACGGCGGTGTGCGCCTGTGTTTAGGGAGCGGAGGGGAAACGCTGTTTAGTATTTCTCTCATGCAGGGCAGCTGTTGTTGGAACAGGGAGTGGGAAGGTGAGTACAGCAGTTTAAAACCGGAGAAGGGATGCGCCTGGCTCTTCTCTTTTCTGTTTGCGTTTACGATTCATCTCCATTTATTATTATTGTTATTGATTTATTTCTATGCCAGTGTGCATTTTTTTTTGCATTTTGTTCATTCTCATTCACGATACCAGCCCAGCTGTGTCATTCTTTCTTTGCAGTCCTGTTGTTAGCCTCTCAACCATCAATGCGGTATAAGCTTAATGCCCCCCGACGACAAATAAAACATCTCAACACTCCTTGAAATGAATCGTTTCGATGAAACTTTGACACATAGGTAGAATAGTGTGTGAGGTTTTCACATCTTTGATTAGTAAAACCGGAGCCCCATTGAAAATAAACAAACAAACACGCGTTTTTGTGTGAGATTGGTTTTGGGATTTTTTCTTTCGCCCAAACCCTGCTTTCATTTTAACCATGGAAACATGCACATGTGTGTGTGTGTGTGTGTGTGTGTGTGTGTGATATGTGGTCTCTGCTGCAGTGTGTCCCGTAGACCAACACTTCAGACCTGTTATCAGCTGGGAGAACTATCATTACTGTTTACTCTGTAAACGAGGCGTTTGAGCATTCTGCTCTTTGTCAAAAGTGACCTCCTCACCCCCCCCCCCATTCCATATTTCATAAATATATTTTCCTATCTGTGTTTTTTTTTTTTTTTTTTTTGTTATCTCACGGAAGTTTGCTCTCCGTGTTTGCCAGGACTTTGTGCCCATGTTTGTTTGCGCAGACTAAGCTAGCTAACTCTTGGATTTATATTTTCTTGGCACCACTTTGGTTTAATTCAGTAGCATTCCCTTTTATACCACTAGTTTTTCCCTGCATTTCCCCTCAGACAGTTGTAGAAACGAACAAAAGTCTCTCTCTCTTTTATGCAAAGACTGTTGAATCACCTCCACCTCCCCCATTCTTTCCACCAGCCCTGAGTTGGTATTCTTCTCGAACTTGTGAATTCATTGTTTAGTTTGGTTGTTTTCCATGCTGTGCTCACTGAGGGGTGAAAAAAGGCCCCTTTTCGTATATCTTTTCTACTTTTTCGTAGGGTGGCATTTGTCTGGAAATGTGCAAAATGGTGTTCCTTTACACATTGAAAGTACGTATGTGGACCATGAAGTCATTTAATGGGATGTAACCGAGACTTTCTCAAGTAACTGGTTCCTACAAAGGATGTACTCTTGATGGTACAATGGCGGTGACAAAGAAAAGTACAGTTTTACGTCCCATTGTTCCCCAGACTTTTTTTTTTTAATCTGGCAGAACCCAGTTCACGTAGCTTCCATATCTGTTAAGCTTGAATGTGTTTCTTAGTCATAGGATTTCATTTCACAACCTGCTATTATGAGGGAGAGACTATACCTGAAACACATTGATATGGGTTTATACCAAATGCAGATGAGTGGATTGATGGTAACTACAGGATTTTTGAACAACATTTAGTGTTGTGGATATAATTCAGAGAGCAAATGTTGGATTTTCGAATGCAATTTGGAAAAGTTGAGTAAAAGGACTAACAGAGTGGACAGATTGGAAGGTGAAAGATAGGCTATATGTTTTAAATGCTGTTTGTCTTTAAGCAAGAGTGAATTCTGCAGGTTGTACCTTAGAATGGGAACAAAGCAAGAAAACCACCTCTTGAATCCTCTTAAGAAACCCGGGCGACTGTAGTCACAGCATGGCTGCTCGCAGTGTCGGTCATAAACCAAGTCCTCAAATGGAGATTTACGCTATATCCGTCAAAATATAATAACATTTTTAGATATTTACATTTTTCACATTGGCTACACTATCCTTCAGTCGCAGTTTGCTAGCTTGTTGCTACAAAAGATGTTGCTAGCGCTACCTTGTAGTTTAAACTCACTGAGGTTCGGTTATTAGCTTCTGACATCTGAGGTAAAAACAAGTGCATACGAACACCCACTACAACCACGAATCAACTAGAAGCTGAATGGTGTTGTGGGTAATACAGTTTACCAAGGTTAAAACCCGCATGTCATTTAAAGAAGCTGAAAGTAAAAATTTTCTTATTGCGTTTACCGAGTTGATATACTGACTAGTAGATGAACATTTTGGTTTTGGTTCAATCGGATTGGGGTTGAGAATCAAAAACCGATTAGGAGTCTGGAATCAGATACTTGTTATAAAATTATATTGTTATATACAATTTTGAATCCTCTTATCATTGGGCATGGTGGCTTATTGGTTAGCATGTTCGCCTTACACCTCCAGGGTTCCCGCCTCTGCCCATATGTGTGTGGAGTTTACATGTTCTTCCTGTATCTCAGGGTTTTTTTCTCCACGCTCTCCGATTGGGTTTTCTGGTAAACCCCCGCGCTTCCCCCTGGGGTCCAAAAAACATGCACGGTGGTTGATTGTCACCTTGGAAAATTGTCCCTAGTGTGTGAATGTGATTGTGTGTCTGTGTGTGAGTGTGTGTGCGCCCTGAGATGTGTTGGCATTCCATACAGGGTGTGTCCTGCCTTGATACCCGAAGACGCTTGAGATAGGCAAAGGATTCCTGTGACCGGATAGATAAAGCGGTTGAAGATGAATGAATGAATGTATGATTCCTCTTATTGATTCATGGGCTCATTTATTTATATTTTTTGTGGCTACAAAATTATGGCTACATTTTGTAAAGAAAATGAAGACAAAGCTGAGTGTAATTATTGTAATAAACTAATATGTTGCAAGTAAAGAGTCACGACCAACATGACTAAGCATCTGCGGCTAGTTCACCGCTTGGTTCGAAACTGGGAATTGATAAGAATCGGAATCGATAAAATCAAAATGATACCTGAGCCTAGTCACAGCCCCATGGTACTACAGCAGTGATCTCGAGTTTTTTTTTAATGCACAATAATTAATAGTTGCTTATGGACTTCAGTAGTTTATCACAGTCATGTAGAAATATACATTTCTTCCATTTGCACCCAGTAACTAAGGTTTAAATATAGAAGTGAATCTAGAAATAATGTCTTCTAAATCTATCCTGGTACTTTACTTATACACTACTACTATTTTCGTCTTGTTTTTTATTGCCGCATACCATTATCTCATCACTGTGTAATAAAAGTAAATATGGCAGAACACTGGCCTGTAAGCAAAGTTATTTATCTTTAGGCTTATTTCGGGGAGTTAATTAAAACACGGTTGGCTTTCTCTTTCAGCCCCGGATGTAAATCCTGCACCATTTTTTTTTCAGAGTAGTGTGCCAAGGACGCCGATTTGAGCGTCATTGATCGTAGTCTCTATAGTAGCATGTAGATGCACCGGAAGGCGAGCTGTTCAACACCTTCCTCATAGTCTTACACCGTGTTACAAAGCAAGCGTTTAACTCTGAGCTCAGCGCTAAGTGGCGAGCAGATCACAGCTGGATATTCTTCCTGTGTGAAGAGCATGACTTGCGTTTAGCACTCTCGACTCAGCACCTGCTCTGCATGCTGATTGGCGTTTCCTCTCGCTTCAGGACTAAACAAGTCTGTCCTGCATATATGGAGGGGAAAAGAATACTGTACTCACAGGAATAGAATACTAGATATTTTTCTTTCTGATAGCTTTTTCCTTTGCTTCCTCTGGTCCATAGAAATGAATAGAATACTCATGTGTTCATGTGTGTGTGTGTGTGTATGTGTGTGTTATATGTATATATATATATATATATATATATATATATATATATATATATATATATATATATATATTCCAAGTTAATGTCCCTGCCCAAAACTTGTTTGCCTTTCACCACCTTGAGCTGTGCATGCCCCAAAGCCAATGTTTTTTTTGCCCCCCCCCCCTTTTCTTTTTGGTTCTTTTTTTTTTCTTTGTGCAATGTGAAAGCAATTCTGGAGTATACATTTCACTCCGATTCAGACTCGTCAAACGGGTGTGAAAGTGAATTCAGTTTAGCTTTGGCGTGATCTTCCTAACAGGAGAAGCGTATGCACTCTCAATAAACGTTCAGCAGGTGAAATCTCTTCAGCAACCTGCTGCAGATAGGGGCTCAACCGGATGTTGAAATATCTGTTCCTGTAGGCAGTGACACTGCAGAACCAGATGGCTTTTTTACTGTGATTTTTTTTATATTCGTTTAAAGCTGTGTTGTATTAAACGGACCGCTGTGACACCAGTATAATTGGTCTTTATATTGTATTTTTTCGAAGAGGGCCACATTTATATATCAGTTGATTGTACGGATGTGATACAAAGTCACAGGTCAGTTTACGAAACGGTCTGTCTGTCTGTCTGTCTGTCTGTCTGTCTATCTATCATGTGTGTATATGTATGTATAGTCTTTGGAAATGATCTCGGTTGTGCGTAGGATGTCTTAGTTGTGCACAATGTTAGTAAAACAGATGTTTTGTATTGAATTAAATATTACCTAAATTAAAAGCTGCTGTTCTACACTGTTGTGCTTTGCACATCCGGTTTTAGAGGTAATCAGAAGTTTATAACCCTAGCATGTATAAGTGTGTTACGTGCGGTGAAGGTCTACACTTTGTATTTGCTTGTAAAATTGGGCTGGTCGCTTTTTTATTCAAAGCACTGTTACGAGCGAGAATGAGTCCCATCTCAGTATATAGCAGTGCAATTGAGGGCCAATTAGAGGCCTGCATTGTTTCACTGGCTATCTTGTGGTGTTTAAGCTCCACCTTCTTCTACTATCTTGGAACATTTATTTACTCGGATTTACTTATTTTCTTAGAAATGATCACAAGCTATGGCAGCATCTAAGCCCCTGTGTAAGTGTGTGCATGCATTGTATTGTGTTTAGAGGAATGTTTGTGATGGTTTCGTGGTCACCGAAGAGCAGCACCTAGAAAAACAAACACTATCAAATTGTTGCAGTATAAGAGGAATCGAGCGTTTTGAAAAGTGATGAATTGCAATGTAGTAGTAATAATATTTCCTCTAACAGAATGCAGTGTCATGTTTTATTTTGTGTTTAATACACACTCAAATATTTATGTGAAAACGCGCGGCATGCCCAGTGATTAGCGCGGTGAGAAACGTTGGAACTAACAGAACTAACAGAATGTTATTTTGGAATGACGGTGGACTCGAGGTGCAACGCGCAGCCGTCCGACACAATCGGGGAAATAATACCGACTCAGCATTTTTGCCCTTCTGGAAAAGGCAGGCGTGTGGCGTAATGAATTTGCAAGTCAATGCGCCCTTCTGTAATGCGCCCCGGCATCGCTCTGTGATTAATTTGCCTGCGTTTTTCAATAATGCCTACGAGTTTGCCTCCTGTCGGACTACTGGGAACGCTAAGGCTGTGAATACGGAAGCCAATCGAGACCGATTTAAGCGCTGCACAATGCAGACAATCTCCCTGATAATGTTTCATTTGCAGTCCTGAAAAACATTGGCGTAAAAATTGACTTGATTGTTCCCCACGTTTCCTTTTTCATGTTTCTCGTTATCTGTCTGTACCCCGAGGGCTCGCTTAGCAAACACGAGGACGAGCAATCGACGGGAAGGGGCATGTTTCTCCATCGACTAGTCTGACTTGCATCCCTGTGTGATCCCCACTGCAGCAAGGAGTTAAGCAGGTGTCTTGCAGTGTTTGAGTTCTCGTTTGTACACCCTGTTCTGAATTCGAACGCCAAGGTTTTGATCCCGAATAGCTTGCATACTTTTCATCTCCGCTGATCGAGAAAGGGTAGTAAGCTTGCTGAAAGAAATGCACAGTGCGGTCGGAGCCAGAACCACAGCCGAGCTAAACGGAGCACGCTTTCCAGTCTCGGTCCCATTCCTGAACCAAGCTATGTCTGAAAATAGTTAGCACTTGGCAGGCTTCTCTGTAACCAGACAAGTGTAATGGGGCTTAAGAGAAAAGAAGAGAAATGAGAGACGCTTCCCAGCTCAGATCAGGGTACACAGCTTGGTACTTTTTTTTTTTCTTCGAGGGAAAACATGCCCGTACATGTTTGTGTTGTATCTTCTCACCAGCAATCCTGAGGAACCACACAGAAGTGCAAGTAGTGGCATCATCTGTATTTCTTTTAACACCTATATGGTGATTAATTTTTAGCCAGGATTTACGACACCAACAATAGTTCTCAGACACGTCCAAAAAAAGGGCAGAAGTTGAAACAGATCAATAAGGTATCAATAAGCATATTAAATATTTTTCTGAACGAATTTATCGATTAGTGTCCGACCAAAACTGTTCCTTCGTGTAAACAAGGGTAAAAGCAAATCCTAAAAGTATTTCCTTATGTAAGTTCTGGTTGTATTCAGTTCAGGTTTCTTGTGTCACCTGCTGGGACTCCAAAATCTTTTGTCTAATGTGGCATAATTGTGTCTGAAAGCCTTTCCAAACAAAGGCATTGTGTAAATGCATCAGCGGTAACTGGAGTCTCTGTGTAGGATGAAAGATCTAGACTGTCTGCTCTCTTACACTTATTATAGGTTATTATATTAGACCAAGAGATCCCCCCCCTGTATTGACATTTTGGCTCCTACGTAACCATGAATCTCTGTTGCCACTTCTTTTTAAAGTCATTTATAACCAGGAGCTGGCGAATTGTCTATTTGGATTGATTAGATGGAGTTTATTTCTTGAACAGTTTGAACAGTAGTTCTAACTGTAATACAAACAACAGAACAACAGAAATGTGCCCACTAGCTGCGCATTCATAACAGGTAGGAGCTACTCACTATATTGCCGTATGCAACCTTAAACGTATCGCCAGTTTATATGGAAAGCAACCAAAACTGGAACATAATTTTTAAAGGAGCCACGTACCGTATTAAACACTTAAAACAACGACAAAAAATGTACATAGAAATTAATAATAAATTCATTAATTAACAAGAAATTAATGTTAAAAGAATAACTTCCAGAAATAAATAAATAAATAAATAATTCTATTAAGGGAAGAGATTT